>JAHFWJ010000502.1:600000-965526 GCA_028555115.1 Himalopsyche japonica
ATTCCATCACACGGATGCAACAGAACTGGCGTAAAATAAACAGTTAGCATCGTAATATATATTAAAATTAAAATATTGAATGACTCATTAGCAAGATCTAACTGTTTATTTTACGTTACGTCAGTTCTGTTGCATCCGTGTGATAGAATGCCTGAAGATGCCGAGAGGCGAAACCCGCGTCGTCAGTGACTAACAAAACATGCGGAATCGTACAAAGTCGTAACGGATCTTAAGGGAGATTTATTTATCGATTGAATTGGCATTCACTTGGTTGAACTCCATTGTAACACGGTGGAAAAAATAGCAATGTATTTTAGTTCTACAAAATTATTGTTGATAGCTATTTCGGCTCACCCATCGTCAGAACGATGCTTAAACTAACAGTCGCCTATCTATATATTTTATTTATTTTAACTATTATCAACGTTTTCTGAAACGGTACAATAATAACGGTAGAAAATCGTGTACAGTATTTTAGTACAGTATATAGCAATTTCCTTCCCACGGTACAGTGGAAAGTGTTCCCTGGCTGACGCATGCGCCCCGACTCCTTCTTTGTTCGGTCGCGCTGCCCCCCTGTGGGGCCCCCACGGCCTCCACCGCCGCCGGAGCCCGCTCGATACAACGAACGCCACGGTGGGCGGGCGTTCGCCGCCCCAGCGGGACAGAATGTGGGTTTGTGCTGCAAGAGAAACTCTCAACCACCCCACGATTCGACATTCGAATGTACGAAAGGGGGTCGGTGTACACAGTGCGGAACTGTGGAAATTTTCTTTGTGTTCTGTTGTTGTTTTGCGGACACCGTCATAGCTCGCATAACATGCACGTGTTTCAATATTTACCTTTAAATATGTATAAAACGTAAACGTTATAATTTATAATTTATGATATCGACTGAAGGTGTTTGATGGAATTTCAATATCAAATTTGAATTGTTGCAATTTTGTACGATCCCACATGTTTTGTCACAAACGACCCGGGTTTCGCCCTTCGGCATTTTCAGGTATTGACATGTAACTGACATGAACTGAACTGACAACTGAATCCTCAGTTCTGTTGCATACGAGTGATGAAATACCTGAAGATGCCGAAGGGCGAAACCCGGGTCGTTTGTGTATTTAATAGAATAAAATGTTTAGTAACTTCTCAGTAATTATTTTTAATTAAAAAAAAACTCATTGACAATAGAGTGGGAATTTTTACAATTTTGAATAAGTGACAGTTAACATCTAAATGAAAAAGAGTAAAATTGCCATATATGAATACATCCATCAAATTCTCTTTGTTTACGAGAACTTATTGTTAGCACGATGTAAGGTATAGCAATGTATTTTAGTTCTAAAAAATTTATATGATACATATAGTTGATGGCTATTTCAGCTAACGCCCTCGTCAGAACTAGTAAAATTAATAATTCTGATGAAGGCTTAAGCCGAAATGGCTATCAACTATATATCTTATAAATTTTGTAGTACTAAACTAAATTGCTGTTTTTTTCACCTTGTTATAATGCAGTTATATTAAGTAAATAAAATCCAAGAGCTTTTTGTTATTGACTTGCTCAATCTCTCTTTTACCAAAAAGAGGGATAAAAGTGAACGAAATACGAAATGGGTATAGTAACTAAAAAAATACCGACTAACTTTTGCAAACATTCAGTGTTTAACTTGTTTATGGATTAACGTTCGAATATATCGATGTTTAGTATGCCAATATATCCCATATCGGACAATACAAACGGTAACGTTATCCTTACAAAAAAAAAAAAAACAAAGCTTTGGTAGTTAACTGAAAAAAGTTTTGATTACAAATTGTATCTGAACACCATTATGACAGTTCCCTGTTTAACGTAATATATATATAAGGTAATCTGAGATGTTTTTTTTATTTTGTTTCCATCTCACGTTTAAGATGTCAACTATCACGTCTTGATGAAAAGGCATGATCTTTTAAATATAAATATTTTTTAGTACTCATTTTTACAATAAGTTTTATGATTGGGTCCGGTGTCGCTCATTGGCGTTCGTGTTTTTATTGTACGAAAAAATGTTGTGATCAATTGAAAATTGAGAGATTTCTTTTTTTTTAAATTTTGTTTAAGGAAACATCAAATCACTTTTTTAAAAATTTGAATTAAAACAGCCCGCACGATTCCACATGTTTTGTCACTAATGGCCCGGGTTTCACCTTTATCGGCACCTTTCGGCATCTTCAGGCATTCTATCACTTGGGTACAACAGAACCAACGCACGTCTAACGATTAAACAACTTATTGATTGAATTGGCATTCACTTGGTAGAACTCCATTATAACACGGTGAAAAAAAATAGCAATGTATAATAGAAACGTATTTAAAAATACTACTTTTTGTGACAAATGTCCCGGGTTTCACCCTTTGGCATTTTCAGGCATTCTATCATGGTTTCCTGTAATTAATAACATTGGTATATAGATGACGCTTATTGTTTATTATGCGTCATTTCTGTTGCATCCGTGTGATAGAATACCTGAAAATTCCGAATGGCGAAACCTGAGTCGTTAGTGACAAAACACGTGGAATCGTACAAAATTGTAACAATTAAAATTTAAAATTGAAATTCCATCAAGTTACTTCAGTCGATATCATAAATTAAGCTTTAGTTTATTAGCCAGGGATGTTTTTGAACAGTCTATGGCGTTGCGGACAGTTTGAGCAACATTCGGAAGAAAGACATGATAACCGTTTCGCTGCCATTAAATTTTACGTCAAATCTCGCCGTCGACTTTGTACGGAGGCAAGCGTTCAATCTTTTAAGAAAGTTAATGAAAAATTGTTGATATAGAATAACTTACGGAAAGGTTTGTTTGTTACACTGAGAGCAGAAATGATTGTCAAGCGGAATTCTCAAAGTGATTTGCTGGATCATTGGCCGACAAACTGCGGCTCTTTGACCCCTGAAATGTGGCTCTTGCATTATCATAAAATTTGGCTTGTTAACACTATCAGTCCCGGCCAATGTTTTGCAAATCAAGGCCAGTTCCGGAAACATCTTAAAACAAATCACATATTTCTTAAACTATTCACTAAAAGTGTTATAACTATGAATAAAATCAAATAAAACTTTCTGAAATGGTAGAAAACATTATAAAAATTAGTCCTATTGAGATAAAAATGACGAGCTTATTAGCATCGTCATTTGATAATGCCTGAAGATGCCGAAGGGCGAAACCCGGGTCATTAGTAACAAAATATGTGGAATCACTTTCAATTGATTACATTAAAAAAAAACACATTCTTAAGCAATTATTTTCACTTTATATTTTATGATCAATTCCGGTTTCGTCAATGAGCGAAACCGGGTTCCTGATCATAAAATATTATATATTATGGTAATGAGTGGTAAAAATGTATTTAAATTTTTTAAAATATCATGCCTTTCCATCAAGAAGTGACAATTAACCCTTTAAAAGTGTATTCATATTTTTCAGTACTCTTTCAACAATTTTATTGTATATTACAAGATTAGGACCGGTTTCACTTATCGCGAGTATAATAAACGAAAGCAGCGAAATCGGTCGCGTAGTGCTAGACTATATAATATATGTTATTTATATGATATATGAACACAGTCGTAACGCGATGAAAAAATGACAATGTATTTCAGTTCTACAATGCTATTTCGGCTCACGCCACCGTCAGAACTAGCTATCAAACATATTTGTAGAACTAAAATACATCGCTATTTTTTCACCGTGCTACAATGGAGCTCTACTAAGTAAATGCCAATTCACTCAATGAATACAGTGGGTTATCGGTTAACGGGCAGTTCGGATTGCGAGCAAATCGGACAACGAACATTGCCGGCTTTTTTGTTCGGGCAGCGAGCACGTATTCGGATAACGAAGCCTGCGTGCATAAAAAAATGAGTATTTTATATGAATTTTTATAACACAGTGAAGTTTTTCTGTTATTGATGTATAGATTTTGTATTTAATTCATAATTATGCATTCAAAACGTTCTCGTTTGTGACGGTTTGCAACCCCTACTTCTAAGCCCACCCCTTGATAGTTGAGCTAAGGGCAAATGGCCAACTGTCAGTCATCTAATGGATACATTTTGACCAACATAATATAGAGATAATGCGAATTCAATACGAGCCATTTTTTTGCTAGTAAAAGCACGAGAAAAACTGAATTCTAAAGAAATTGCTTAAATGTTACATTAGAACAACGTTAATGTGATGAATTGTGTGCTATTTTTTATTACGTATAACATTAATGCATACGTTTTTATGCAGTTGTAACAACAAAAAACAACAACATTTTCGGTTGCTAGGCGACGTAAATATATTAAAAAAATAAATAATAAAAACAAATTTATTAGTACTTATTTCCACAATATTTATTTTGATCAGGACCGGTTTCGCTCATCGCGAGCGTTGTCAACCGATAAAATAAAATTTACTAACAAGTTTATTTATAGAAAATTTTTAGTTAAAGGTAGCAGGTAAACAAGACCATGGGCTTAAGAACTAAGAAACAATTTACAGGAAATAATACAATCGTGTGTTTTTTATTGTAAACGAATGTTAAAAATTTTATTTTTGAATTTATTCAAAAACTATTGTTTTACCGGTGATGTAATTTTCATTTCAAATAATTTCACATAAAAAATTGTAAATAGAAGCTTTTCTTTTATGTTACCTATGATAAATATTTACTGCATATAAAAATAATAAAATAAAAAAATCGGTATCTCATTTCCGGTAATCCCGGTACTGCAAACCCTACAGATATACACGTGAATGCCCCCATCCCTATTGGTCATTTGCATTAATCGATCTCTTAATGATGTATACATAAATTTACATCCACAACGTAGGGTCAACACTTTGTATGCGATTTACGCGCTTAAAACGTAGTTCAGAATAACATGGCTTATGATTTTTCCTTCACGCTACGGCACGTTTTAACCTCACGGCTTAAAGACGACTAACCTTTCTCAAATTCGCGTACAGCGACATCTCTTAACGAGATAAAATGATAAATACGCTATTTCTCAAATTGTGGTGCTTTTTTATAAATAATCAACTGATAAGGTTCCCATTCACGTGAAATTATTTAAAAATATCAAACCGTTAAGTATTTAATATTTCTTTAAGATATCGACTGAAGGTGCTTGATGGAATTTCAATATCAAATTTGAATTGTTACAACTTTGTACGATTCCATATGTATAGTTACTAACGACTTTGTTGTAATGGATTTCTACCAAGTAAATGCAATTCAAATTAATACATTTTAGCGTATTTAGGTTTTGAGTGCATTCGTGTTTTGAGATGCCGGAAAGCGAAACCGGTTCGTTAGTTACAAAACATGTCGTTTTAAAAGTTTCAATAATTCAAATTTGATATTAAAATTCCATCAAGCACCTTTAGTCGATACTATAAATTATGCTTAGAGTTAGGCATTCAATATAATTTATTAAATACAATTCTTAATTTCTTTCCCATATTCTTATATTATTAACCGGTTAACTGCCGGCAGGTACAAGTATGGCGGTACCCAGCACGCCGCGAATTTTACGTCAAAATTAATCTAATAATTGACGTCATTTATCCATAATCATAAAATTAGTTGTTCGTGGTGCAGTGTTGTCAAAAAAACAAGGTCAAGGTTGTTAAAACGGCCCGTCTTAAGACGCAATTTTTGTATGAGCGGCGCTCCGTTCACAGAAAATTATGCGTCTTAAGACGCTTTTGGCAGTTAACCGGTTAATATGTGGACCGGTTTTGCTGATTCGATGATACATACAGTTACAAATCTAGTATAGAATTGACATTTACTCGGTAGAACTTTATTATAAAACGGCAAAAAAAATTACAATGCATTTTAGTTCCATTAAAATATTTGCAGAACTAAAATACGTTGGATTTTACCGGTCCAGTTTCGCGCACTGTTCTCGAGCTATGTGCGGTTTCAGAATATTTTTGAATACCTCCCGATGTTTGCCCCCTATTTACGCGCCATCGTGTCGTGTAACGCATCTATCGCGTAAAAAAAACCTGCCTGTATGATTGTGGAAATAACGACATCTCACAAAAACAACATACGGCGAGCTCGATTGACAAATTAGCGATAACCGAAATAGCAAGTCGAAACACTGAGCGGTTTCTATTCCATACAAATGAATATGTATGTACGTATGTTCCTCTTATTGAAAAACCAATTGAATTTGAATAAACTACAGTGAGATCGCAAAAACGCTTTTCAATCCCGGACCCTTTTTATCTCCTCGGGATTTAAGTGTTTCGGGATTTTTCATCTTTTTTTTATTATTATTTCATTCATAATAAATATCGCTTTTAAAGTGCTAATTGTCACCTCATGACGGAAATACATTATATTTTAAATAATAATAAAAGAAAAATTTCAGTACCTTTCCCACAATGCATTTTATGATCAGGACCGGTTTCGCTCGTTGCAAACATTGTTAGCTGACAGAACGCAGATTACAAACGAGCATATTGATTTAATTGGCGTTCACTTGGTAGAACTCCATTATTACACGGTGAAAAAAATAGCATAAAAATATAAATTTTAGTTGTACAAAATTATTTTTTTAAATATAGTTGATAGCTATTTCGGCTCACGCCATCGTCAGAACTATGCTTATCTATATATAACTGTGTAGAAAAGGTACACAATACATCTTCTCTCATGTTTTAACGACTTGGCTTGTTTCTTGCTCGCAATGAAACTAAAAATTGTAAAAAACTAAAAAGGCGGATATATCAATAAGTTTACATATGACACGGAAATGGTCTATTGCAAAAACAAAGAAGCACTCCGCAGAGGGTTAAGCAATGGTGATTGACATATATAAGTTTTTCGTTAAGAATCCTTTGTGATAGTTGATATCTATTGATTTCCAGCTGTTCTAAAGCCGTCATTTTGCGACCTTTATTACAAAGATGCAAACACTTAGGCTCATTGTGAATTGATTACGTTATAAAGGAATCACTAAATATAAATTGAAGCTCAGAAAATAGTTTACACAATGTACAACACCTTTGATTGAAGGAAATTAATTTAGCAGAGAAATGTTGACATCTTTTATTGGTAACTTGCAAATAAAATAAAAACAAATCAATAATCCTAAGAGAGTTAAGAACAATCACGATTAGCAAGAATAATATTTGGAAATTTTTAAATCAAAATTAACTGCACTTGAATATTTTATGGAAATTAATGCATTATTTAAACATTTTCTCTGGTTTGAGTGTATTTGTTAAGAATAATGTATGACGATATCAAAAATCAAAACTCAGATGGTTAGTCATAAAATATATGAAAATGTATATAATTTTAAAGAATTGAAGTTCTATCAAGCACCGACAAATGATTATAATTAATCAAATTCTACGATTTGATCACGAAATCACGAGTCCGCTAAAGATTGCAATTTTCGTTTTTGTCACACTCTTCTAATAACACTTCTAAGTTGTCTCAGTATCTAGAACAGTGGTTGTCTAGGCGGCCACCAATAGTTTTATAGTAAATATTGATAATTAAAAAAAATGTGTTTTTACAAAAGAATTTGTAAAATTTTTATAATTAATTGAATAAACCTGACTTATCCAGCATTTAGTCGAATTTAAGAAAAGGACCGTTTTAATAATAAAACTGCTCAAAGTTTTGGTCAAAAAACCATGAATCAAGTCAATATTAAGAATTAACAACAATTGCTTTATTAATTTGATCGATTTTATCTACAACTGTATTTTGTGAAAGATCATTCAGTGTATTGTAGTATATAAAAAAATAATATCGACACTATTCTTATAACATTTGGTGCGGCCACGAGACATTTCCATAGGACCGCTGATGTTTATTATGCGGTCGCAGTGAAATTTCACGTGATATCCACGTTCTATATTAGAATGATATAATATATTATTTTTTCCCCACATTGAGTCACAAGCGTTTTACTTGAACCAATTACTATTAAGAAACCGAGTTGCTGGCATGTTAACCCACTTCTCTCCCGCTGATTATCTCTGACAATAATTCCATTAATATATTTCAACTCAATAGCAAATAATATATGTAAAAGCGCAGTTACTTTATTCACACTCTGCTGTTTTCATCACGCATACACACGGGGGTTCGGTGCTTTAGGGAGGGGGAGGGGTGGTTCAATAGGGGTGACTCCTTAGCACCCCACTCTCAGCTATACGAATGCCGCTGTAACAGGAATTGCTTAACTGAAAATAACGGCGACCGTAACGTGTTGAAACAATGTTGTCGCAGTTCTATATTGTTTTCGTTGATGATTTTCGGCTATTACATACGTGGCACTGAATGGGTTAAACTATTTCTGAATTTATGTCCATTGTACCATTTTTAAAGCCGGGAACATAACCTTTTGGTAAAAGATTCAGGCACCCCTTGAAGTAAGCCTCTAACGCCATTTAGGGACTGGGAAAGTTATGCGAAGTAATTTTACTATATGCAACGTATTTGTTAATACACCCATTTTAATTTTTTAATATTATTTTTTATGGATTTTTTAGCACCTTCGCGGTATAGTTTATGATCATAGATTCGTCACCACTAAATGTTCTAAACGTAGTACCATACGCCAAGTTCAAAAACTAAATTACATATAAGTGTCCTTTGTGAGAGAGTTATACATTGATACAACGCCCAAAAAAGTATAATAATTAATTTTTGCACTATTTTAAGACCTCTGTGAATAAAAATAGTTAAAAATTCAGCGGAGGTGCCATCTATTCACGATTAATTGAAATTCACGCAAAACATCTTTTTAAATACGCTTCAATTCAAGAAGCTTGATCGATTATCAATGTTTTGTGAATTAAAGGCAAAAGTGTACACGTGGCTGTTTCAATGATTCGACGTGACCCAAGCTAAATGATTTTTTTATCAATTTATGCATTCTACAAATAATTAAAAAATTTCGTTTAAAGCGATTCGAAAAATAATAAAGATGCCTATAAAAGTCCGTTTTATCGAAATTTTGCAGTGTTTTGCGGTTTTTTTTTTTTTTGAGTGAATTTCAATTTAATTTGTGTATTGTGCTTTTTTTCAGAGTTAGAGTCTGTAGATAGAAATAAATATACGTGTGTAAATTTCTAATGGTTTGTTTGAAGACAAAAAAAGATAAAAATTCTGTGATTTCGATGAGAAAAAAAGATTGTTGAAAAACATACAGCTTTGAAAAAACCCCGTCAATTTGTAGAGGAAAAGTGTTTTGTAAATAATTGACGATTGCAAATCGACGCTGTTTAGTTAGGGAATTAAAATTAATATATTTAATTTAAAAGCTAATTTTAGATAGTTAATTAATTTCGTATAGAGACATCTGTGATTTGAAACTGTCATGTCATATTAATAAAACACCAATAAATATTAAATATGTATGTATTCAGTTTGTTATATTAAAAATCCGAAGTGAAAAAAAGTTGTGCAAAAATCCGCTAGGGAAGAATTTATTTGAGAATATAAATCAGCTAAAGAAAGAAGTAGTTTACTTAAATTTAAACAAAAAAAGTGAGAAATTTTGATAAACACCAAAACAAAAAAGGCCAAATTTAAAAATAGTGTCAAAATTTTACACTTAGTAAAACAAAAGAGTAAATAATCGATTTTTAAGAGATTCTTCTAGAAGAACAGCCGAGTTAAAGTTGGTCGTTGGCCAAACTTTAGGGAAATGAAGATAATTGCTTTTTAAAGCACGAAAAAAAAAAGAAACATTTACATAAAAATACCAATTTTTCAACGTAAGAGATCCTGAGAACATTTTTAGTTAATTTGGAAGAAGGATTATTAAATCCACGAGTATAAGTGTTAAAATAAAAACTACAATATCGTCCACCCTTGATAATCATATGTAAAAAATTGAATGTATTTTATTTGGAAGGTTTCTACGAATACGATAGTCTAATATAAAGAAATGATAAATCAGCTACAATCAAATTTATAATATAAAGGCCCTGATAAACAAAGTGCGAGAGAATTTACTTCAGTGTGTTTTGTAATTGATAAAGAAATAGTCGATTTTTTACACAAAATTTAGATGTTCATTGTAGGTTGGTTTGATGTGAATTTATTTTGAAACATATTCCGTGGAATTTGGTAGTTTTTGAGAGATTTTGAAGAAGATTAGAAAAGGAAGAGTTGCGAAGAAAACACAATTATTTTTGACGTTTTTAAGCGAATGAGCAAATCTGAAAGCCATAGACGATAAGAGAAATATTGAAATAAGGTTACAATTTAAGCTATTATATATATATATATATATATATATATACAAAATTAAGGCACATATATATCAAAAAATAAAATAATTAATAAGAATATAAAAAGAAAGATAACTTTTTATCAAAAAATTGATAAAATAAACGCTATAGAATACAGAAAAGTGTTCATAACTCAGATTGGCGAAGAAAATAACTGTTATTTGAATAAACAGTGAGAATATTTTATCTGGTATCTGAAATAGAAGAAAAAAGTCACAAATAATAAAGCCATTGATGTTATTTGATTTGGTCTTGGAGAAAAAATAAAAATCGTTGGTCGAATACTCTAAATTTGCTCCAAACAAGAAGTAAAAACGATAATAGAAACGTGAATTGTCTTGTGAGAGATAATATATAATTATTGAATTTATTTGAGGGTATCAAATCCGGTGGTGAAGAGTCCCACGTCGGAGTAGATTCAATTTAATCCGGTTCGAAGAAATAAGCAAAACTGTTGAACATGTTGGCCATGTCTACGTTGATGATGCCGGCGGCCACAATGACGACCATGACGAACCCTGGTCCGATCCCTGTGACGGCCCAGGGGAAACTGGAGCCGGCCAAATTGCTTCAGTTGCATCCTGGTCTCGCCTGTCCGCCATTACAACCTCAGATGTGTCAGCAAATGGCGCCAAACAACAACAAAAGTGGTGAGTTTTAAAGTAACAAGTATATTGACATTTATTATTATGAATTTTTCAAGCGTATGCTTAAAACCAATCCAAAAAACTCCCAATGGCGGATATTTCAACTTTTCAACTAGAATATCATACCCTCGATCTTTACTTTTCAATAGATAAATACTGACATAGATATTTATTGATTGAATTGGCATTCATTTGGTAGAACTCCATTATAACACGGAGAAAAAAATAGCAATGTATTTGAGTTCTACAAAATTATTTTTAAAAAATATAGTTGATAGCTATTTCGGGGCTCACGCCATCGTCAGAACTATGCTTAAACTAACGTTTGCTTATCTATATATAGCTGTGTAGAAAAGGTACACAATACATCTTCTCTCCTGTTTTAACGGCATAGCTTGTTACTTTCTCACAATGAAACCAAATTTTCAAAAATTGTAAATGAAACAAAAGGCGGCTATGACAATAAGTTTACATGTGGGACGGAGGTGGTCATTACGGAAGCAAAGCGCCTAAATGTTTGCATCTTTGTAGTAAGGGTCGGAGAATGACGGCTTTGGAATAGCTGGAAATCAATAGACATCAATTATCACAAAAGATTCTTAACGAACAAGCAAATATAAAAGTATCCCCATTAGTCCTGCCTATTACTGGGGCGTGGTCTGATATGCTTCCGTAATGACCACCTCCGTCCCACATGTAAAATTATTTTCATAGCCTTTTGTTTCATTTACAATTTTTGAAAATTCAGTTTCATTGTGAGAAAGTAACAAGCTAGACCGTTAAAACAGGAGAGAAGATGTATTGTGTACCTTTTCTTCACAGCTATATATAGATAAGCAAATGTTAGTTTAAGCATAGTTCTGACGATGGCTGAGCCGAAAGAGTTATCAACTATATTTTTTAAAAATAATTTTGTAGAACTAAAATACATTGCTATTTTTTCACCGTGAGATAGATATTGTTTTCTTTTACTCTATCTTCTTCTTTGACCATATTTGTTCCCTATGTGGAATATAAAGCTACACCACAGTCACTTACTTGGCTTCTTGCTATATTAATCCCTAAGTCCCGAAGTAGGCCCAGGACGTCAAGGCTTCACTTATTCCATACCCATTCAATACAAGCATCTCTTTATGACGACTGGTATATCAAAGTATTGGTTGCAACATACCTTGATTTCTGAAGCCCCTTATATCACCAACAGTGTTCAATGCATTTATTTATCCTCAACAATCGTCTATTCGAATATCCATCAGGTGCTGCGATTCGCTACCGTAAAACAGCACTGGTAAAATGCAAAAATATGGTTTCAATCGTGTGCTGCTTCGTATTCTAGACGATCTAAATCAATTTGAATGTAAGTTCGAACAACAAGCCCTTTGCTTTTGTCAAAGGTTCCTGAAACGAAGTTAACCGTCAGAGTTATGACAGTTAATTACGTTTATCTTTTAGGGTGCCATTTAAAATATAACATAAACACATTTTTAGTACTCGTTTCCACAATATATTTTACATTCAGGACCGGTTTCACTCATCGCGAGCATTATCAACTGATAGAGTACAATTTAGAAGCGAGTCTATTTGTACAAAATTTTGAGTTAAGGACAGCAGGTATACAAAACGATGCGTTCAAGAACTAAAAAAAATAATTTTATGTTAACAATCAATAAGTTACTTTTAAGATTTCATTTTTAATTTAATTTACATTATTTTTACGATTTCCTATAAATTGTTTTCTTAATTTCGACAATGCTCGCGATGAGCGAGACCGGTCCTGATCATAAAACATATTGTGGAAAAAAGTATTAAAAAATGCGTTTTTATTTTTTAAATATTTGCTACTGAAAAGTTACAATAGTTTCGAATCACAAAACAGTAACAACTGGTATGCATTTCAACGTATGTCCATTTAATTTGAATTGTTACAGCTTTGTACGATTCGATTCTGTTGCGTCCGCGTGATAGAATGCCTGAAGACGCCGAAAGGCGAAACCCGGGTCGTTAGTGACAAAGCATGTGTAATCAATCGTACAAAGTCGTGACAATTCAAATTTGATATGGAAATTCCATCAAGCACCTTCAGTCGATATCATAAAAAAAATATATCTATTTATAAAAAATAGTTCTTAAATTAATTAATGACTTTGTTCCCAAGTAAAATTTAAACTTTATCAAATATTTAAGGTTTAGTTGTTTTGAAGTTACCTTAAAAGTGCGTAAATATAAGATTCAGTTTCGATGAGGCTCAAATTTGCACAAAATGCCGACATTTTTTCCTGACGTTCAAGGGACATATTTCTTGAAATGTCATCCGTAAAAACACGAAATAAAACGTGTATGATATATGCTGCCTTATGACAATAAATATGAAAATATATTCGTGCCAACCCTGGCCAAATGTAATGTATACAGATTATACGCATACGATTTTATATGCCCGGATATACGGTTACATACAAACTCCATTTCCGAAGGCTTTTTGAAGCACATTCATCTTTAAATATTTAAAAAGGTCCACGGGGACTTTTCGATAGTTCAGTATGGAAAACAATAATTCATAAATGGATAGGAGAAAGCCATTTACAATACATGTATTATGAAACGAAGTAATGATACGAAAATTGTATGAACATATAAAAAATTTATTCCCTTGTGACCAGATTGGAAATTAGACTACATCAGAGCTAGCCGTGGTGGTCATATGCCAGAAGTCATATTTAAATTGTAATGCCAAAAGATTATCTGTCGAATAAAGTAAATTTCATGTTTATTTAAAAAATAACATTTGTTTTATTCTTTATAAAGTTCTATACCTCTAAAACAAACACCCTTTCTAAAGCATCTTTTGGCCAATTCTAATCTTTCAACTCATTCTCTTCTGAACCGTTCAAAGGATATTCCAACACCGACAGTTCAAAATAATATTGAATAGAATTGATTTGAAACAATCATATTGAGTTTTTCAGGACAAAAATTAGCAAATACAAGAAGGTTTTAACCACTGTCAATTCATATATTTTCGGATATCAACTATCAACACAGTAAAATCAGCCGTCTCAAAGGTTGAGACGTTAGCTGTCTTTAATTAAATAAAACTAAAAATTGTAAATGAAACTAAAAAGGCGGATATATCAATAAGTTTACATATGACACGGAAATGGTCTATTGCAGAAACAAAGAAGCACCCCGCAGTGGGTTAAGCAATGGTGATAGACATATCGTAGTTTGTTCGCTAAGAATCCTTTGTGATAGTTGATGTCTATTGAATTCCAGCTATTTTACTGCTGCCATTTTGCGACCTTTATTGCAAAGATGCAAACACTAGGCGCTGAGTTTGAATTTATATTATGCGATTCCTTTATAGCATGATTAACGAATTGTGAATATGTTTTTTTTACTGTTAAATAATCTTACATGTTCCTTAGCTCGAGTGGATATATCATACTTCTAGCTGTCTATCCGATATAAACGGATAAACATGACATAGCTATCAACTATATTTAAAAAAATAATTTTGTGGTACTAAAATACATTGCTATTTTTTCACCGTGTAATAATTAGATTCACTGCTTGCCTTAGCAATGAATAACCTTTCGTTTAACATTATAACATGTAATATTATAACATATCGACTGAAGGTGCTTGATGGAATTTCAACATCAAATTTGAATTGTTACAACTTTGTACGATTGCACATGTTTTGTCACTGAGAAACTGTCAGTTCTGTTGCGTCCGTGTGATAGAATGCCTGAAGATGCCGAAATGCGAAACCCGGGTCGTTAGTGACAAAACATGTGGAGCCGTACAAAGTTGTATTAATTTTAAGCAATGTCGAAATATTTTGTAATAGGTGTATTGTATAAACGCAAAATTTGATGGCAAATCTGTGACCACTGACAAAATAAACCTCAAAGTTATTTAAACGATAATATTTCAAAAACACCTATTCAATAAATTGAACAGTTTTTCCATAAGGAAGTAAAAAACTACGATCCAGTTAAATTAAACGGGGACGATAAAATATTATACATCCAAAACCGCGGCCCTAAGTGGCAAAAAACCCGAAATTATTTCGATAATGGCCCATTCAGGCCAAATACTATGAATTATATTTCCGGCCCTACTTGATTCGGTATTATATTGGGCCTTTATGGCCCGGTTCAGCTCATTTGGTTATGTGAACGGGGCTTTATGACGTGTTATCATTTCGCGGGGCACTTCATTTACACAAATTGGCTCGTACCTAAATGGAATCATTATACATAATACAGACGTGAAGTCGGCGAGGTAACAATGTTTTATGTTTATATTTTGTCGCACCAAAAGCGAGAGGGTACCGTGGTACCGTTTGGTGGTTTAGAGTTTTGCAGTTTTTATCTAAAATTTCTCTTTGGTGCATGCGATTAACAACACCAACATTCACGCTCTTGCGTCTAAAACTAGCAGTCATTTAACACCTTACGCTATTGTAAAACTATTTTCACGTCCACGATATATTTTATGAGCAGGACCAGTTTCGCTCATCGCGAGCATTATCATCTGATGAATTAAGTATAATATAATTCAATTGATAAATCTCGTGACGTGCGAACCCTGCGATGGAAATAAGTATTCAAAAATATGTTTTTATTACACGGTGAAAAAGTAGCAAAAATAGCGGAATTTTAGCTCTGATGATGGCGTGAGCCGAAATGGTTATAAACTATATGTTACAATAAAAATTGTAGAAATATCTAAAATACATTGCTATTTTTTCGAGCTCTACCACGTAAATGCCAATTAAATCAATATATGTTTTTAGTATTGAAAAAAAAAGTTATTGTAATCAATTGCAAGTTAGTTTGTTTTTTTGAATTTGGTTCAAGGAATCATAAAATCATGTGTTTTCAATTAACAAAAAAATTTACGGCAAAACATTCTGCGCGAGTGATTTGAAATCAGTGAACAATTGGCCACCGAGATCATACAATTTAACGCACTTAGACTTTTGTTTAATTGCAAGTGTTTTCAAATAAACTAAAAACATTTGACGCCCTCAAAGTTAACATAACAAACGCCATCGAACAAATTCAGCCAGATGTATGCGACAAAGTCATTGAAAATTGATACCTAAAGTTTACACACAAGCGTAGTGCAGGGTTATAAAAAAGCTAATCGCTCTCGTTGCATCTCGTTTTGAGGGGAAAACTTTGAATAGAAATACACTAAAAATAAATTAACCTTTCCAGGAGTAACTGAATAATTTTAACCGCGCTGTGAGGAATGAGTTTTTTTAATCAAATCATTGTAAAAAAAAATACATTTTACAGGTTTATCGTAATTAGTCCAGTTGCATAATTCAGGGATCACAAACCATTGACGCATAGCACTTGAATATATAGGTTGATTTTTTAAGAGTTAAGTTTTTCAGGTTGGTGGCACCGGTTGGTAATGGCGTCCAAACGTCATTTGTCAAAGTGAAAAGTTTTAAGTAGACTCTGCCATTTTATCATGCAAAGACTTACAAACGAGCAACTATTGCAAATTGTTGAAATTTATTATCAAAATTCGTGCTCTGTTAAAAATGTGTATCGTTTGTTACGACCATATTATGGTCGTCATAATCGACCTGGTGAATCAACAATTCGTGCTGTTATTACCAAATTTCGCACCAAGTTTACATTGTTGGACATTAAACCATTGTCTCGCATGCGTACAGTGCGTACTGAAGAGAATATTGCAGCCGTAGCGTCCAGTGTTAATGAGGATCGTGAAATGTCAATTCGTCGCCGTTCTCAGCAATTGGGCATGTGTTACTCAACCACATGGAAAATCTTACGTGTCGATATGGGTTTGAAAGCCTATAAAATTCAACTTCTGCAAGAATTGAAGCCGAAAGACCTACCACAACGTCTAATTTTTGGTGAATGGGCCTTAGAACAGCTCGATGAAAATCCGCTGTTTTATCGAAAAATTGTGTTCAGCGATGAGGCTCATTTCTGGCTTAACGGATACGTAAACAAACAAAACTGTCGCATCTGGAGTTTATTATCACAATAATTGTTGAAATATATGACAAGTACGACCATACTCCTGGAAAGGTTAATGAAACCGTCCTTAATGAGATTTGTGTCCGTGCCAATGTTAACGATATCGGCTTTACCGCCACTAGTTTTCCAGCATTTATATTATTCCATAATGTTCACCCAATAATGATTTTCGCTTTGGTTAAATTACGATTGCCTGGTTGGTTCCACATGCCATATTTTCCACTATAAAGCAGTTTTGATCAATGAACCACGTATTTAATTGGACCATTAAAAGTGGTGATTTGATTTTATGAAATCGTTAATATTGCCAAAATCACAGCGTTGATGCAGAATAAATTGGGCACGGATAATACTCTAAACGGAGCATTTAGGGAAAGTTATTTTCTATACAATTTCCTGTTTTACCAAAAACTTATATTTCAATCTGTCTCGAAATGAAACACTCGTAGTAGAGTAAAGGTTTTTCTTGGTTTTAAGGTTTTTATAGTTAGATTTCGGTAAAACACTTGTAAAATTCTTTCAGCTTAAGAAAGCATCAAAATGGAACTTTTTTGAACAAAATAAATTTGAAATACAGACAAACCCTGCGCTCGACTTTCGCATAAAATTGTGCTATTTCGAAAACTCAAATGTGGACATTTTTTTAAATTATTTTTATGTAAAAAAATAAAAACGTTTATTTTATTATATGATGAGTCCGGTTTCGCTGATGGCGATTATTATCAACATAGTTATATTATTATTTTATGAAGCCTTTGTTAATATTTTGGATTTTGCGTGTCGTAAAGATTGAAACTTAACGATAAATGTTTATTTATCGAATTGACATATTTTTGCTAGAGCTCCATTATAATATTTAAAAAAAAAATGTAAATATCGTCGCCGGTAGCTATTTCGACAACCGCCATCACCGTTACTAACAACGGAAACGGTAATTGTATTCAGTAAAAATATTTATAAAAAAAATATGTTATAATAAACATTTGTTTGTTTTTTTTTTTGTAAATATAATGGAGTTCTACTATTTTAATAATTTTTTTGAATGTATTGAAAAAATGAAGAATATGCCTTGTAAGATTCTTTATATTTAAGTTTTTTTGGGAATTAAATACTTGGATATAGGACGTTACGGATATTGTCAATTGAAAAAAGCTGTGAGATCTGCAACGAAACCAGCGTCGTTAATCACTGCACCACGGCCTCGAAAACTGTTCATTGATAAAATGTGTTTTATTTTCGAAAGATTCATTTTGGTAATCGCCCAGCGAAAATAAACATCAAAGTATTTCTCGAGTCCTTAAGCCAAATTGATTTTGTCGAGCAACGCGTTTTGAAGTCGTATCTGTATGTAACATTTAACAGCAATCCGACGGTGGAGTTCCCGAAACGCCGCATCTACCCTTTTTGTAATGGCGGGGATTTCCTCGGGAACATGTCAAAATATCCGTTTTATCTTTGAAATGGACTTTTTCAATTTGCAAAAGGGTTTTTTTCTATAATATATAAATAAATGTACTCTAATGGGGAGCTTAGAAATCGTCCTTTTATCGGGGTCGAACGTAGAAATATCCATTTTCCTTTACAAATACACTAATTATTTCAACAAAGACTAAGGATGTTTTTGATTATGATGTTGGTATCTGAGATTTTTATTACAGCTTAGAACTCAGTCAATTTTCGGATTTTTAAACGAAAGTATATTAAAAAAAAAAAAAACTCAATCTCTCTTGTTACTAAAACCGTTTTGAAAAAAGAGAGATTGACTCAACAGTAATCTTATCACAATTCGGTGTTTCGTATAATCGAAAAGTATTGGTTAAACAGTCTTTTAGATCGGATAGTTGTTATCACCGAAAATTCACCAGATAAGTAAATTTAATCGTTTAACCGGTTACTGTGAAATCGGTTATAAAATCGGTGTTTTAAGCCGAAGATATATGCATGCGACAGTGTTTTGATGAAAAAGTACCCCCATTAGAATTTCATCAGTGAGGAAAAAGTTTGCCGTAAACGACACTTCGCGGAGCTCACTGAGCGACGATAACTTCATAAAATGCACACTGTATAGCGATGAATAACTCGAGGCAACTTTTGCCTAAAAGTTTCCCCTCACAAAACACATTACTATGGAAAAAATATTACCCCCGGAGATTTCCGCCGTTCGGGAATCCCCGACGAGCAGAATTCACCCTCTTCGCTGGATAATAAATTTCGTATTGTTTACTCTAAGTCCTTTGTGAAGTTGGATTATAAAAATAATGATAGCCGACCGCCATGGTACAATGGTAAATGCTCGATATGATATGCTAGATTGAAAGGATAACACAAACACGGTGTAAAAATAGCAATGTATTTTACTTCTACAAAACTATTTTTATAAATATATTTGATAGCTATTTCGGCTCACGCCAACTTCAGAACTATGCTTAATCGAACATTTGATTATCTATATATAGTTGTGTGGAAAAGGTACATATCTTCTCTCCTGTTTTAACGACGTAGCTTGTTTCTTGTCCGCAATAAAACTAAAAATTGTAAATGAAACTAAAAAGGCGGCTATATCGATAAGTTTACATATGGCACGGAAATGGCCTATTACGGAAACAAAACAGCCCCCTGTAGTGGGTTGAGCAATGGCGATCAATATATCCACTCAAGCTAAGGAACATGTAAGATCATTCAACAGTAAAAAAACTGATTCGAAATTCGATAATCACGTTATAAAGGAATCGTATAATCTTTGTAATAAAGGTTGAAATATGACGGCTTTAAAACAGCTGGAAATCAATAGATATCCACTATCCCAAAGGATTCTTAACGAAAAAACTGATATATGTCGATCATCATTGCTTAACCCTCTGCGGGGTGCTTTTGTTCCGTAATTAACTATTTCCGTGCCATATGTAAACTTATTGATATTGCCGCCTTTTGAGTTTCGTTTACGATTTTTAGTTTTATTGCGAGCAAAAAACAAGCTAGGTCGTTAAAACAGGAGGGAAGATGTATTGTGTACCTCTTGTAAACAGCTATATATAGATAAGCAAACGTTCGTTTAAGCATAGTTCTGACGATGGCGTGCTTAACTTTAACTTATAAAAAAAAAAAAAAAATTGAAAACTAAAATACATTGCTTTTTTTCCAAGGAGTTCTACCAAGTAAATGCCAATTCAATCAATGACACCGTTCCACCAAGAATTGACAGTTGGTATATTTAAAATGGTTAAAAATGTATGTTGATTACAACATTGCAGAGTGGACTTATCGGTCTTTGATATTGTCTGTGAATCGACTGCAGAATACACAATGTCCTATAATGTTTTTTTTACGACAGAAACTCTATGGAATGGTATGGAATCTTCTCTTTCAATAGAGTCGATAAATGACTGAATATTTTGCCCATTGGGAAACGTTTCGAAGAAATTTTTGTTGATAATATTCAATATATAACGAAATCGGTTAGTGGTTCATCATGTCAGTGATCGCTCATTCCCTAAGCGGAATCTTGAGAAAATTGGGGCAATTTTTCCAATATATATAACAGTTGTAAGCAACCTTTTTTTCCATTTTTTTATTGAAAAGAATTAAGTTATAGTTAAAGATTCTAGTTTCAAAGCTTTAAAAGCAATCATTTTTTTTTTGATTGTATGTTTAGTTGATTTCTGTTTTAATATAAAAAGCAATAAATATTCAAATTTAAATTGTTACAACGCCTTTCGGCATCCTCATGCATTCCATCACACGGACGCAACAGAACTGACTGTGAAAAAACATGTGGATTCGTACAAAGGTATAACAATTCAAATTTGATATTGAAATACCATCAAGCGTCTTCAGTCGATATATTAAATTAATAAATGTTCGTTTCATCTGATAAAGCCACGTTAAGCACAGTTAACCTATTCACTGCCCATACATTTCCGCAAAAATAGTCGAAACAAAATAACAATCGAAGAAATGCTCTTATTTTAACTTTTTTTGACAACTTTTCGAAGCAAAAAGCAAAACCTGTCACAACCAACAAACCATGTCATAATTTATGATATCGACTGAAGGTGCTTGATGGAATTTCAATGTCAAATTTGAATTGTAACAACTCTGTACGATTCCACGTGTTTTGTCACTAACGACCCGGGTTTCGCCTTTCAGCATCTTCAGGCATTCTAGTTTTGAATTGTTACAACTTTTTACGATTCAGTTCTGTTGCATCCGTGTGATAGAATGCCTGAAGATGCCGAAAGGCGAAACCCGGGTCTTCAGTGACAAAATATGTGGAATCGTACATAGTCGTAACAATTCAAAACTCATGTCAATTATATTCATTTTTAATCATATTAAATTATGAACTTAGCCTCAAACTATTCTAATCTGTAATCAGTTTATAATTTGACATCTGTTGATAAAAGTGATGAACTTATGGACATTTGTTGTTTTTATAAAAAATTCTGTAGACAATTGCCGTTGTAAAGAAACGATTTTTTCGGTGTTTTTTTCTTTTCTTATCGTGGATATTTTATGTTGGGTTTTTTTCGATTGCAATGAAAAGAATTAATTTGTTTAGCTTCGCTTATATCCTGCACATTATTTATCTGAAATAATAGATTAGCGGCTGGCACGATAAGCCCCCCGATATATCACCCGCCTCAGCTTGGCCGCCACTGCACCGGATTCCCCGTTATTATTTCGGCGCGAGCGTTGCCCCAAATCTCAGACTGACTTTATTTTTCCACTCGTAAATCTTCGAATCAGCCCTCACTTCCCCGGCGCGACTTGGATTCCCGCCAAAAACATCGCCGAGTGAAGATGGCGGCGGCAAGACAAGATGGCGGACGGTGTCGCCAAATGGCCGACCGGGTCAAGGTTGGCGCTATAATGCCTTCAAGTGGCACGTGCGCTCGATTAGGGCTGGTTTCATCGCAATTGTAACGATGAATTTAATTTATCAACTGTCCAATGTAAGTTCATCCATTTAAGCGATTCGAAAAGAATTTAGATTAGAAAATATAAATCGTCCGTCAAATGAGTCAAATGTTAAAGATTTATTTGAAAATGGAAAGTATATCTATTGATTGAATTGGCATTTACTTGGTAGAACACCATTATAACACAGAAAGTATATCATTTCTTGACACGACATTTTGTTAATGAACCAAAACTGTTAAAAGCGATTTAAAAATCAATTCATAAATATATAACTCAGTCCTATATAAAAAATTGTGTTAACACAGACGTTTTGACAGTATTCAAACTTTAATCAGGAGTTTCAATAGTTGAGACGTTAAAAATTAGCTATTTATCGATACACAGAAAGAGAGAGAGAGAGTGTGTGTGTATTTAAAGCGTAATTCTACTATTAACGGTTATCATAAAATTATGACCAAAAAACACAGGAAAATATATGAAACTTTGTCAGGCCAAGCTCGTATAATTGTTAAACATTTTAAATGCCATAACTCGGAGGGTTAGCAATTTCTTTGAAAAATTTAAGCCCAATAAATAAATTTGTCGTGTTTAATTTTTTTAAATGGGTGACATAACCAACTAATTTTTAATGTCTCTATTGAATGATCTTTTAATTTTAATCTCTCGTTGGTTACAAAATATTGTTTTTGCGTTACGAGTCCAAATCGTGTTTTGTAAGCAATGAATCTACATATATTGAAATGTTCATTTATTAAAATTCATTGCAAACATACAAAAAATGTATTCTAACGAATAACCGTCATTAAAGTAAACGGGTCTAATCTATTTGGATTGTGAAAATATCGAAGTTAATCTACATTGGGTCGAGATTAACGAGAGCAAATGCGGATGCTGCGACCTATGGGGCCGATCAAATAAATCAGGATTAAATCCCGGCATTTCTGTAAGGAAAACGCGAATGATCTTTCAAGACAACGCTAGAATTATTATGAAAACTTAAGATAAATTATTTTTTTTGGCTTTGAAAAATGTTATTTTTCTTGATGCATATATATGCAGTTCTCTTTGAATATCTTTTTGTAGATATAAAAGACTAAAAAGGAAAAAATTAACATTTCAATTGCTAATTGTCGATTTTTCGATTGATTGTAATTTGATTTTCAATTTTATAATCAAAATTCTCGTCAACGGTTCAACCCAATTGAACGTGGTAAACATAATCGAAGCAACATCATGTATTACGAGAATTGGGTGTTTTATTCAAAATTGCTATTTTTCACACCAGGCCAAGTGGAATTCGCCAGTACATCGAAATGCTGAAAGATAACAAAAAGCTTACAATTTCAACGGGTCAAATTGCGTTTTGAATTTCCATCAAGAAATCTACCGTATCAATTTATATTTTAAATTGTACTAACAATGTTTTACGGAGAGATTCGAAACCTTTTATAGTCATATAATCGAGAATTTGAAATAAAGATTTCAACTTTCGTTGCGACGACTTTATTATTAAGAGGTTTTTATATGTATACCGGAGAGATGTTTGGAATTTGAGGTATCCTTTGTTGTGGAGAGATATCGTTCCACAGAATTTCCGTTCTTTGGAATTCGATGCCATGAACTCGCAGATATATATATATCCATAAAAGATATCGTTTGTTTGATTTGGCGTTGTTTTACAAACGGAGTAAAATTATAAATGAATTCCTTCTCACAATGCAATAATAACAAAAAATATTTTCGTTTATTTTAAACCGATTTTGCTAAAATTAATTTCGTATTTGTGCAGTTGTTTTCTCATTTGAGCAGCTGTGCAATATATAATGACGTGACAGCGAATTCGATAAACTTCTGTGTAAACTTAAATAAAAATCGCGCATTATAAAATATTTTTCAATAACGTCATCAAAATTTATTTATTAGTAATTCTTAACCCATTAAGTGCCAACTTCTTAACAATTCAAACGGCTGATTGTAGTCAAATAAATGTTGAAAAGTAAATTCTGAATTAATTACACAGAGAATAGCAATGCATTTTAGTTCTACAAAACTTATAGCTATTTCGGCTAATAAGGTATACATCAGAATTATAAATATTGTAGAACTAAAATACATTGTTATTTTTTCACTGTATTATATAGTTTTACGAAGTTAATGCCAATTCAATCAATAAACCAGAAATAATTTTTGAAATACAGTAAAACCCCCATTTACACTAATTCCGGTACTGTGTAATTTGAAATAGTGTAATTGGGGGAATTGATCTCATACAAAATTATGAATATTGTTTTTTCCGCGAAAAATGCAAAACTATGACTATTCTTAGTTTTACGTAAAAAAAAACTTTATGAACGAAATATTTAGTTACAGCGTGATAAAACGCATGTCGCTCACAAAATCTTAACACACAGACAGTCGTCCGGCTGTGCGTGTATAGCCCGGCACGTGTTGAATACACAGACGCTAGCCAAAATTCGACTGTATGCGCCGCACAGACGGCTATAAAAAATCTATATCTGTTCATTAAAAAAAAGTTTTCGTTTGATCTGACTTTCGTCTATTTGGAACTAATGAACGTTGGCACTCTAGTTCTAGTCTTTTCAAGAACTGAAAAAAAGCATCTGAAAATACAGTACAAAATTAAACAATTGATTTGCAATATTTCAAGTATTACTTAGTCCCAGAATTGATTTAATAACCGGGATACCGGTATTGCAAACCCTACTTTGAACCTCATTTAACTCAAATTATGTGTTTTTATGGAACCCATATAACTGTGCAACGAAAGGGTCGAGTGTTCGGTACTTTTTATGAGAAAACGGTATATGTATAATATGCATATCATATTGGGAAAGAATAACAAATAAAATATATCCATTTTCGCTGTATAAACAATCATGGGAACTGTTACAGTTGTCTCTGTTTTTACAAAAATGTTTTTTTTTCTTATTTTAAAATTGAATCTTAAGATAGAAAACATAGACTGATAACTTGATTCAAGGGTGTAATTTCGGGGGTAAGTTTTATGCAGGGCTGTGGAGAGTGACGGCAGTCTACGATCCACCGATTTTGCTACCCTGAAAAAAAAAAGCGATTTTTTTAAAGGTGTTTATTAAAATCAATTCATGACATTTTAAATTATACACATTTTTCAGTACTATTTCTACAATACATTATATGATCAGAACCGGTTTCGCTCATTGCGAGCGTAATCGATTAATTTTATTCAATGATTATTAAGAAGTCATACGGTCAGAAATCTTCCCCTGGAGTTATCTTCAATTGGAAGCATTTGCAAATAAGCCGCAAACCATCGACGTCAACATTACAAAAGCCATCCAATAAATTAAGCCAGATCTGTACGAGAAAGTCTTCACGCCTTAAAACTTCCTTTCCTTCGTTTTGGGACTATTTCGAATCGAAAAAAATAACTATAAAATTTCGAAAATGAATGAAAATGTTTTTATTTATAAATAAAATTAACGTTTATTGTTTTGTATGATAAAGCATATTTTAGCGTGAGCTATTTTGTTAAAAATAGGTTTGTGAATTAATTGAATGAATTGGCATTTACTTGGTAGAAATCTATTATAACAGTGAAAAATCAAGCAATGTATTTTAGTTCTACAAAATTTATAAGGCATATAGTTGATAGCTATTTAACTTACAGCTTACGGCGTAAGCCGAAATAGCTATCAACTATATACCGTATAAATTTTGTAGAACTTAAATCCACTGTATTATTTTTATTAGCATTTACTTTGTAGAAATCCGCTATAACACAGTGAAAGATATAGCAATCTATTTTATTGATTGAATTGGCATTCACTTGGTAGAACTCCATTATAACACGGTGAAAAAATAGCAATGTATTTTAGTTCTACAAAATTATTTTTAACAAATATAGTTGATAGCTATTTCGGCTCACGCCATCGTCAGAACTATTATAAAGAACAGAACAGAACGAATAGTTCTGACGATGGCGTGAGCCGAAATAGCTATCAACTATATTTGTTAAAAATAATTTTGTAGAACTAAAATACATTGCTACAAAAAAAATTGTGCTGAATTTTGTAGAACTCCATTATAATACGGTGGAAAAATAGTAACCTATTTCAGTTCTACAAAAATAGTTCTACTAAATTTTGTATACCTAAAATACATAGCATTTTTTGAAGAAGTGTAACTTTGTAGAATTCGATTAAAATTTAAATTGTACAGAATTAATTGTGTAGAACTAAAATACATTAATTTATGATATCGACTGAAGGTGCTTGGTGGAACTTTAATATTAAATTTGAATTGTTGCAACTTTGTACGATTCCATATGTCTTATCACAAACGACCCGAGTTTCGCCCTTCGGCATTTTCAGGTATTCCATCGCATGGATGCAACAGAACTGACAGGTCGAACATGTTGCATCCGTGCGATGGAATACCTGAAGATGCCGAAAGGCCAAACCCGGGTCGTTTGTGATAAGACATATGGAATCGTACAAAGTTGCAACAATTCAAATTTGAAATACATTACTTTTCTTAACCGTGTTGTTGTATTTTTTCCTTGAGTTTGTTTTATTGAGACGAAGGTTCGTCCGTATACTGGGCTGTACGGTCTTTGAATAGCACGTAACTTTAAAATAAATGCAAACATATTCATGTTCGAATATATTTCAGCGTTGAATGAAACGTTTTTAACATGTCATATCTTTCTAAGCAATAAATTATTTATTCGAATATTAATACAGACATTGAACCGGTAAAAAACTTCAAAAACACATGTTAACACCTTGCCCACCCCTTCCGGTGTTACACGCGTAAAAATCTGCAGGATTCAAAGTGTTAAGATATTATTAAATAAATAAAACATTCAGCGACTTAAACCCATCCATATACCGTATACGGTGTCGCGATCCAATGAATATTTTTTATACGAGCCGGAACAACCCCGCAAGGAAACATGTGCCCAATTGCATGAGAGTTTAAAGCGCCTTTTTGGTTACAATAAATTTATTTCGCTTATAAAATATATTTTATGGGCCACACCATGCTCGCGTTTCGGTGTTTTATGAAAAATCGATGATTTTTAAGGTGTTAGCGAGTGTATATTTTTGTTGTGTGTATGTGTTTTTCGGGAGATTCGCCATTGCTGTATATTTGTCTGTATGGCTGTCATAAAAACTTCCGTCGAACGGTGAATAGTATTCGCAGTGGCGAATTATGGACCCCAGTTGAAATTTGGGTCGTCTATTTTTTAAAATGCAAAGTATCTCGTATTTTATATAATATGTCATTTGACTTGATGAAACTTTGTACAATTTCACATATTCTATCACACGAATGCAACGGAACTAAAAATATCTCATTATTGATTGTACACGTTGAGTTGGATTCGTATTTTTGATCAATATCGAGTAAGTTGACTACTTTCTCGATTTTATTTTTAGATTCCCTTGAAAAACTAGGAATCAAAGTATTACTGTGTATGTGAAAACGATATGTTCAAGCACAGTGAAAAAAATAGCAATGTATTTTAGTTCTACAAAATTATTTGTAACAAATATAGTTGATAGCTATTTCGGCTCACGCCATCGTCAGAACTATGCTTAAACTAACATTCGCTTATCTATATATTCGAGCTAAGGAACATGTAAGATCATTCAACAGTAAAAAAAACAGATACACAATTCGCTAACCACGTTATTAACGAATCACATAATATAAATTCAAACTCAGCGCCTAAATCTTTGCATCTTTGTAGTAAGGGTCGGAGAATGACGGCTTTGGAACAGCTGGAAATCAATAGACACCAATTATCACGAAGGATTCTTAACGAACAAACTAACATAATAGTATCGCCACTTGTCCAGCTGTTGTACAAAGGGGTGGTCTGATTTGCTTCCATAAGGACCACTTCCGTCCCACATATAAATTTATTGTCATAGACACCTATTGTTTCATTTATAATTTTGAAAATTTAGTGTCATTGTGTTAAAGTAACAAGCTAGGCCGTTGGAACAGGAGAGAGGATGTGTTGTGTGCCTTTTCTGCACAGCTATATATAGATAAGCGAATGTTAGTTTGAGCATAGTTCTGACGATGGCGTGAGCCGAAATAGCTATCAACTATATCTTATAAAAAAAAACTATTCCTATTGGTTGATTGAATTGGCATTTACTTGGTAGAACTCCATTATAACTAGGTGAAAAAATAGCAATGTATTTTAGTTCTACAAAATTATTTTTTAAAATATAGTTGATGGCGAAATTGAATTGTTACAATTTTTAACGATTCAACATGTTTTGTCTCTAACGACCCGGGTTTCGCCTTTCGGCGTCTTCAGGCGTTCTATCACACGGATGCAACAGAACTGACATGCTTACATTTATTTTACGTCAGCTTGTTGCATCCGTGTGATAGAATGCCTGAAGATGCCGAAAGGCGAAACCCGGGTCGTTAGAGACAAAACATGTCGAATCGTAAAAAATTGTGACAATTCAAATTTGATATTGAAATTCCATCAAACATCTTAAGTCGACATCATAAATTATAGTTGATAGCTGTTTCGGCTCACGCCATCATCAAAACTATACTTAAACTAACATTTGCTTATCTATATATAGCTGTGTAGAAAAGTTATGCGATACATCTTCTCTCCTGTTTTAACGGCTTAGCTTATTTCCTGCTAGCAATAAAACTAACAATTGTAAATGAAACTAAAACTTTGGAACAGCTGGAAATCAACAGATATGTCAGTCAACATTATTAAATCCTCTGCGGGGTGTTTCTTTGTTTATGTAATGGACCGTTTCCGTGTCATATGTGAACTTTTTGAACTGTTAGTTTTATTGCGAGCAGGAAACAAGTTAGGTCGTTAAAACAGGAGAGAAGATGTATTGCGTACCTTTTCTACACAGCTATATATAGACAAGCAAATGTTCGCTTTAGCATAGTTCTGACGGTGGCGTGAGCCGAAATAGCTATCAACTATATTTGTTAAAAATAATTTTATAGAACTAAAATACATTACTATTTTTTCACCGTGTTAAAATGGAGTTCTACCAAGTGAATGCCTATTCAATCAGTAAACTAATTTACATTGATTGATTGATATTGTATAATTTCCTGTAAATTGTTTCTTACATCTTGAACGCACGGTTTTGTATACTCGCTAATTTAAACACAAATATTTTATATAAATAGATTTGTTTGTTATATGTGTTATATCAGTTCATAATGCTCGCGATGTGCGAAACCGGTCATAAAATATATTGTGAAAATAAGTAGTAAAAATTTAATTGTTTTTTTATTTCAAATATGCACTTTCATTGAGAAATTTTCAGCTCTGGTTTTAAATAGAACAGCATTAAAATATGTGAATCAACTCATAGGTTAAGCGATATCATTCAGGGTGATTTTTTTTTCTTTTTTCCCTGTTCATCGTTGTCTAGCGTTCATCGTCTTTCTTTTCTTTAAATTACTGCGCAAAAGACAATGGATAGATAACTTACTGTAAAACAAATGTAAATTTAAAATATACATGTTCGTTGACTATTCGAGACGCCATACGCAGTACTATTTTAAAATATGGGTTTTATTATCGTCGTTTCTTTTTTTCTTGACATATGAAGCCATTCTCGCCAAGAACTTTTTCATTCAGCTATAAATATTTCATTTTTGTTCCGTGCGCTGGATTTTCTCGGCGCATTGACATATGCGGAGAGTAACGCCGCTGAAATAAATTGGCCAGGTGCAGGGGTGTGCATTAGCGATTTTGCCACAGGGGCAAAGTTAGAAAACATTTTTTTTTTGACATTCGCTTCCAGTTCTTGAACCCAATACCAAACGCTACCGAATATTCTGTTCTTAAATCTTATAAAATTTAAAAAATACTCTATAGAGATATTTATTATACAACTGTAATGGAAGGAACTGTTTCAGGGCTGTGCATTAACGATTTTGCCACAGTAATAAATAAATCAAATTTCAATTATTAAAACTTTGTACGATTCCACATGTTTTGTCACTAATGACCCGGGTTTCGCCTTTTGGCATCTTCAGGCATTCTATCACACGGATGCAACAGAACTAACTTGTCAGTGTTGTTAATGACAAAACATGTGGTATCGTACAAAATTGTAATAATTCAAATTTGATATTTAAATTCCATGAAGCACCTTCAGTCGATATCATAAATCAATTAAAGACTTATAAATGATAGTCCTAAATAAAGAAGTTTAAAAAAGTTAAATTTAACTATCTCTGTGGCCATTTCCGTAACCTCAAATCGTTTGTACAGAATGCCCATTCAAATGCGACGATTTCCACACATTGTTCAATGCTATACTATATATATATTACATGTTGATTTTCCGTACTCTTTAAACGAACCAATCGCAACACGGTTGCTATAACTGAATAAATTTCGAGCGTTCCTATTGAAAGACCGCTCATACATTATATTTAATGCTTCACCTACATAAAAAAATGACAAAACATGTTAAAATCACACAACTGTTAAAATCTACATTAAATAAACGTTTTTATCTGAACTCATTCTCGTCCACGTGGAGTGTGTCGATATCCGAAGCGATACTCTTGAATATTGTTCAAGGATACTTTTACAAATCGATAAAATCAGTTGATAATACTCGCGTTGAGCAAAACCGATCCTGATAATAAAATATATTGTGGAAATAATTACTTAAAATGTGTTAAGTTTCCTTGTATTTTAATGATAATAATATAATTTTGTATCAACCCTGAAAAGGAGAAGCATTCTTCGCCAACGGAAATCACTTTGTGATGCAAATTCAGTTGGAACGGTTTCGCAAGTGATTTAAAAATTCAAATATATATATATATTATGCATATATCATCCATTTACATAAAATATATACACAGTATATAACATAAATATAGTTACAGTCAAAACTTTAATTCAGTCAAAGCTCAAATTAACAAGTCGAAAGATTTTCCAAGAATATTCATAGCCTGAATAAATTCACGACGTATGAAGCTAGAATATCTTCGAAGGCAAAATAGTTTCGCATGTGATTTTTGGATAAATAGAGGCGAATTGAGATGACCAACGTTTTAACGTCAGCTAATATTGCATTAACTAAAACAACGACTGTATTTTTTAAAGTTTTCTTGTTTCATTGTAATGACAAGACGATGGTAAAAACAAAGGAGAAGTCAAATTCAGTTTCACTCGTTGCGATCAACTGATCGAAACCGGTCTTGAATTTATTGGATGCCGTTTGTTATGCTTACATCGAGGGCGTCAATCGTTTGCGGCTTATTTTCAAAGGCTTATAATCGAAGATTACTCCACATCAAAAGTTCAGACTGTATCACTTCTTAATAATTAGTGAATAAAATCAGTCTATAATGCACGCAATGAACGAAACCGGTTATGAATTTATTAAATGGCGCTTGTTATGCTAACTTCAAGGACGTCAATCGTTTGCGGCTTATTTTCAAAGGCTTATAATCGAAGATTACTCCACATCAAAAGTTCGGACTGTATCACTTCTTAATAATTACTGAATAAAATCAGTTGATAATGCACACACTTAACGAAACCGGTTATGAATTTCTCGGATGGTGTTTGTTATGCTTCCATCGAGGGCATCAATCGCTTTCAATTAGAAAAATCGTAATTATCTAACGTTCTGTGTAACCTAAGGTTTATAAAATTTTCATGGACAAATTTGAAAATATTTGGTTTACCGTAATGAAATTGTAAAGTGATTTGATGTTTTTTAGTTCCACAAAATTATTTTTAAAATATAGTTGATAGCTGACGATGGCGTGAGCCGAAATAGCTATCAACCATATCTTAAAATATAATAATTTTGTAGAACTAAAATACATTGCTATTTTTTTCACCGTGCTATAATGGAGTTCTACCAAGTGAATGCCAATTCACGTTGTACACAATGTACGTTTGTAAACAGCATTGCTAATTTTCCAAAATCAACAGTGTTGTATTATTGTTTTCAAAACAAAAACAATTTTTAAAATGTTAAATGAATTATTCAATGATTAAAATGAATATACAGTGTGAATGTGGGTTTATGCAATAAACGAAGAAAGATAATAAAAACGTCTATATTCTAACTGAAGATTTAGCAATTTGTGCGAGTCAAAATATCAGCCTAGGTTCATGGTGAAACTAACAATTTAATAATTATTGCTTATTGTATTTATGGTTTGTTTTTTCTGTTCATTTCAGAACACTATCACATATTCGTGGGAGACTTGAGTCCAGAAATTGAAACGCAAACACTAAGGGAGGCTTTCACACCGTTTGGAGAAATTTCGTAAGTGATATAAACATGATTTTTATTATATTCTTAGATCGTATCCGGCAGATCTTTCAATAAGAACGCTCAAAGTGTGTTAGGTTACAGCGGGAATAATTTTAAAGTGACATCTGTCAAATTCGGTGTCAATTGCTTAATAAAACACATACTTCAAATGGGCATTCTTAACTTATGGTACTGGTTACCAATATCTGGCCTTTAGACGTCTTCTTTTGGGGCTATCCTAAGTCGCAAGTATTTTCAAATAAACTGCAAAAAATAACGCCTTCATAGTCAATATTACAAACGCCATCTGACAAATCCGGAGATAGAACAACCAACATGTGTTTATTTCTTTAATATTCAACATAAAATTTTTAGATTTGAATTGTTACAACTTTGTTGGGTTTCGGGTTCTCGGGTTTCGCCTTTCGGCATCTTCAGGCATTCTATCACACGGATGCAACAGAACTGAGTTTTGATATCGAAATTCCATCAAAAACCTTCAGTCGATGTCATAAATTATATAAATTGTTAATTTATATATATTTTTAGCGTGTATGTATAAAATAAATAAACACATGTTGGTTGTCCCACCTCCACCCGTTGTGTGTATACAGCCACTGTTACACGGCCGCCTTCCATAACGCAATACTGATAAAAAGAATTGACTTTACTCCTCATATTCTTGGCACGATCCTGAGCTACATGGACCGATCGTTAAACCATGCACTATTATGCTAAAAAGAAGAGAGAAAAAAAAAGATAAATAAAAATAAATGATACTATAAGTAAATGCCAATTCAATTTTTTGCCAAATGTCAACACACTGCAAGAAGCCGTCGCTGTCAACGGGTTAAAAATATTTATTTTTAAGGTTGATTGCATGGGATAAATATGCCTTCAGTGTTTTTCATTGTTCTTAATTAATGATATCGTATATATAAAAACCGAAGGATTGATTATTACTGCAGTCGACGTATTGTTTGCTAAGAACTTTTAAGATACTCTCAGAAAGTTTTGTTCTTTCGTTCTTTCAAAAACATCAAGAGCCAGTTTTCTCCCGAATATTTTTTTTTTCAAAAATTTCTGCGATAATCCGCCCTAATCACAAACGAAAGTAGAAGAAGAAGAAGAAGAACATCATCACAAAGGAGAGTTTGAATATTCAAACAACAAGTTCTTTGGGATCGTTTCTCGGTACATACACTCGTGCAAGAGTCAAAAAGTATTCCGTTACAAAGGTGGAGCAAAAGGGGGCTTCGCGAGCCAACGGGGTATTTGAGCAAACCTGGGTTGGGGGGCAAACTGTAGGGGGGGTACGGGAACAAAGTTGAAAAACTTTCCTGAATTCCTGTGAAATTTAATACTATTAGCGAGAATATACTTAGTAACTCAGATTCACTTTAGTTTTGGTTTTTGGTGAAAATTTTCGAAACGTTTTCGTGAATTTCATTTTAGTTTTGGCTAATTGAATCGATCGTTATAAAACGGTGATTAACCCTTAATGGTTAGCCACACACCCTCTTCCTACAGTGTAATGATTAATTAGTGCTTAAAAATGTTTAAAAGGATCACAAAATTATTAGGAAAGGCCATCATTGAATACATTGTAATGAAAAAGAATGTAACAAGCTAGCTAATTATTAATACATATTAAATTTAAATAATCAACAATTATCTGTCTAATTGCATCAATATTAAAAAAATTAATAAATATCACCATTTGAAAATTTCATCGAATCTTTTCTTAACGCTATACATTTTTTTTAATGGCGCATATAAATAAATCGCATAAAAAAAGCTTACTTGGTTTCAAAAATCAAAATATCGCGTTAAAAAAAAAGAATCGAAAATTTATAGAAAAGCAATTTTTTATTGATTATTAAAATACAATGAGAAACAGATATTTAATTTTGATTTGTTACTACTTTGTACGATTCCACCATGTTTTGTCAATAACGACCAGGGTTTCGCCTTTCGGCATCTTCAGGAATTCTATCACACGGATGCAACAGAATTTACATACAATAAACAATTAGCATCGTCTATATACCAAAGGTATTAATTACCAGGAAAACCCAAACCCCAAGCAATAAATGGCAGCTAAAACAAATTATTTTTTTATATCTCAATTACATATCTTGAGATATGTAGTTGATAGCTATATCGGCTTACGCCTTCATCACAACTAGTTAATAGTGTTATAATAGAGTTCTACCAAGTAAATGCTAATTCAATCAATGTATTAATTTTTTGTTATGTATTATAATTGTTAAATTAATATATCAGCACTTCTTACAAATCGTGTTGGTATCTTGTAATATGTACGCAAAGGTTCTTTCAATAGCAACGCTCGAAAATTGTGTAAATATAAATAAAACAATTCGTTTATATCCAGTATAATGTTTTTTTATTCGAAAGTATATTTTAAGGTATTAAAGTATGGAATATATCGTTATTCAAATGTCTACTGCGGCTTTGCTTGGTGGCACGTATTTGGTAGGCTAATTTTTTTTGGATGGCGTTTTTTATTCTGTCTTTAAGGGCGTCAATTGCTTGAAGCTTATTTGCAAAGACGTTCGATTAAAAATGACCTCAAAGAAAGAAGTGTAGACGCTTAAAATTGTATGATATCGGTGGTCAGTTATACGCTTAAAATCGCTCGTGCAGCGTGTCAATCCAAATTGAATGATTTGCACACGTTGTTCAACGTTGTAACCTTCGATTGTTATTTGCCGTGTTTTATTAATCAAACAATTGACAACAAATTTGACATGTGTCACTTTAACAACATGGCTGTTAGAGCGTTTCTATTGAAAGATTGAAAGACTGTAAAAAACATACAAATCCCAACAGCATTATCCGTTCGACCACGGGGCCAAAATAAATAATAAAAAATATATCATACCTTCACACGTTTTTACAATTTTTTATATAATATTCTCAAAGCTAAGTTTCTTTTGAATTATATTAAAAGGAAAAATATTTTTTAGAAAAGAACTTCTTAACGAATTACTTGTGACATAAGTCCATTAATTTTTAAAATGCATTAAGTCGAGGATTAAAAATTAGCATATCCTTTCAAGTACGCCTCTGTGTGAATTTTAAAGAAAAAGCATTAACTTTCTGCTCCTTTCAATATTTAAATTAAAATATGTTCAGCTTTATGAGATTATTTTTTTATTACACCCGGTCCTTTTTTAACGCGTTTTTTTTTGTACGACTTTGATTTTATGCGATTTACTCGTTATTACGCGATTTATTTTACATTAGAAAGAACTACTTTAATAAATAAAATTGTTAACTGCGATCAAGAAACTATTTACTAACAGTTTTATCACAAATTTCCGAGCAAAATTCAATACGTCCGTTCGAAAAATCGCGTAATAACGATTATGCTTGCCAACTGACCGTTACAGCAGTGAATATAATTATGCATGTATACAAATGTATATGTTTATCATTAAATTTTTATAATCAATTAAGAAATTTATATAAAAGTGCGGTTTAAAAACGCGTCCCTTTCTGGAACCAATTTATCGCATAAAAAAGATTCGGTGTAAATATCTGCACTGTCACAAAAGTTCCTTTCAAACGGTGAGTAGAAGCAACGTGGAATTTGCATGTTGGATAGTAGTTAGCTAATCGCCTTCGCTACAATTTTTTAGACCTGTTGTAGAACAGTTAAGATATAGTATAACTCACGACCAGGGTTTCGTCTTTATGCGTCTTTCAACGCGGTCTTCACAAGGGTGCAATAAAACTGAAATACACTGTAAACAATTTGCACCGTTTGGATACGAGAAAAATTTAAGATTTCATTAAAATTGCATTTAAATTTGGAAAAAAATCATTTTTTAATCAGAGCTTTAGTGCCGTTACTAAAAATACGAGTTCGAATCCGATTCCGATATTGAACAACAACGTGATTTCGACTTAAAATAAGTTTAATTTTGTCTGTTTTTTTTCCTTGCTTTCCTATTTATCTGCATTAAATTAATATCAACCAACCGATCAAGCAACTTTTTTATTGAGATATTGTTCAAAATTGTCGAGTCGATCGTTTTTCACGACTACAAATCCGTCTTCACAGTCTTACTTGTAAAGGAAAACAACCACAATCAATTATTGTACAACGGGTTATAGAAATAAATTAATTCGGTCAACACCAAGAATTGACCGCCAGATAAACGAAGAATGAGGGTTTTAGACTGACGATACGATTTTACTAGGCTTGCAGTATGACTAAGGATATTTTCTTGTTCTTCTAACATAATCAAATTAACAAAAAGGGTATTCTGGAAACCTTAATAACAACAAACCGTCGTTCAACAATGGAACTCTCCGCAAACAATTTAGCTAAGGGGAACCGTCCGGACGGGGGTGTTGTGAAATTATGTCAAAGTTTTAACTCACTTTGTCTATGGCTTCGGCGATAATGTCACGCCACATTATGTTCTCTATGGTCCGTGAACGCATAAGTTTACCCCGCTGAATTACGCGAAACTATGTAACGCGGATAATTACAGGCAAAAATTATATTTTTGCGTGAGTCAATGAATGCTGTATCGTTACTTGTGATGTACAAATACGCGGTGGATACAACGTTGAGTAGCCTTGGGAATTAAAATGAATTCGTATATTTTAATCACTTATCAATTGTCAACTGCCATTTCTTGGTGGAAAGGCATGATATTTTAAATTATAAAAATACATTTTTAATACTATTTCCACAATATGTTTTTGATCTGTTAATAATGCTCACGATGGGCGAAACCGGTCCTGATTTAAATAATTAAAATATGAAATTTTTAAGACGTCAACTGTCACTTCTTGATGAAAAGGCATGATATTTTAGATAATAAAAACGCAATTTTTAGTACTGTTTCTACGATATATATTTTTGATCAGTTTATAATCCTCGTGATAATCGAAAAAATCGATAAAATCCATTATGTAAAAAAAAGTATTAAGCAATATAGTTTCTTACATTTTTCTTGCATATAAGCGATGCACGCTGATAACTGTCTGTTAGATCCAATCTTGTTAGCAGCTGTGTGATAAAATGCCTGAAGATGCCATAAATCGAAACCCGAGTCGTGTGGGACAAATAATATAGAATGCTTGATGGTTTTTCATGTCACTATGTACGCACAGTAAAAACGGCAAAAACTAAATGGCATCTAAAACTTATTTAATAATATTGATCAAATAATAATTAGCACAATTGCCTGTGATAAGTTTCATTAACGATAAGTCTTGTTAATGAGTCATTCTCGTCACCTATCATTAAAATAGCCACCGGGTTTTGCAGTCAGTCAGTTCTGTTGCATCCTTTGTGATAGAATGCCTGAAGATACCGAAAGGCGAAACCCGGGTAGCTAGTGACAAAGCGTGTTGAATCGTACAAAGTTGCAACACTTCAAAATTGAAATTATTTTAAGTATATCGATTAATTTCCTATGAAGAAATTAATTCCAATGTCACGAATTCTCAACTCATGTAATAACATAATGACATCATGATAATCTAGACGCCATTTTGTCGCTTAGTTAACGTCAGATTTCGCGCCGTTTTCCAGCCGCCATCTCAGCGCTGCCACAATGACGGTCGCTTCCATTGTCTATGCCGCTACTTTTTAAAGAAATTTTAATGCTATTGTGTTTGTTCAAGCGAACGAATTAAGTGTCGCCATTGTTGCGACGTGTTTTAGCCCTGCTTTTATGCATGGGGATACTCGAACAATAAAAAATATTACAGCGGCGAATGTGCCAGGGGGGGGGGGTTTGCAAAATAACAATAGACGATTTAATAAATATTCCATATTTGTTTTCATATTAATGGAGCTCGTTTCGCACCCATGAAGAGGCCCTTAAGGCCAAATTAGTCCCCTTTACTCGTGTTTACCACACATCTGGAATAACAACAATTTGACAAAATTTAAACACAAACTTTCTCATTATTCTAAAGATGTGTTAAGAACATTTATCGCTCGTTATTAGGCTAAATTTATTTGTTAATTTTAATGATGTCGACTGAACGTGCTTGGTGGAATTTCAATATCAAATTTGAATTGTTAAAACTTGAAACGATTCCACATCTTTTGTTATAATACTAACGGAATGGGTTACGCCTTTAGGCATCGTCAGGTATACCATCACAGGGATGCAACAAAACTTAGCATGTGAAATCGTGATAAATTGTTTGCTTTTACAATTTTAAAATCGACAAGTTGTTAACTGTTTTAAGGGTTTTCTGATTTAATCGGCATTTACTTGGTAGAACTCTATTATTACACGGTGAAAAAAATCTATTTTAGTTCCACGAAAAATATAAGTTATGTAGGTGATTCGGCTTCATCAGAACGACGATGGCGTAAGCCGAAATAACTATCAATTATATACCTTATAAAATACCAATTAAAAGCTTATTGAAACGAAAAGTCTCGCAGATCACTGGTTGGGGTACACTGATTAAGTAGCATTACATAATGTTGGAACAGTAAAATAATCTCACTGGCTCCTGGATAATCATCACACTGTTCCGTAGATCGTTGTTCAGATGACATCTTAACTAAATTTAGGAATATTATTTTTAAATAATACTGAATATCATCGTCTTTATAGCTGCATATATGTAGTGCCAAAAAAACCAAATTTTTTGATTTCTTTATATTGTGTTAAATGCTCATTACGTTGTTTTTTAATTCACAGAGACTGCAGAGTGGTCAGAGATCCTCAAACTTTGAAATCAAAAGGATACGGATTTGTATCTTTCCTCAAAAAAACTGTAAGTAAAAAAATATATATATTCCAACTTGAAATAATTATGTTTTCTACTGTGAACAAAACTTAACAATTAATATCCGCTACGTCTACGGCTAACGCCTTCATCAGAATTAACATGCTCACTGTGATCGAAACCGGTCTTGTGGAAATAAGTAATAAAAATTATGTTTTTATTATTTAAATTATTTCAGTTCTATAAAATTTCTAATTTACATATATATAGTTGATAGCTATTTCGGCTTACGCCTTCATCAGAACTATCATGTTCGCAACGAGCGAAACCGGTAATCATCACAAAATATATTGTGGAAATAGGTACTAAAAAATGTGTTTTTATTATTTGACATATCATGCCTTTCCTTCAAGAAGTGATAGTTAACAACTATAAATAATAAATAAAATAATAAGGTTAAATTTCAAACTATTTGGAGTGTTTGTTTTAGAGGTATAGAAATTTAAGTTAGCAACACTTTTTTAACTGGTAGCCATTTTGTCAGTTTTTAAATGATGTATAGTTAGTTTGGTTTGGCATTTTAACATTATTAGACTAACGCCTGAACAACGCTTCCAAATTGTGCAAATTTATTTTGAAAATCATGGTTCTGTTCGAAATACGTATCGCGCACTACGTCTATTAGCGATGAAGCTCACTTTTGGTTGAACGGATACGTCAATAAACAAAACTGCCGCATTTGGAGTGATGATAATCCTCAAGTTTATGTTGAGACACCGTTACTTCCAGAAAAACTGACTGTTTGGTGTGCTTTACGGGCTGGTGGAATCATTGAACGTTACAGTCAATGGTGACCGCTATAGAGCCATGATTACTGACTTTTTCGTTCATCAATTGAACAACAGTGACGTGCAGGAGCTGTGGTTTCAACAAGACGGCGCAACATGTCTCACAGCTCGTGCTACCGCATAGTTTCACGTTTCGGACCTCCAAGATCTTGTGATTTAACGCCGCTAGACTATTTTCTGTGGGGATAAGCCCGAAACGATTGACCACTTGGTGGACAACATTCGCCGCGAAATTGCCGATACACGGCCAAAAATGTTGGAAAAAGTCATCGAAAATTGGACCTTTATTAGATTTTTAGATTAGACTGCGTTCGAGCTAGCCGTGGCGGTCATATGCCAGATGTCACATTTAAATTATAATGCCAGAAGATTATCATTCGAATAAAGTAAATTTTATGTCTATTTAAGAAATTCACCTTTGTTTATCTTCTAAAAAAAAGAGCCTATATTATATGTAAATTAAATGAAACATTCTTTCGAGAACGTAGCAGTTGATGAAAAAAATGGAATAAGTAAATTTTCCGCGTCTAAATCTACACTCTATAGAACAATACTTCAGCACGTCTAAAAAATATACATTTTGTATACATATTTAGGTATGTTTTAAGGCGCGCCTTCTGGGCATGTGAGTTTTTTTTAAATGCCACTATGACACGAATCCATATAGAATAATATCGCGTGCCATTACTGCACGAATATATTATTATACTATAGTACATTCATATCAACAAAGGCACATTTGTTTAATATATAAAAAATACGTACGTAATTAAGCGATTCGACAACGATTCTTTGAAAGTGCTCGACTGCATGGTGCTTGATGGAATTTCAACATCAAATTTGAATCGTTGATACTTTGTACGACTCTACATATTTTGCTACTGATGGCGTGGGTTTCGCCTTTCGACACCTTCAGGCATTTGATCACACGGATGGAAAAGAAATCAATTACAAAAGAAAAACATTGACTCTAGTTCTAGGATCCAAATATAAAACTTAAATAACATTTTAAAATACTTTTTATGTTGGTTTTTACACACTTCAGCTAGTAAACTGACACGAAATTTATCGATTCTGATATTGTGTCATAGAACGTGTCATCGGTTGTATATAAAACATATTAAATGCAAATTGAATCTCATTATAATCAAATCAATAGTTATTTACCAGATTAACATTTAGATCTTGGCATTAGGTAGTGTTTTTCATCTGTAGCATGTAGTATTTCTAAGTCTAAAATTTCCCAATTGCACTTCAATGATAGCTGATTATTATTTGTTGTAAAATCGTTAAATAAAAGACTCATTTGCAGTATTTAGCGTTAATGAAACTTTTCACAGGCAATTGAGTGTTAATCTGGATACTAGCCTTAGGGTCTATGTTTTTAATTTGTTTTGAACACCCATCCCTCGCTTAACACGGTTTCAGTTTCGTATATGTGCACACAGCTGTGCGAAATACTAAGAATAACGGTAAGGGTATACCGGGAATAGAGCTGCGCGTTTCAAACAACAAATAGTACCTCAAATATTATATATAGACAATGCATCAGACATTTAGTCTCTCGTTGCCTACCGTGCTTATCACTCGTTGAATCCTGACGGTTGTTGAAATAATTACTGCTTCCTTGATTAAGTTTTATCTACCTGCTTTTTCTTATTATCTCTCTAAAACACTATATCCTCTATTTCATACATTTGATAGTCTCGCTTAACACGATTTCGCTCAGCACGGCGATCTAGCAGAACCTCTCTTCCGTGTTAAGCGAGTTTTGTGTGTATATAACCGATATAATTTGTTGATTGTGTCAGTTTTGTTGTATATGTGTGATAGAATGCCTGATGATACCAAAAAGCGAAACCCTAGTCGTTAGTGATAAAACACATAGAATCATACGAAATTCTACCTATTCAAATTTTTAAATAAAAAATAATTTAATCTAAAATTTTTAAGGTATTTCTTTTTAGGCAGACGGCAGCACGTGTATTACCAATGTAATATTATAGTTTTAAATATACATATGTATTAGCCACGAAATTTTGCCCGTCCATTTATATTTAAACGGGTCATTTCCGAGACAATTATTGTTTGACAAATTCCCAAACGACTTTGGTAGCACCCTATATCACACTAACATAAATATAACCTATTATACATTACACGTGTGAATGTGTTGGTGGCCCACTACACATATATTAGCTCACGCTCACATCGGCGCATGTATTACTCACGTGAGTGACCGTTAATATTAATTAATTTATGTTTCATTACTGCATACAGAGTGGCGCAGAAACACATCTCTCGATTAATTTAATTTAATTATGTCATGCATGCCAAATGTAGCACTGCCTCAAAAATAAAATATATATTATATTTCAACACATCTTTTTTGGAACACAAATAACGTTAATTCATTAATAATTCATGATATCGACTGAAGGTGCTTGATGGAATTTACTTTTTTTTTTTTTTTTTTAATTTTAACGTACAGATAGTACTGACAGTTCTGTTGCATCCGCGTGATAGAATGCCTGAAGATGCAGAAAGGCGAAACCGGGGTCGTTAGTGACAAAACATGGGGAATTATATCAATAATGCTAGTACGGCAAGATCGACTGAACTTGTTGAAATTTTCACATTTACAACTTTGTACGATTCCACACGTTTTGTCATTAAAGACCCGGGTTTCGTTTTTCGGTATCTTCAGGCATTCTATCACACGTATTCAACAAAACTGTGCCTCATTAACAGTAGTTATTGTTAGTGTAACTTATCACAGGCAATTGTGTTAGTTATTATTAGATCAGTATTATTGAATATAATTTTGGCTGTCATTCAGTTCTAGCCTATAATTAACACACAGTTTACGGTCGGAAACAATGGGCCACTCTGTATTATTTCACTTAACTAGCTGTGAAGTATTGTTCGACCACATGTACAGTGTGTACACTGTATATTTATGTATACCAAAATGGGATAGTTAAGCCAGTTAAGGTGTATTTAACTAGGCGCGGTCACACTGTACCAACATATTTCGTTCGTACACACCTGTAGTAAATATATATGCATAACTACAGATCTGTACTACGCATTTTACGTGAAAATAATATTTTATTTACAGATAGGTAATGCCACCTGTCAGAACTATTGCTCATAAGTTCATATTAAAAACAAAATTTTAGACAATATTACCTAAAACTATTTCGGCTTAACCGTCATCAGAAATATGTTTAAAGCAAATTTACCCACCATCTTATCAGGCATTTTCTTGACAGAACTCCATTATAACACGGTGAAACAATAGCGATGTATTTTAGTTCTGAAAAAATATGAGATATATAGTTGATAGCTAGTTATTTCGGCGTACGCCGTCATCAGAATTAGTTATAAATCAATTGGAAATATAGCTCACGCGATCAGTAGATAATGTTCGCGATCAAAAAATATATTCATGCCCTAATCAGATCTATGTTTCAACGTACGTTTAATTATTTATATATAGCGGTATAAAAAAAGGTACACAATACATTTGAGTCTGTGGGATGTTAGTTGACTGGTTTTGAAAGTTGTTTATCATTTCGTATTGTCTCAAATACGTTGAAGTATTGAGTTAAGACAAATAGTGGATTTATCGTTTTTTTTTACTTAAAGTATCAGTTTGTTCGTACAGCAATATAAAATTGCATAAACTAGATAACTTAATACAATATTTTAAGTAGAGAAAAAATATTTTAACATTTTTTGGTATTATACTAAAATGACATTTTTTACAGCTCATGTTATCATTGGATTTTGATTTTACTTTCGGTAACATAAAACAGTATGATGTGACACCACGTTTTTAAGCCACAAAAAAACATTTAATATTTCTAGTACATACTTACAACATGTTTATAGTTTGCGCGTTTATTGGCTCAAAATCATACGCTCAAAAACATAAAACCGCGTAGGTCAATAAAAGTAAACAATATTACACAATCAAAATAAAAAAAGGTTTTTTTTTGTAACTAGTTATTAAAATTAAATTAATTAATCGGTGGTAAGTGTTATTTTTTTATGGATAGTCTGAAGATGTCTTTCAAAGAAGCGAAACACGCGCTTTGTCCAATAGTACTACAAGTTATATATTAAAAAATATTTTTCGTAAAGTCACCTCATATCAAATGAGCATTCGGTCTGTCCGACCTCCTGTTGGACTCATACGCCATGCCAGTCCAGCAAATTATAACAACTTTGACAAATTTTATAATAGGACGATCATAGCATAAAAACTTAACAAGAATAGTGCGTTTTACGCTTGGTAATATCTGAACGTACAAATTTGGCGGGTGGTTATGGGTGCCGACAAATCTATCACTTCTTAATTGATTCCCCGAAACACGGACGTAAAAATTTTTTTTTAAATTAACAGCTACGCCAGTTAAAAAATGCTCATAATTAGGAACGATAGTGTTTTTTATTAAAACAGCAAAGAACTGAAACAAATTGTTTTTAATATGACTTGTATTGGGTGTTTTTTTAGAGGTATAGAACTTTAAGTTGGCAACACTTTTTTAACTGGCGGCCATTTTGTCAGCTTTCAAGTGATTTATGGTATGTTTAGTTTGGCATTTCAACATAAATAGACTGACGCCTAAACAACGCTTCCAAATTGCCCAAAACAAGATTGCTGTTGATCCCGATTTTCATAAGCGAATTTTGTTTACGAATGAAGCTCACTTTTCGTTGAATGAATACGTCAATAAACAAAACTGTCGTATTTGAAGTGATGGTAGTCCTCAAGTGTGTGTTAAGACACCGTTACATCCAGAAAAACTGACTTTTAGTTTCGCTACTCGCCTGCCGACAATGCGTATCTAATTAATTGTTATTAGGAAATATTATTCGACCTGATTTCGCCCCTGTGAACTATTCGCCAACACACGGGCATTTTGTGTGCGTATGTACACGTGAGGCACAAAGCAGTGTGCAAAAAATACAGAGACGAAACGGCGTCAAATCACGCGATGGCTTGACTATTGTTTCTACGATAAGGCGACGCAGTTATTATGAAGGGGTTGGATAATAATTTCACATGACAGTCGCTTCAATATGTCGTAACGCACTTTTCATACGTAATGAGAAAAATTCAAACGTTGCTTTATAATAAATACATTTTTGATGCATTCTGATGCACTATATTAAAATATGTTTCTTAAAAATAAAGCTGTAAAGTCGTGAAAAACGATGGCTAATCTATAATTTGATTCATGATATCGACTGAAGGTGCTTGATGAAATTTAAATATCATTTTTTTTAAATTGTTACATCATACCACGGGGGACCATAAACTATTTTGTCAGGAGATTCTAGAAATTTATAGAGGCCAGTTATTAAATTAAATCTTCATTCTCAATGACCAATTCCCCCTTGTTGTATCGTTTACATGAAATCGGTTCAATGAATCGACAATCTCATTACGTAAATTCTTATGTTTGACACTAGATGTTTGATAGTAAGTATCTTTATATGAAAGGAAAAAAATCCATTTATATTTTAATGTTAGTTGATTAATATTTGTTCTAAAATCCTTTCAATAATGACTGATTAGCGAAATCGTCAATGAAAATTATCACAATGGGCAATTGTGTTAATTATTATTAGATTTGTTTGAACTGCAATTTACGGCTTGCCTTGGTGAAAGTGTTTTCCTGTAATTAAAAATTTTGGTATATAGACGATGCTAACTGTTTATTTTACGTCAGTTCTGTTGCATTCGTGTGATAGAATGCCTGAAGTTGCCGAAAGGCGAAACCCGGGTTGTAAGTGACAAAACATGTTGAATCGTACAAAGTTGTAACACTTCAAAATTACTCCTTTTCAGTTGAATAAAATCAATTCAACATAGGTTTTTTACACCAGTCCTTAATCACTCCAGACCAGTGGTTCTCATGTGCGGCCACCAGAGGATTTTGCTGCGGCCACCAACAGTTTTATAGTAAATATTGATGTTAAAAAAAATGTGTTTTTACAAATGAATTTGTAAAATTATTATTATTTTAAAATTGATTGAATTCATCCGAGTTATCCAGCATTTAGTCGAGTTTAAGTAAAGAAACGTTTTAATAATAAAACTGTTCAAAAATTTCGGTCGAAGTTATACGTTGACCATGAATCAATTCAATACAAAGAATTAACAACGATTGCTTTATTAATTTTGTCTATTCAACTTTATATTGTGAAAGATCATTCAGTATAATTCACTATATAAAAAATAAAAATAGAAACTATTTTTATCATATTTGTTGCGGCCACGAAACATTTCCACAGGACAGCTGACGTCAATAATGCGGCCACAGTTAAATTTCAATTCAGACTAATCTTTTTTTCAGAGTAAAGGTGCTATCAGAAAACTCCTTAAATCTAAACTCTAAAATTTGATAAATTAACGCCGTGATTAGTTTAAAAATATTCTATGTGAACTATAACCAGTGCTTGTCAATCTATATCGCGAGAAAGTGTGTTTGCAAAGCCCTTCTGTATTTGATGAGTTCTAAGCACCGTTTTGGATATTCTTGGGTATAAAATAAATATTTACTCCGAAGTAATTGCTTTCAGGAATATTAGCATACAGTCTGGAATTTCGAGACTTTTTCTAGCTACGGTTAAATCGTTTAATCACTTGAATCAAGCGCAATTGGAAGCGATAACTGGAATGTCAGTTGATTTGAATATGTAAAAAAAACTTCTATATACATAAACAATAAAACACTATTTCATCATTTTAAATCAGCACCGGTTTCGATCACTCGATTTATTTTATTTACCCATTTTTTTATGATATCGACTGAAGGTGCTTGATGGAATATCAATATCAAATTTTAATTTTTACGACTTTGTACGATTCCACGTGTTTTGTCGCCAACGATCCGGGTTACGCCTTTCGGCGTCTTCAGGCATTCTATCACACGAATGCAACATAACTGACTTGCCAGGGTCGTTAGTAACAAAACATGTGGAATCGTAAAAGTTGTAACAATTCAAAAAAATTATTTAACCCTATCAAATTTAATTAATTAGATATAAACAAAGATCGAACCAGTTGTTATTAAAATTAACTCAGACATATACCACATTCACAAGGTGTTAACTGTCACTTCTTCATGGAAATGTATAGTATTTTAAATAATAAAAATTGTTCAGAGCTCTTAATGGATTATTGATTTACTTTAATTTTGTTTGAAAATAATTAAGTGATTGTGAAAATTTCACTTTTAACCGGTTAACTGCCGGTAGGTACATGTATGGCGGTACCCAGCACGCCGCGAATTTTACGACAAAAATAAAGCCTTCTAAACATATCGTTATTGAAAGTTTAATGAAAACTATTTATAAAATTTACCAAATAAATGAAGAACGCGCCAGTCGTGCAGTCATTTATCCATAATCAATTCAGTATTATTCAGTACATTTTAAATAACTGATTTTCTTTAGTAAAAGCCCATTTAAAACGGCGCGTCTTAAGACGTATATTTTTGTATGAGCGGCGCTCCGTTCACAGAAAATTATGCGTCTTAAGACGCTTTTGGCAGTTAACTGGTTAAACTAATTTATATTAATATCGTATGATTTCCTGTAAATTGTTTCTTAGTTCTTGAACACATGGTTTTGTATACCTGCTAGCTTTAACTCGAATATTTTGTATAAATATACTTGATTGTAAATTGTATTCTATCAGTTGATAATGCTCGCGATGCGCGAAACCGGTCGTGATCAAAAAATATATTGTGTAAATAAGTATAAGAAAATGTTTAAAAATATTGGATATATTTATGTCTTAGCTTTCTGTTGATACAAAAACACTTTTTTGAAGTGTTTCGTTTTATAATTCTGCCACGACTGATTTCCGTTTTCGTTGTTTTGTTGTTTCAGGAAGCTGAATCGGCTATTGCTGCCATGAACGGACAGTGGTTGGGATCAAGATCCATCAGGACCAACTGGGCTACGAGAAAACCTCCCGCCGCTAAACCTGATAGTAAGTAAAGACACCAAATCTGATGAAGACCTTTAGGGAGTTTGAAATATTTCAGTATTTCTTGCTTATATCTAACCATGTCCTGTCTAAAAATTGTGATTTTCCTTGTCTTGCGACCCTTACTACGCAGAATGACGGCTTTGGAACAGCTAGAAATCAATAGACATCAATTATCACAAAGGATTCTTAATGAACAAACTAATATAATAGAATCCCCACTAGTCCAACTCTATTACAAAGGGGTGGTCTGATTTGTTTCCGTAATGAACACTTCCGTCCCACATGTAAACTAATTGTCATAGCCACCTATTGTTTCATCTAGAATTTTTGAAAATTTAATGTCATTGTGTGACAAGCTAGGCCGTTGGAACAGGAGAGATGATGTGTTGTGTGCCTTTTCTGCACAGCTAAATATAGATAAGCGAATGTTAGTTTAAGCATAGTTCTGACGATGACGTGAGCCGAAACAGCTATCAACTATATTTTTTTGAAAGTTTAACTAAAATACATTGCTATTTTTTTCACCGTATTAATCACCGTGTTAATGAATCATTCTTGTCGGCTATCATTAAAATAATCACTGACGACCCGGGTTTTGCAGTCAGTCAGTTCTGTTGCATCCGTGTTATAGAATGTCTGAAGATGCCGAAAGGCGAAACCCGGGTCGTTAGTGACAAAACATTCGGAATCGTATAAAGTTGTAACAATTCAAATTTGATATTGAAATTCCATCAAGTACCTTCAGTCGATATCATAAATAGTCCTTTCAACAATACACTTAATAAATTTTGCTGAATTAAAATACATTGCTAACTTTTTACCGTGTTACAATGGAGTTCTGCCAATCAAATTCCAATAAACAAATTTACTTGTGGCCTTTCGCGGATTTTCAGTAAAATTTCATCTATTAGTGCATTAACTCAAAATTTTGCACCGATAGCCTTGTTTTTATTTTGTTTTGTGTCAGTTGATAATTTTCGTGATAAGCGAAACCGGTACCGATCACAAATTATACTAATTATAAATGTTTTTAAAAGAGTATTTATTGATAGTTTAAGGCTCTCGTTGCACCCCATTATTTGGATTGAAAGGGTGTTTTTTGACATTGCAAACAGCACTGCCGTTGAAGGGATAAATAAATAATTGTCTTAGGGTTATTTGGGGATTTAAAAAAGGATAGATCACGTACCCGGATGCATCCGGACAGCCTAAGCACTCCTTGCCTCGTCTTCTAATTCATCCAACTCCATCGTCATAAGCCGGCGCTTCCCAAAATGGCGGCCGAAATTTTTTCATTGTAATTTTATTCACAGGGAACTGTCGAGTACTCTCCACAGGATGTATTGTAATGTAAGATTCTGGAATATCGCTGAATGAGTTATGGTGGCGTCTTGTTGTGACCATATGATCCACACAAGGAACACACATGGCCAAAGAACAAAAAAAAAGTTTTTATTTTAGACCGATTAATTATTTAACGCTAAAAAAATATTGAGACATTAAAAGGATATTTAATAATTTGTATAATTAAAAAAAAACTTATTTAGAGTTACTATGACAGCAGCAATTAACAATGCAACTTAAATATAGTTTGCGTTCCTATGATCAGAAATGGTAGTTACTTAATGAAAAAAAATTGTTATGGAATTTAAGGAAATTTTTATCAGGCTCCTGGGGAAAAAAATAATTTTAAATATATTTATGTATAAAAGGTCTTTCAATAGGAACGCTCGAAATTTGTTAGGTTATGGCAGCCATGTTCTTAAAGTGACATCTGTTAAATTCATAGTTAATTGAGATGAGCACGGTGAGAAAATATCAATGTATTTTAGTTGTACATAAATTTTATAAGATGTAGTTGATAACTATTTCAGCTTACGCCATCGTCAGAACTATGGTGCTATAATGGAGTTCTACCAAGTAAATGCCAATTCAATCAATAAAATTCGAGCGTTCTGCGCGAGCGATTTGAAAACTCAGAACTGGCATCGATATCGTGCAATTAAACGACTTTAGACTTCTTCCTTTGGGCAATCTTAAGTCGCAAGTCTTTGCAAATAAGCCACAAACGATTGCCGCCCTCAAAGTCAATATAACAAACGCTATCCACAAAATTCGGCTATAGTTTTGCGTCGAAGTCATTGAAAACTGCACCTCGAAAATACGTGCCACCAAGAAAAACCGCGGCAAAATGTTGAACGAAGCTATTTTCCACACTTAATGTCACGAAATATTAATTATACTTTGAGTGGATATCTCACACACAACTTCTTTAATTTATACTTTAACGATTTTCGAGCGTGTTTATTGAAAGGCTTTTTAATATATATTTACATTACAGAGATGGAAATAGTGAATTCGACTTCAATATGTCATGTTAGACGATAGAAGTTTACCTCCCCGTCATGTAAATATAATAACGTTATAAAATTTGATAAAACAGGGTCGCATTAAGGGTATTTTTACGCCCCGTCCGTAAAAAATCGTCGTGTAAAAATATAGTCGCATTTATTTAGGACGTCGCCGTACTTTACGACTGCGGGGATACGTTAAAGTATATTTTACACTCACGTATGTGGACGGCAAGTGTCCCCCAAAACGGGCAGTTATGGTCAACCGTTTTTGTCAAATCGACGCACTTTTTAACAGCAATCTAAACTTGAGTATAACATAGGTTTTTTCAATAGAGATGATTGATAAATTTAAGGTTTTATCAGCCATTTTGTAAAAGTGACATCAGTCAAATTGCTTAATAGACTACGGAAAGCTAAAGCTTTGAACAATATGTGAAAATCATTAATTTTGGATGGACATTCCGCACGAGTGATTTGATTTTTTTGCCAATAAACCACTAATAATTGACATATCTAAAGTCAACATAACAAACGCCATCCAACAGATTCAGCCAGATTCATGCGACGATGCCGAAAAGCGAAACCCGAGTCGTTAGCGACAAATCATGTGGAATCAGACAAAGTTTTGTTTTCTTGGAAAAATGTTTCTTTAAAAAATTTTGATCCAAAAAATTATTGAATTTGAATTTCTGGAACTTTATAGACCACACGTGTTTTGTCGCTAACGACCCCGGTTTCGCTCTTTATCTTAAAACTGACCGTTCTATAACATCTGTGTGATGGAATTTCCGAAGATACCGATAGATGAAACCCGTATCGTTAGTGACATAACATGTGGAATCGTACAAACTTTCAACGATTACAATTTTATATTATAATTCCATCAAGCACCTTCGGTCGATATCATTTATTACAACAATTTATAATTTATGTCAGTGTTTGAAAAAATTGTTTTTTTTTCAGTGAGAATTGTTTAATTCATTATCTATATGCCAGAAACCGTTTCATATTAATTCGTTTACATTGTTTTCTAATCGATACCATGAAACAAATCCTCGCCAATTTGGTGGTTCAATTGTTAATGGTTGTTTTCTGCTGACCTTATGTGCACATCAACCCGATAGCTATAAAGATATGTAAAAAGCGGCTCTGAGTTGGCTACCCTGCGACAGCCGGCGGGTCAGCCATCTTGGAGCGATGGCCGCCGCCCGCTTTTGGCGGGAAAACTGACGGAAGTGACCCCGTTTTTTCCGCGCTTCTTTTTCCAAGCACCGGACGGAACGTTAATTTTAAACTCGCCGGCATTTTGCAAAACAAAAACTAAATTTTCGTATTAAAATTGTTGAGGAAAAAAAATAATGCTTTGAAGTTTGATGGAAATTTTAATTATAACATTCTTAGATTATGTTTTTTTTCCTTTAGCGCGATACAATCTGCCACAATATCTTTCCTGGGCCGTCCATAAATAACATCACGTTTAACCCTTTTCAAGGTTGTCACAAATACAAGGATGTTTTTTTAGAGATATAGAACCTTAAAATGGAATAAAACAAGGATAATTTTTTTAAATATACATGAAATTTACTTTATTGGAATGATAATTTATTGGCATTATAATTTAAATATGATATCTGGCATATGACCGCCACGGCTAGCTCGGACGTAGTCTATTCTGGAGGTCCAATTTTCGATGACTTGTTCCAACATTTGTGGCCGTATATCGGCAATAACCCGATGAATGTTGTCCTCCGAGTGGTCAATCGTTTCGGGCTTATCCCCACAGAAAATAGTCTAGCGGCGTTAAATCACAAGATCTTGAAGGTCCGAAACGTGAAACTATGCGGTAGCACGAGCTGTGAGACATGTTGCGCCGTCTTGTTGAAACCACAGCTCCTGCACGTCACTGTTGTTCAATTGATGAACGAAAAAGTCAGTAATCATGGCTCTATAGCGGTCACCGTTGACTGTAACGTTCAATGATTCTACCAGCCCATAAAGCACACCAAACAGTACGTTTTTCTGGATGTAACTGTGTCTCAACACACACTTGAGGATTATCATCACTCCAAATACGGCAGTTTTGTTTATTGACGTTACTATCAACCAAACGTGAGCTTCATCGTAATGGACGTAGTGCGCGATACGTATTTCGAACAGAAACATGATTTTCAAAATAAATTTGCACAATTTGGAAGCGTTGTTCAAGCGTCAGTCTACTCATGTTAAAATAGATAACCAAACAAACCATAAATCATTTAAAAGCTGAAAAATGGTTGCCAGTTAAAAAAGTATTGCCAATTTAAAGTTCTATACCTCTAAAAAAACAACCTATATATATAAAACACAATTAACCGCTACAATGCTATGACTCGACATCTGATGCACATTAAAAAAATTAAATTTTGATTATTGACAACATTTTTTTCCTTCCAAGAACCATTTATTGATATTGAACAGGGTTTATTTTTTAAATTTTTTAAAAATGGCGGAAAATATTTCCAAATTGTTTTTTTTTTTTTTTAACAATGGGATAAAAATCTGTAATTCAAAAATATTTTTTAAAAAATGGCGGGAAATAAGCTTGGCGTGACCTACATTATGCACTTATTATCACATTTAAGACTCCTTGAATAATTTACTTTCTTATATATAGTTATATTCTTAAAGCCATTTCGTTACACATTATAATATAATTGAAGTTGTTAAGTAGAAACTACGAACACATATCCCTATTTGACTTTGGGCTATAAAACATCTTGAGGGAAGGAAAGTACCTCAAATAGGGTGACCATATCACGATTGTACGATTTTTTCCGCTCAATTAAGCACTGAATATTTGCCTAGGTATAACCAAGAAAGGTTTATAAAATATTTCGGTTTATTCAAGGCGGTATTAATTAAAATTGCGTCCGTTAAATAGCGATGTTTGACAATCGCTGTCAGCAACAAAAGAATGTTTTTTTTTTTGGAATATTTCCGACAAAAATCAATTCAAACCAAAAATCCACGACGACTCGGTTTTTTTGACTATCAAAAAAATTTGAAATCGCATTTGAAGCAAATAAATTTAATTTATGATATCGACTGAAGGTGCTTGATGGAATTTCAGTATCAAATTTTTACAACTTTGTACGATTCCACATGTTTTGTCACTAACGACCCGGGTTTCGCCTTTCGGCATCTTCAGGTATTCTTTCACACGGATGCAAGAAAACTGACATGTGGAATCGTAAAAAAGTTGTAAAGATTCAAAAAAATATTAAATTTCAAACTTGAAATTTTGTACAATTCCACATCCCGGGTTTCGTCTTTCGGCATCTTCAGGCTTTCTGTGACACGGATACAACAGAACTGAAGACGATTAAAGTTTGATATCGAAGTTCCATGACGCACCTTCAATCGATATCATAAATTATTATATTTACTCTAATATATGCAATATTTGAATCTTTGAAACGATTCCACATATTTTGTCACCAACGACCCGGGTTTCGCCTTATAGATATTTTCAGGCATTCTATAATACCATACGGATGCAGAATAAGTCCCTAAATTGCTGACAATTCAAATTTGATATTGAAATTTCATCAAGCACTTTCAGTCGGTATCATAAATTGATTTTAAATATTGTTTGGCTTCCATTTGGATGTGAATGACTTTTCAACAAAATGGCGGTCGCCCTAGCGTAGATAACGCTGCCTTGTTAAAAGTCATGTCTCGACAAAATGGCGATGTTTGATAAATGCCTCTAGGGCAACAAGAGATTCTTAATGAACTTACAATACAAATACCCAGTTAACGAGACAAATTAATAACATAATATCATGTTAGCCATAACATGTAGATCGTTAACAATCATTTCAAGATAATTTTATGTCTTGTTGAAATTTCTTCCGATAGTTTTGTTGAACATATAAATGAACGAAAAACTTTTTTTTTAATATATATTTTCAATAAAAAGGTTTTGAATGATAACAATTTATTGACACGTAAGTGCAATATATTTTTAACCTTTCGAGTGGCAGAGATTTTCAACCTAAAAAATGTATTTATTTTTATATATTTTGCACAAGTCCAAAGCAGAAAATTTTAAACCCTTTAGTGATAAAACATGTGGAATCGTACAAAGTTGTAACAATTCAAATTTGATACTGAAATTCCATCAAGCACCTTCAGTCGACATTATAAATTAAAGCAAATTCATTATTTTTCAAATTCCAATTTAAACAAATTTGAATTGTTGAAACTTTGTACGATTTCACATGTTTTATCACTAACGACCCGGGTCTATCCTTTCGGCATCTTCAAGCATTCTATCACAAGAATGCAACAGAACTTATAAAAGTTATTACAGTTAGACAAATTTTAACAATTCAAATTTGATATTGCAATTCCATCAAACACCTTCAGTCGATATCGTAAATTGTACCAATTTAAACATTTTGATTTCCAAAACTATTCACTTGAAATTGAATGTTCGATTTACAATATATCATCACGTTTACAGTCGTTTTCCTTCGTGTATTGTTTTACGGTTATATTATGTAGTAAAAAATGGCTCTTTTTTTTCCATCGTTTTCCTTCGATCATTAATTATATGTATATATAAATGCTCCTCAAATTTTAGCCAATTTTTAACGTCTGTCATATATTGTATTATATAATAATATAATAAAAACCAAACGAAATCTCAACAAGGGCACAGTATTTAAAAACAAATTATGTTTCGTTTTTTTTGTGTATCTAGAAACCAGATGGAACGAACTCCTCTTTGTGTTTGACGTTTTACCAAAAATGCCCCGGGACGTTTTTACTTAATTTAAAATTCACCGTCCCCACTCTACCGTAACAAAATTATAACCGAAGCAAAATGATATTTAGAGGAAACATGTACATAAGTATTTTTGAGACGTTTTTTTTTAATTTTTCTTGTTTTCTTGCGGAATTGTTTCATCTTTGATGTTATTTTGTATCAATACATTACCCCAGTGGCTCTCACGCCATTTTTCACAGTGAAGTGATTAAGTGACAAATTATTTATATGTAAAAAGATACCTTTTTTTATCATCACTTGTTAATGTCTAATTCGAATTCGAATATTCGAAAATATACATTTTGCGGCCAAATGTGGATTTAATTGTCTTGTTTCGAAAATTTTCGAAAATCCTTACTTTACGCCCATATTTTTTCTTCCAGTGAACTCCAAACCTTTGACCTTCGACGAAGTCTACAACCAAAGTTCCCCAACAAACTGCACCGTATACTGTGGTGGACTTACGAATGGCCTTAGCGAGGACCTGATGCAAAAGACGTTCCAACCTTTCGGTACCATCCAAGAAATCAGAGTTTTCAAGGACAAAGGATATGCATTTGTCAGGTGAGAATTTATAATTGTATTACACCCAGTCCTTTTTTACGCGAATTCGATTAAGCGCGATTTTTTTGGACGGCACCGTTACACTTTTTTACGCGCTTCACTCGTTTTTACGCGATTTTTCCCCAAATTTGTTTCAAAGAAGAAATTTATATATAACATGATGCTAGGCAAGACGTTTCATTCTTTTTTTAATGTGTATTTTTTACATTTAATTTTGTAAACATTCCATTTTTTTAAATACAAATCAAAAAATCGCAAACGATTACATTTCGCAACCGAGAGTGACAGCAGCGAATAATTCATAAGTGAAAAAAAATATTTTTATAAGCAATAAAGACATTTTTGGAACCAATTTATCAAATTATAAGAAAGTTGTGATTATTTTACGCGCCGTTTTCTGGAACCAATGTATCGCGTAAAAAAAGTACTGGGTGTATATTATTTATCAATTGTTACCGGGGTATCATCTTTCGACGTCCTTAGGCACTATATCACACGGATAAATAACAAAACTAACACAACATAAGCGCTTTGTATCAGTTATACACACGAGGAATTAATAACAAAGAAAAAACAAACTAAACAAAGACTAGTTTTCAAACATACATCTGTAACAACTTTCAAAACTATTAATTTGATTTTAGTTAAATTCAATTTGTGATGATTGTTTTATAAACAATAAATACCGCTAATGAGATAACAACCATTAAAGTACGATTAACTAAGAGATTGCCAACGACCATACCACGTTGTAAACACCGGCTCTCGTGCGATCACCGAAGTTAAGCAACATTGGGCGCGGATAGTGCTTGGATTGGATGGGTGACCGCTCGGGAACACCGAGTGCCGTGTTCTCTTGGCTATGGGAAGGAAAACCCAGACAGAAAACCGAACACCAACCCGCCTGGGCAGCGTGGTGTTGCTATGTCCAAACCCCCACTGAAAAAAAAAAAAGCAGGGGGAGGCCTTCATCCAGCAGTGGATCGACCCCGGCTGATGATGATGATGATGACATAAGAGATAATAATATCATTTCATCAAAAACTGATAAACTGTATAATTAAAAAAAAAAAAACACTTAACTACATATTACCTGATGGTCGATTTCCACCATTCCATCATTTCTAAGTCTAAAATTTTCCAATTGCATTTTAATGATAGTTGATTATTACTTACTTTTAAAGTGTTAACCGTCACTTCTTGATGGAAAGGCGTGATATTTTAAATAATAAAAAAGCATTTTTTTTGTACTTATTTCCAGAATTTTTCGATCAGGACGGGTTTCGCTCGTTGCGAGCATTCAGTAGCAATTGATAATGCTAATCATATGCAAATTGAGTGTCATTATCATTAAATTAATATTATTGATATAATTTTTGATACCGACTGAAGGTGCTTGATGGAATTTCCGAGTTTGGCCTTTCGGCATCTTCAGGCATTCTATCACACGGACGCAACAGAACTGACAAGCTCCGTTGTATCTATATAAATTCTGTTGTCAGTTCTGTTGCATCCATGTGATAGAATGCCTGAAGATGCCGAAAGGCGAAACCTTGTCGCTAGTGACAAAACATGTGGAATCGGACAAAGGTGTAACAATTAAAATTTTGTATTATTGAAATTACCAGCCTTAGGATCTGTTGATTGAATTGGCATTCACTTGGCAGAACTCCATTATAACGCGGTGAAAAAAATAGCAATGTATTGAAGTAGTACAAAACTATTTTTTTTAAATATAGTTGATAGGTATTTCGGCTCACGCCATCGTCAGAACTATGCTTATACGAACATTTGCTTATCTATATATAGCTGTGTATAAAATATACACGATACATCTTCTCTCCCGTTTTAACGACCTACCTTGTTTCTTGCTCGCAGTAAAACTAAAAATTGTAAATGACATACCGAAGTGAATCAGTAAGCTCGGTAAGGGATCGGTGTTTTTTTTTTTTGTAACCGGGTTTTCCCTTTCGGCATCTTCATGGATCATAAATTATTTTAAAGTGAATTCAATCTTCTTCTTCGGCGTCAGTTTTCTTCGAAATAAAAAGGAAGACAGTACAGCATAAATAATTAGCTACTTCTTCGTCAGTCTGTACACTTAACCATAGTATGTCCCCTGCTTCTGCAAATATTGACAAGGGGTTTGCACACAATATAGGGAATGGGGTGGGTTTCGGGCGATATTAAAGCGCCGGGAATGATTCGCTATTTGCACGGAGAAACTTTTTGTCTCTTAATTAATACAAACGGACAGTGAAACGTACAATGGTATTAAAATTGTATTCTGTTTGTTCTTTTTGAACAGGGTGTTCTTTTTTTGCAAACGAACAGTATTATTTTTTAATTTTAAATGTTAACGCGATCGGTGCGACAGTTTTTCATACAAACAAAATCTGTCCTCGTTACTGTTTTACAAAATGTTCTCTTTCCATATAGAGCTATAATTACACCAATAAAAAATAATTGTGTTGGCTTTTATAGAAGCTAGATGCATTAGGAATGTTTCACAATATTAATAAAACACAAATAAATGTTCTATGTTGTCACAATCACCTTAACAAATATACCCCTAACGTGACGTAACTAGGCAACCGATCAAACTAAAATGAACAAGCGCCATTACTGTCACGTGTCTTGGAGTGTCACATTGCAATGCCGCGAGATTGATACATTGTGCGAAGTTAGGCGCGAGCTTAGTTTTAAGCGTTTAAGCCTAATACTTTTGACAATTTAATGGACGTGGTAGTATCAGGACAAATTAGGCGATATTTTAAAAGCAAAATCAGTCCAATATCCAAAAGATTGCCTGCGTTGCCGACGTTTGAATGTTCGCGTCCCAACGTCTGGGGCGCTCGCGTGGGAGACATTAAAATCGCATTCCAAAAATGCAAAAGCATGGTACATCGATAAAATTGGTATTTACTCGGTAGAAATCTATCATAACACGGTGAAAAAATAGCAATATATGTAATTTCTACAAAATGTATACAATTGATAGCTATTTCGGCTTACACCCTCGCCAGAACTATGTTTCAACGCACGTTTACTTATCGACAAGATAAAAAATAGCAGCTAGTTCCGATGATGGCGTGAGCCGAAACAGCAATCTACTATATCTTCTAAAAAAATAATAATTGTAGAACTAAAATACATTGCTACTTTTTGCCTTGTTATAATGGATTTCTACCAAGTAAATGCCAATTCAATCAATAAATTAGCTTATAACGAATGGTATGATATTTTAAATAATCAACACACATTTGATCAGGACCGGTTTCGCTCATCGGGCTTATTTTCAACCGATAGATTACATAGTAATAGAATATATATTAAAAGGATTTTTTTTTTTTAAAATTGCCAGTAGCCGTTTGTTTCTTGGCGTAACAATTAAGTAATTCTCAAAATACAATTGAAAGAACATAACCGCAAACTTTTTGTGGGTGCCTTTTTACATTTGCGAACTAGTAAAAAATTTGCTTTCGCTTTATAATCTCGGACACCAATTTCCACTCGGCGTTCAAGCAGTTAAGAAGAAATGCAATTTGCCACGAGTGTTTCGAACCACCCTATATTTCGAGAATTCTTAATAATATGCAATAAAATGGGGGAGTTAATTATTTCGCTGATAAATACATTTAACATTTATTCTCCGATAAAATTTTGTATTAAAGATTGTTTATTTAAATCTACAATTAAAATTGATTAATTATTTTAATTAACATTAAGCGGATTTTACTTGATAATTATTCTCATCAATTTCCTCAATTAAAATTTCAAAATAAAGTGAGTCTGAGCTAGGGTTGGCAATGCCAAGCCGACAACCGGTATTTTTCAACCGGTAATATAAAAACATGATTATTTCAGTTTTTTATCAAAATCGTGGTAAGCGATTATTTATTTAAATCATAAATACACATTTATTTTGTTTTTTGCAACTTCAAAAAAATTCTAAATTTAATGTTAAAAATTAAATAAATAAACGCAAATTGGTTGTCCCATCTCAGTTCGTTATATGTATGCAGCCGCTGCTAAACGACAGCCTTCCATAACGCAATATTGATAAAAAAAGAATCGATTTTTCTCCTCACTTTTTATCCCGATACAGAGCTACACGGACTGATCGTCAAACCATGCACTGTTGTGCTTAAAATAGAATAAAAAATAAAGAAAAAAAAATACTTGCTTAGTCACTTGGCTAAAGAAATAAACAACAAAACAAGAATATGTTAACATCTGAAGCAAAACTGTAGAGCATTTTTCATGGCATCCCCATTGGCAGACTGGTTCTACATTTTAGAAGAAAAAACAATTCATGCCCACAATTTCTCAAAAAGAAATATTCAAAACATACAATTTGATATTATTAAGGATGACAGAATTCTCATTTTGGCTTTGTATGAGCCGAAAGAAATATGTAGCGAGATACATTATTCAAACTATTAAAAGTGAGCATACCTAAAAGAGGGTCAGCTGGATAGTCCATATAGAGTGTTTTTTTTTTAAGTATAGAACTTTGAAATGGAATAAAACAAAGATAATTTTTAAATAGACATGAATTTTACTTTATTCAAAAGATAATCTTTTGACATTATAATTTAAATATGATTTCTGGCATATGACCGCCACGGCTAGCTCGGACCGAGTCTAATCTGGAGGTCCAATTTTCGATGACTTTTTCCAACATTTGTGGCCGTATATTGGCAATAACGCGGTGAATGTTGTCCTCCGAGTGGTCAATCGTTTCGGGCTTATCCCCACAGAAAATAGTCTAGCGGCGTTAAATCACAAGATCTTGGAGGTCCGAAACGTGAAACTATGCGGTAGCACGAGCTGTGAGACATGTTGCGCCGTCTTGTTGAAACCACAGCTCCTGCACGTCACTGTTGTTCAATTGATGAACGAAAAAGTCAGTAATCATGGCTCTATAGCGGTCACCGTTGACTGTAACGTTCAATGATTCCACCAGCCCATAAAGCACACCAAACAGTACGTTTTTCTGGATGTAACGGTATCTCAGCATACACTTGAGAATAATCACCACTCCAAATACGGCAGTTTTGTTTATTGACGTATCCATTCAACCAAAAGTGAGCTTCATCGCTAAACAAAATTCGCTTATGAAAATCGGGATCAACGGCAGTCTTGTTTTGGGCAATTTGGAAGCGCTGTTCAGGCGTCAATCTATTCATGTTAAAATTCCAAACTAAATGCACACTTTTAATGCTCTTTAGTAATCCGACTGTATCTGAGTGCTTTGTAGAAGTGATTTATTTCGATCTGAATTAAACTCTGAATAAAATTAAAATTTAGTTTATTTGGCGAAAGTTTTCAAAATTTTTGTCTCGATTGTGTTTTTTGTTCAGAGTGTAATCAGGTTAAAACAACACGGGTATTATTTTAAAATTAATAATTTAATTAATTCCAAGAAAGAGGGAAGCACCGCGCTATTTGTTCTTTTTTTCAATTGTCTTAAAAATACAACCGCTCGTTTTCGTCTGAATTAAATGAATAAAATCAGTAAACAAAGATTTTTTTAGAATTTTAATTAGACATATATATTTTTTTAATATGTCATTAAAAAATATATCCAAACGTTACAGAGGATTTGATGATCAACATTCACACAAAAATTCTTAATTACTATGCACAATTAACACAAGTATAAATTATAGTAAATTAGCCCATTAATTCCCACGGGGTGGAAAATCGGCACAAACTTGATTTTCAATCAATACGACAGGACTTCAAAACTTAAAATAACTTTTTTATGTTTATTATATTTAGCTATTTTTTATAAATTTGAATTGCTAAGACTTTGTACGATTCCACATGTTTTGTCACTGACGACCCGGGTTTCGCCTTTCGGCATCTTCTGGCATTCCATCACACGGATGCAACAGAAGTGACCATTCTGTTGTGATGAAGTGCATCCGTGTGATAGAGTGCCCGAAGATGCCGAAAGGAGAAAACCGAAGTGACAAAACTTGTGGAATCGTGCAAAGTTGTAACGATTCAAATTTGATATTGAAATTCCATCAAGCACCTTCAGTCGATTCTTCAGTCAGTTCATTGATTGAATTGGCATTTACTTGGTAGAACTCCATTATAACGCGGTGAAAAAAATAGTAATGTATTTTAGTTCTACAAAATTATTTTAAAAAAATATAGTTGATAGCTATTTCGGCTCACGCCATCGTCAGAACTATATATAGCTGTGTAGAAAAGGTACACAATACATCTCCTCTCCTGTTTTAACGGCCTAGCTTGTTTCTTTCTCACAATAAAACTAAATTTTTCAAAAATCGTAAACGAAACTAAAAAATGCGGCTATGACAATAAGTTTACATGTGGCACGGAAATCAGTTTAAGCATAGTTCTGACGATGGCGTGAGCCGAAATAGCTATCAACTATATTTTTTTTAAATAATTTTGTAGGACTAAAATGCATTGCTATTTTTTTCACCGTATTTATTTAGTTCAAATCGTAAATAGAGTCAAACAACTCAAATTTGATATCTTACCACATCAAACACTATTTTGTCGATACTGTAAATTATTGATACAAAAGTCATTGTATTCATTATATGTGAATATTGTCCTTTTACGAGTTAAATTCGTATATATGTTATTCATTAAAGGCGAACCATTTTGAATATTTGTCAGGCGAAAAAGGTTGCCGACCTATGGTTTATTGTAGATTATTCCTGTGAGACCCAACACTGGTATTTTCTTCGTTTGTATATGTCAAGTGACCTCTGTTGAATCAATGATTTAGATATTTTTGCCATTATTTTCCGTTACAGATTCTCAACTAAAGAGAGCGCCACTCACGCCATAGTGGCCGTACACAACGCAGACATCAATGGTCAGGCCGTGAAGTGTTCCTGGGGGAAGGAATCGGGAGACCCGAACAATGCCCAAACTCAAGGACAGGTAAAGGGGCTGATTCCCGTGTAAACCTATCGCCAGTTTTATTTCAAGCCTTCTTTTCAACGAATCGAATTCAAGATACGTAACCGAAAGCCTACACTTTGTCAGATTGGACGATCGAGAGGCATTTAAAAAAATCATTTGTTAAGTGTCAATTGTCACTTCATGGAAAAAATGCCATAAATAATTAAACACAAGTCCTGTTTCCACTGCTTTATAATTATCAAAAGTATTAAAGTTGTAATGCGGCGATAAAAATAGCAATGTATTTTAGTTCTACGTAATCATTTTGTTCACCGTGTTGTGATGGAGTTCTACCAAGTGAATGCCGATTCAATCAGTAAATTGAAAGTAGCCGATATGGCTGCCCAGGCAATTCAATTCAATTTCATAGTTCTGACGATGGCGTGAGCCGAAATAGCTATCAACTATATTTAAAAAAAAAAAATTTTGTTCACCGTGTTATAATGGAGTTATACCAAGTGAATGCCGATTCAATCAGTAAATTGAAAGTAGCCGATATGGCTGCCCAGGCAATTCAATTCAATTTCATAGTTCTGACGATGGCGTGAGCCGAAATAGCTATCGAATATTTTTTTTTTTTAAATAATTTTGTAGAAATTAAATACATTGCTATTTTTTCCACCGTGTTATGATGGAGTTCTACCAAGTGAATGCCAATTCAATCAATGTATTAAAATTGTACCTATCAGTGGAACCCCGATCAACCGTTCTCGCATAATACGTTTTCCCGGATGGATCGTTAATTTTTTACAGTCCCATCAAACATCCATAAGAACAATGTAACATGTATGAACAATAATCTTTTAAAAAATTTCAATCTGTATTCGTTTTTACATTTTTTAGACAGTCTAATTGTTTTGAACTAAACCGTCGTCTTTTTATATTGAAAATACTCTGTTCGATATTCAAGAGAATGCAACTAAGTGCGCACTTAATCAAAATTGGCTAACACGGTGAAAAAATAGCAATGTATTTTAGTTCTACATTTTTTTTATAAGATATGGTTGATAGCTATAGATAGAACTATAGTTCTGACGACGGCGTGAGCCGAAATAGCTGTTAACTATGTCTTATAAAAAAAATTGTTACGTGATTTATGGTAAATTTAGTTTGGCGTTTTAACATGAATAGATTGACGCCTGAAGAGCGCTTCCAAATTGCCCAAAACAAGACTGCCGTTGATCCCGATTTTCATAAGCGAATTTTGTTTAGCGATGAAGCTCACTTTTGGTTGAATGGATACGTCAATAAACAAAACTGCCGTATTTGGAGTGGTGATTATTCTCAAGTGTATGCTGAGATACCGTTACATCCAGAAAAACGTACTGTTTGGTGTGCTTTATGGGCTGGTGGAATCAGTGAACGTTACTGTCAACGGAGACCACTATAGAGCCATGATTACTGACTTTTTCGTTCATCAATTGAACAACAGTGACGTGCAGGAGCTGTGGTTTCAACAAGACGGCGCAACATGTCTCACAGCTCGTGCTACCGCATAGTTTCACGTTTCGGACCCTTGAATTGATCTCCAAGATCTATATTTTCTGTGGGGATAAGCGCGAAACAATCGACCACTCGGAGGACAACATTCACCGCGTTATTGCCGATATACAGCTACAAATGTTGGAAAAAGTCATCGAAAATTTGACCTCCAGATTAGACTACGTCCGAGCTAGCCGAGGCGGTCATATGCCAGAAGTCATATTTACATTATAATGCCAAAAGATTATCTTTCGAATAAAGTAAATTTCATGTCTATTTAAAAAATCATCTTTGTTTTATTCCATTCCAAAGTTCTATACCTCAAAAAAAACACTCAGAAATATGCATGTTATAATTCACAGGTCCAAAATGTAACACTGGAAGCAAACAAATCAATTTACAAATAATAGTGAAGGAATATTCAAATATTATTATGATCATTTGACTTGCAGGCTCTTGGTGGAGCGGCATATTCAGCCTTCGCGACAGGAGCTTATGGTGGAGGTGGCCAGTTGGGATACTGGTTCCCAGGAGGTGGTTACCAGCTACCTCCCGCAGCCACTGGCTACCCTCTCAGTGCAGTCCAGGGATACTCATACGGGGGACAATTCGCGGGGTACCAACAACAATACATGGGGTAAATATTCTACAGCATATCAACTTCAACAATTTTATGTCTCTTAAAATATAAAATATATTTATTATTCACAATTATTAGCTACAATTCATGCATAATAGATGGCGCCATACTCCATTTAAATGTGCGCATGTATGATGAAATATTTATTGTGGTCGGTTCTGTTGCATACCTCAAGATGCCGAAAGGCAAATATATCATAAATTAATCCTGTATATATCTTCGTCTTCTTTCAGGATGGGTGGTTGGCAAGGATTAGCTGGTGCTCAAGCCCCTCCCCAGCTTCCTCCCGCATTACCGCAGCCCCCTGGCATGGTAGCATATCCAGTGCAACAGTTCCAGGTATGTCTAGTTCAAAGCAATATCGTATTAAAACACAGTCACAGTGAAAGCTGGATAAGACCTTTTGATGTGATTTCACTACAGTAAAGGCTTATTTGCTTACTCGACGCACGGCTTATAAATTAATCAGTTTTACACAGCCCGTCGTACACATACAATTTTTTTTGTTTTTTGTTTTTTGAAACTCTTCTATTCATGTGCATTTAATTAAAGATCAATCAACAATCTAACAATAATTTATGAGATTTTTAAATGTGTATTAAGTAAACTCAAAAAAGGATTTTTCGACTCAATCAAGATCAAATTGAGAAGAAATGATAATGCAACATGCTTGTCGTAGATTTTAATTATGAATAATGAATAAATATATACATTCACATTATTTTAATACATTTAAATTAAGTATCCTGATAAAGTTTATTTTCATATTTTTTAAATTTCATCGTAAGTTTGAATTTTTACAACTTTGTTTTGTCACCAACGACACGGGTTTCGCCTTTCGGCATCTTCAGGCATTCTATCACACGGATGCAACAGAACTAGAGAAAGTTGTAACAATTCAAATTTGATATTGAAATTCCTGCAAGCACCTTCAGTCGATATCATAAATTCCATCGTAAGTGTTTTGATTTCCTAAACAGTAAAACATTGATTTATATCATTACTTTTGTAGTCGTTTTCTTTCGTCTATTGTTTAACAATTATATTATGTGATAAAAAATACTTTATCCATCGTTTTCTCCCGCTCTATTGTTCTGTAGTCAGTACAAGATTTCAAAACAAGTACAAAAACTATGAATGATTCCTTTTAGAATTACAACGACGTTCTTAACCTAAAAAAATGTTTTTTTCCTTTTTTTACAGACTCAATGAACAACGCAAAATTCGTATTAAAAAAAAAACAAAATAAAATAATAAGCCGTCATATTTCAATCGAAAATTATCGCATTTTTTTTTTACAAAAAAAATATTATACATTTAAATTGTGAATACAAAACTATCTGAATAACTTATGAAGATGCCAAATTGTGAAACTTATGAAAAACTTATGAAAAGTCTTGTTATATTTAAATATAAACAAAAAAAAAATCGTTTTGTTCAAGCAAAAAATGTTCAATCGAAATAATAAGATTTTGAAATATTTCAGTCAAATGTACGTACGTCGGTAAAACACGCGTATTTATTAGTGTGTAAATTATTTTCAAATATGTTACGCCGCGTATGTGTTTATAGATGTGTACGTCGGATGTTGAAAACGCGCCTCGCGCGTTTAGTGTATGACGATAGAGTTATTTCGTCTGTTTATTGGGGCTATTGCTTAAAGAGTTTATTCGAAATCGTATATTCTTGTTATTTTCAGCAGGGCTCTGTAACGTTTAATTACACACGACACACTAAATAAGTTCTCAAAATTTTGCGACACACCAATTTTTTGATAAATGGAATTGAGAAAATATGCTTTTAATTTATTTTTAAATATTCAAATCTATTTATTTATGTGTACTAAATTGCAAAACAATACTCAAATAAAACAAAGCAATGTGCTGTGTATACAAAATCTTTCAATACTGACGCTCAAAATTTGTTAGGTTAATGCAGCCATTTTGTTATATTGAAATCTTTCAAATTTTTTGTTGTTTATCAAGTAAAGTTCATCTAATTACTGTTAATAGATATAACGTTGAAAAACGTGTATAAAAGTAAAAATAGAGAATTAGGTTAAGTTGATCGTTTAGAATATATATGAGAATTTAATTGAACTCTGTTTATATATTAAATATGTTGATAAAATAATTTATGATTGCAGTGTTTTGATACAATAATTTAACATTTCCGTCCACGTTATGCCGAAAGGCGAAAACAGAGACAAAACATTTAGAATCGTACAAAATTTCAACAATTCAAACAATACGTGCTTACGATATTGTTATCTCTTCATACAACAGTATGAAGACAAACAAAATCGCGAGCAATGTAAAGAACTATTTGGAATTCCGGGAAATTTCTTCAACCACTATTCCGGGACGGTTGGCAACCCTGCTTGCGTCGTTTTTACGTATTTAAATTTTATATTTTTTATAGAATCGCTGGTTTTGTTATGTTTTGTAATTTTTGTGCTATTTGACTGAACACATATTAAAAAAAAAGTACTCGAAACCGATGTTTTTGATTTAACGTTTTTTGCTAGAATAATAAAAGTATTAAAAACCAGAGCTTTGACAATCTTAAAACTAAATTTTTAGATTTTATAACGATATATAATAATTTTAATAATAAAAGTTAATATATTTATAAAAAAAAAAATACCACAGTTTCTAAAACTACCAAAGTGTCGGTGCCTCTTTTGGGCATCAAATCATCAAAAATTTCAGAAATTTTATGCTGTATTGGAAATTTAAGTTTTTATTAACAAGCCGAAATGGATATTATAATTTTAACACGGTGAAAAAAATACCAATGTATTATAGTTCTATAAAATTTATTAGATATATAGTTGATAGCTATTTCGGTTTACGCCCTCATCATAACTATTTTTTACCGTGTTACAATTGAGTCCTACCAAATAAATGCCAATTCAATAAATATCTTAATTGTTTTTACAGTATTATACATAAATTGTATCGATTTTTGTTAGTTTTTAATATTTTTATGAATGCTGAACAAATTTATGAATTAGTCGTTGTTTTTCTTTTTTATTTGTTGGCAATACCGTTGCTAAAAGTTTGACTGTCGTCATAGAAACATAATGAAAAATTTAGTTCCCGAAGCGGCCACCTCTCAACATAAATAATATACAATATTAAAAATTAATCATCGTGAAATCGGCACACAGAAAAACGAATGAAAAAAATTCGTAAGTCTTTCAAAATTGTCTTAATTTTTTTTTAAATCTTTCTCTTCTAATTAATGTTTTTTTTAAATCTTTTTTCGATGTCTCTTTCAATTAATTTAGTAGTCATTTTTATGCTCTTTTGCTCTTTTGTGGAACCAAAACAATAGTCAAATTTGAGTGATTTTTAATTATTATTTCTTTCAGATTTTTTTTTCTATTTGACTGTATTTAATTTTCTTTTTCAGCTAAAAATGCTTATCTTTTTAGCGAAATAGGCTTTTTATGTTTTTCAACTTAACTTCTACTCTTAATTTAAAATTGAACATATATACACTTATATTTTTCAAGCTATTTTTCTATTCTATAATATTATATTGAATTCCTTTACTTCCGATTATTGTATTATTGTAAAACATCAAACACCCAATTTTGATTAAGTATACACTTAGTCACATTTTCTTGAATACCGAATAGAGTATTATTTATGTAAAAAAAAAAACGACGGCTTAATTCATAACAGTTAGACTGTCTAAAAAATGTATAAACGAATACAGATTGAAAACATTTTTTATTTTATCGTCACAATATAAACAAGTAAGTAAAAATCAAGTAAACTTAAAGCCATTTATTAATTAATAATTTTATTTAATTTTAAATAAATAACACAGTCTTATAAAACATATTTAAAATAAAATTAAATACTAAAAATAAAGCAACACTAAATTTTTAATCTTTTAATATAAAGATCAATAAAATTATTTTTTTCGCTTTTCTTCATCTTAGATATTCTGGTTTACAAGTGTATTTTTAATTATTAAATATTTTTACAAGAATTTGAACAAAAATTTATTTAAATTTAAAAAAAATCAGGAATCATACAAAGATTCAAAAATTCTAAGTTGACATTTATATTCCATCAAGCACCTTCATTCGATATCATAAATCGATACATTCAATTTGTCCATTTAAATTAAAGTTATATGTGGCTTTTAGTGTTGACAACGATTTTCTAAAAGAAACATAATCGTCTGTTTTTTATTTCAATTCTCATCGTTCTATTTTTATAGTAACTTATATCACTTTTTACGCACGTTTTTTTTTGTATCAATCGAATTAAATAAGTATTTTTAATTAATTTAGTAGTAAATTTAATTCAATTATTTCAATTAACTCTTGTTAGTTTTGCTTATAACTGTTGAACACTGTTCATCTTCGTCATTTTGGTATTATCTGCTGAAAGTTATGTAACAAAGGAGGATTGTTGAGGTTAAGTTGATATTTAAAAACATATACTTTAAATAAAATAAACACATTTTGTTATACTTATTTCCACGATATATTTTTTGATCAGTTGACAATGCTCGCGATGAGCGAAACCGGTTTTGATCAAAAAATATATTGTGGAAATAAATACTAAAAAACGTGTTTTTAATATTTAAAATATCATGCCTCACAATCAAGAAGTGACAGTTAACACCTTAAAAGTGATAAAAAAGTGTAAAGTTTCAACAATTCAAATTTGTTGAAATTTTTGTAAGAAATCGTAGAACAGCATTTCGATTTTTTGATTCAATTTATTGTTGTTTTTTTTTTCGTTTTACCAATTTTGTAATTAAATTTTCTTGGGAATGAAATTGTTTTAAACAGAAGGCAAAACTCGAACCTCCGGTTCTCACACCGCGCCAGAAACAAACTTGCCCAAAATTCTAATATATCAGCGATACCGAACTTTTTTCCGTCCCATAATTCAAGTCTCCCTGCAAACGTCAACTCGAAAAACAAAAGGTGTAATCTGTCAATGAAAAAACTCGGAAGTGATGAAAAGAAAGAAATATACGAGGCAATGAATAACTGACAATGCAAACGAATTCGTATATGTTTGTTTTTATTCGCGCCGCTAAACTTTTTTATTAGATAAAACGAAAGATGGGTGTTGCCAGGGCGAACACAAAACAATGATACTCGTACCAGCTTGTATTAATTTAAATTATTTCATTATCCATTAATCCATCAAGAAGCGAAAGTTAACACTTTAAAAGTCTCTCAACGACGTTGAAAATGAGATTTTAAGCTTATATTTTAGATGCATTTTGCTAACCGCGAATAGGTTCCCAATTCAAAAAAATGTGCAGTTGAAAAAGCCATTTATAATAAGTTGGCGATTCCTCGAAAAACGTGTCGCGACCCACAGGTTGGTTGATTGTTGATTAAGTGATGATATTTTATATACAAGATATTTTCGGTGTCTTTTTGTTATAACCTTGGACTGTTTCCGGATTCAAATCTCAATTGGCACATTGGGATTGTTTTGAATATACCACGGCACATTGGTGTCAGTTCACATTCAGTATCGTTTATTAGTGAGTTACCCGTTGAGTAGTGAGTTATTTTTTCACGAAATAAGTTTTTTGGTCTATTTTAATTAATTAATTTTTTGTGATTCAATCTAGAAAGAATGTTTATTATTATATCACGTAGTAAATAAAGTTGTACAGTTGATTGATTGAATTGGCATTCACTTGGTAGAACTCCATTATAACACGGTGAAAAAAATGGCAATGTATTTTAGTTCTATAAAATTATTTTTAACAAATATAGTTGATAGCTATTTCGGCTCACGCCATCGTCAGAACTATGATTAAACTAACATTCGCTTATCTATATATAGCCGTGCAGAAAAAGCACACAACACATCCTCTCTCCTGTTCCAACGGCCTAGCTTGTTACTTTAACACAATGACACTAAATTTTCAAAATTCTAAATGAAACAATAGGTGTCTATGACAATAAGATTATATGTGGGACGGAAGTGGTCCTTATGGAAGCAAATCAGACCACCCCTTTGTACAAAGGCTGGACAAGTGGCGATATTATTATGTTAGTTTGTTTGTTAAGAATCTTTTGTGAGAAATGCATAGTAATAAATGTAAATAAATTTATTCACTATGAATTTTCTAAGCACAATTACTTTAGTTTGAGTCCAAAAAAATAATTGCAGTCTGAGTAAACATATTTCATATACATGATTGATTAAAAGTGTAATTTCTTTGAATTTTTTGTTATCGTAAAATTCTTTTATTAATTTGAAACAAATAAAAAATGTAAGCCCAACTGCTTGGAATTATTGATAGATATGTGCAGCATGAATTACTGAAGAAATTATAATTATTCAACAAAAAATACGGAACTTGCAATTGATAAAAGACATCACAATATTTTGACGTATATGTACGGCCATACTCCTCAACGGGTTAATTAATTGTTTACTGCGTTTACGTATTCCCAGCGTATGGGCGATGGGTACATTACTATGGGGCGTATGATAGCCGTTTAAAAGTTTCAAACTGTCATTGTTGCTTACATTGAAGTCTTTTTTTAATTTCTGAGTGGGATAATCAATTGTTTTTAAAGTATGTTGTAATTTATTTTCCAGAGTGCGCTCCACCCTCAGTTGACCGAGGATGAATGGTTAGCTCCGGGGCTATTAGTTTGAGGGCCACATACATCCGGTGGCACATTGCCCCGGCCTCTTCACCACCACCACCAAACGCCACCACAGCACCAACAGCCGATGCAGCAGCACATCTGGCGCCACGTCTAGACGCGAATACCACCAGGTACCCAATTCTGGACCGAACGGCGCGAATCGTATACTCGAAAACCCTGCAACACATTGTATTCCCGGCAATTTTGTAACGCACTTCACACTGGACAATTGTGTACGACGCGGGGCAACAGTTGTGTAACCACGCAATTATTCTGTGTCACAGTATACAAGATTTATGCTTAACAATTGTGTATCACAAATTGCAAAATGTTCGCAAATTCTAGACCGCATGGTACAAGATTCTTCAGAAAATTGCTTTTTTTTGATATTTGGCTGGGTGAATTCTTGTGAATTATTGCAATGGCTCTCAATTTTTTTGGTTAAATATTTTTTCGATTGGTGTATCGTCCATATTTGGTGGTAAATTGACTGGTCAAGATTTTCTAATTGGTCTAATCAAGTGATTGCTAGAATGTAAATTGCTTTTTTTTTAATTTATATTTACAATTATCAATTCGATTCAATTTTTTTTTATAATGACTTCGAAAAGAATTTTAGTTTTTATTTCAATAACGATAACAAGTAATTTAAAATATTGCGGTTGTTCGGAAGAGTTTGAAGGAAAAATCAAAAAGTGAGGTTAGGTTATCTTTAGGAGACCATAGATTATAAGCGTTAGTCAAGGCATAGACAAAATGTAGCTAATGGCTGTAGCGAGTGATATCTCCCGGCCGATATCAGAAATTTTAAAACAATTATCTATAAAAAAAACTATAGTTATTATTATTGTTTTAATAAAAAAATAATTAATAACAAAATATAATTAATCCCTTATACTGTAAGCGAACATTAGTTTTTAGATATAAGATTAATTTTTTTAATAAGATATATAATTAGTGAAAAAAAAATAATTTTTAAGGTTATGGCAAAGAAGGTTGTGTGTCACAATTATTTATGCGTAATAAATTCATAATTATGACTATATATAATATATATATATATATTTTAAAAAATGTAAGTCTATGAAACCATAATGCATAGTGTTTACCGTACATTAATCGCTATTAATATAAAAATAATCATTATGAAATAAATCAATTAATCGATAACAATATGACACGTAAAATTATATGAATTATGTTAAAAATACAACCTTATATACAAAATGCTATACATTATATTAGATAGAAAAAAATAATTACAAAAATGGTTAAAATCGGCAACGCTGTCTACGAAACCGAACCATAGAAATGTATGACAAGCGAGCAAACAACTTCGAATCAAACATCATTTTGTCTCGTTGTATTCAAGAATTTTTTGATACAGCAGCGTTTAAATGTTTTTTCTGTGACGTTTGAAAATAGCAACGGATTTTTTTACGTGCGTTCGTGGTGAAAGGTTCAATAAAGCCGATTTAAAAATCGCATTTTTCCGAGTAACCATGTTTTTTGATGTTGGTATTAGATAGATAGTTATCGTGTTGGCAGCAATTGTGAGAAATTTTGAATTTCGAACGGTGGGAACGTTACGTTACTGGCCGTGTGTATTCATTCGAATACGAATAGCCGTGAAAAATTAAAAATCGCCTGAGCGTAGGCGATTTCGGTGTGAGTCTTGGGAGAATAATTAAAAATTAATTAATTAAAAAAAAATGGTTCGAACAACGACTATATCGTCAAAATATCCGAAATTGTATTTATTATTCGAATTTTCAGCGAGACGTCTCTGTCAATTAATGTTTTTTTATCATTTTCTGTATTCAAAACAAATTAATGAGACGATTCTCATTGAACATTGTAACAATTTGAGTTTGTATAAAAAAAAAAAACAATTATTTTACAAAACATTAGATAGAAAATGTAGTTAATCGTAGAACGTAGGGGCTTTCAGCTAAAAGTAGTTAAAATATATATTTACAATAGATTAGGAAATAATTAATTTTAATTGTAGATTTAACGTACCATAAACGAAAGGATAATTTAATTAATAATACCGAAGGTGTAACACCAGAACATTATATGAGATTATTTTAATGGAAAAACCAAAATTAATTATTTATTCTGTATTACCCTAGAGTTTCGTTTACTTTAATTTCAAAAAACTCTTTAAAAATTAGACAATCCATATTACAATCAGAAATTCAATCAAAAATCATTTTTCATGTCATATATTTTTGTTAGTAATCAATTATTTAACTGCTAAAACAATCTAATATTAACATATTATTTTTCTTCTATTCGACTACAGGAATAATTTCAACTCGTTAACAGACATGAAAAACACTCAAAGATAAATATGGTCAGTAAATTTCAAAGAAAACACAGATCATTTAACAAATGGCATTCATATTGACTGTTCCGTTTGGCGTGTTCAACGGCAAACTATTTGGGCTGGATAAGTTGGTTGACGCATCAGGACGCTAATCACGTACTTTGAGAATGCCCCGAGATGAATGCCGAACGAACATAGCTGTTTGCTGCGGTCCGTCCTCATACAGGCCATGTAGGTCTCGCTGACTTTGTATCAACCGAGGCCAACTTTGAGGCATTCTATAAATTTGCAAGATGCGAAGCACATTAAACACTTCCACCATGACAAATTTACAATACACATACAGATACATAATAACACATAAGCTAAGTCACATTTTATTAATGCATGGTTTAACAATCGGTCCGTGCAGCTCTGTATCGGGCCAAGCATATGAGAAATAAAATCGATTCTTTTTTTTATCAGTATTGCATTATAGAAGACGGACGTGCGACAGCAGCTGCATACACATAACAAGTGTAGGCGGGACAACCAACTTGTGACAGTTAGTTACTTTAACCAGTACAACGTAAAATTAACTAAAGTACGTTTGTGTATTGTTTTCATATTATAATACATTTAAAATCTGCAAAATAAATGCTGACAGTTTCGAAATTGTTTATTTTATTCACAGAACAAATGTATCGCACAATTTTATATACATACTTACGGCATATCATTCAAAAATGTTTTTTATAACTCGAGCATACGTTTTATTAATTTTGATAGCTGAATACTGTTTTAATTTATTTATTTTCTTAATAATTCAATGTTGAACAAAGTATTTTTTAGGTATGTATTCTAAATTGCCTTCAAAAGAGATTTTTTCATATACTGTCAAACAATACAGAAGTTACTTTCGTACGTATAAAACCGTTTTTACAAAATACTTCAAACAAAAGCAATAACATTTACCCTAAACGTGCTAAGCGCCAACGCTTGCTCGACAAAAATTCTAGATTTTTGTTCCAAACAAAGCAATAAGTAGTGAAAAATTGTATGTATTCTCGTTTTCAATTCGACCACATACTTCCAGTGAATTCGTATCAATAGAGATCAGGATCAATGTCTCATTCCCCTTGCGAAGTGGTTCATAAACCCACTTTGAACTACAAATGGCTACCGATTCGACATTATTGACACGAAATATATGAACATGTTTGATTATCATATGAGAACACGAGACGTGAACCAGATAACAATTTATTTTCGAATTGCTACAATTTTGTACGATTCACACGGATGCAACATAACTGTGATAGAATGCCTGAAGATGCCGAAAGGCGAAACCCGGGTCGTTAGTGACAAAGCATGTGTAATCGTACAGAGTTGTAACAATTCAAATTTGATATTGAAATTCCATCAAGCGCCTTCAGTCGATATCATAAACTGCAAATAACAATCACCGATATATACTATGTATATCGATTTAAAAATTTTGCCATAATAATATTCAGATTTTAAAAGTGATTTGAGATACATTTTTGATTCCCCATGTAATTTATGATGTCGACTGAACGTTCTTGATGGAATTTCAAGAAACTTTCAAGGTTTTCCCAGGTCCCTTTTGCATTTCCCATCTGTCTTTGATATATTATGCACATTTTTACTAGAATCACTTGTTTTTTTTTACTATATATGTTGTTGTACGTTTGTAAGCCAAAATTTCATTGGAATCGACACGAAATAAATTTTTGTTACTCCGCTGCTTGTGCTACTAAAAGTGGTAAATGTTTTGAACAAACATTTTCAAGGCGTTAACTGTCACTTCTTGATGGAAAGGCATGATATTTGAAATAATAAAAATACTTTTTTTAATACTTATTTACGAACAAACTGGTTTTGATCATAAAATAGATTGATTTTTTTTTTGTTGTTATGAAATTTAAGCACGACGTAACAACAGTTATTAGCTAACAAATATCCAGTTGTTTTTCTCTGAGTAAGAGATGTTGTGTGACTGTATAAAGAGTTCATATGCTCATCATTAGGAGCGGATATGGTTATATGAAAGCCTGATAATGACTTCAACAGAAGCAAAACACGTGCCACGAGTGCTATGAATTTATTTATTCAATTCGTGCAATAATTTAGCTTTTTTTGATTCATTCTGTACTAAAGTAGATTCTAAATACTAATTTACAATACAGTGGAAAATTTACATGTCTGTAGCCAAAAACCTCATGATTTTTCAATAGCGACGCTCAACATTTTTGTCACAGTGACATCTTTTGAATTTATCGTCAATTGTTTAGTAAAGTAAATCAAATCGTCAAATTTTGATCGACATTCTGCACGAGGAATTCGAGAGCATGTAACTGGCTACACAGCTGTATTAAATCGCAAGTCGTTGCAAATAAACTGCAAACAGTTGACGACATCAAAGTCAACATATAAAACGCCACCCAAAAACTTCAGCCATTGAAAATTGGATCTTTCAAATACGTGCCATTTGGGACATTTAAATGATGTTATATTCCACATTTAATGCCATAAAATATAATTTGGGACATAAATTTAAAGCATTTCTATTGGAAGAGCTATTACATAACTTTTTTTTTTCATTTTAAGAACAAATTAAGCACAATTTTTAGCATTTTAGCTTCAATTGTTTTTGCTACATATTTTCTTAAATCTGTCGTTAGTTGATTGTGCTGTCATTTAATTTTAACGTGCAGAAAACGTTCATCATTTGTTTTTAATTTTTTTTTAGAAGTTTTATTTCTAACCCTACTTTTAAAATTGTGTTCATTAGTTTCTAACCTGTAAAAAAACATGTGGTCCAATTTTCTTTCTCCTTGAATCCCGCCTATCGAAATGTTTAAAATTACTTCATTGGTAGCGTGTTAGAGAAGCGTTATAGATAACCTAGCATCAGTGTTGTTTGTAGAATTTCTGGTATAAAAAAAATCTACAGTGCCATTTTGCGTTTTTAATATATAAACATTCCTTACCTGCTCCTTGTTTGATCATGGGTAATCGATGTTAAACATCTACTATCAAACCAATTATACACACGATTTGTTAGTCTATATTTTGCTATATAAAATTTAACACTCGTTTTTTAATGATCAAATATATATTTTTACCTGTCGAGTGACATACACTTGCACGAAAATCTTGTTCAAAAGAGACATGCACATTCATATGTTTAATCTACACTTTTTTTAATTGAATATTTATCAAAAACTGATATGCTACCGTCATCTATGGAATATTTTTGAAACTTTATTTTTTACAGCTTACAATTTTACCGACTCAAATATACGTCGATTGTAGCACGTTGTGAGTGCGCGGAAGTATATTTTACCTTAAATATTAGAATTAGTGATTTTTGTATTATTTTTCATTGCACTTGTAGTATTTTCATTAATTTAATTAATCAACTTTTTACGAAGAATATGTTTTCAGATGTGGTCTTTTACAGAATATAAAATATTAATTATGCTGAAAAAACCTTGCCCTCTGTATACAAATCGCGTGAAAAATGTCTGCCACTCGACAGGTTAATAACGCTGTAGTGTTTAAAACGTTGCGAACACACGTCTTTTTAACGTGATTAAGAAAAAGGTTGTTAAGGATGTGCTTTAGAGATATTCCTCCTTCATAAATGTAATACAATTTCATCAACGAAATGTTTGATACACTTTCTAGATATAATTAAAACTTTACCTAACCCATTCCCTGCCAAAACTCTGGTTATATTTCAGAACAAAATCGACCATCTCAACAGTTGAGATGCTAGCAGTCAGCGGGTTAACAGCAACGCAAACTATTCGAAGTCATTCATTTATACAAACTAAATCTAACGGTATTGTCTTTTTTTTATTCACTCCAAATAAATTCTACAAATAAGACACAGCGAGAGCGATTAGCTAACTTTGGCCTAGTACTCTCTGATGATTTTAATTACTTTTAAAAAAGAAGATCTGAACAATTGTGTCGAGTAGTTTGTCTTAAAAAATCTTTTGAGGTAATTTTCAATAGGAGTCCATTTATTCCACTTTTGGAGTGGATATTGCTAAATATATATATTTGTATTAAGTTGGGATTAAAATAAAATAGTTACAAGTAAAAATGATTACAATCAAAACCCTCTAATTGTGAAAAAATTGCTTTGTTTATTGGCTTTTTAAATCTAGATGCGTGTAACATAATTATATTCTAATTAAAATCAATAAAAAGTGATTTTTTTGACCGTTTTTTTGTGTTACGATCTTTCAAGCATATACCGTAAACAATTTTCTTCACTTTTAAGGTGTTAACCGTCACTTCTTGATGGAAAGGCATGATATTTCAAATAATAAAAACGCTTTTTTTAGTACTTACTTCCACTCATCGTAAGCATTATCAACTGATAGAAAACAATTAACCAACACGTCTATTCGTACAAAATATTTGAGTTAAAGGTAGCAGGTATAAAAAACCATGGGTTAAAGAATTTGTTTTGTATACCTGGCGAGAGAAAGGTTTTGTATACCTGCTACCTTTAACTCAAATATTTTGAATAAACAGACTTGCTTGTAAATTGTAAGTAAATCAGTTAATAATGCTTGCGATAAGCGAAACCGATCATAAAATACATTGTGGAAATACGTACGAAAAAATACGTTTTTATTATTAAAAACACCGTAAACATTATTTAAAATTTTAGAGCAGCTAGTTTTAAAACTTTAAAAACGATGTAATTTACGCAAAATGACCTGTAGATTTTTTAACTTATAAAAATACTTAGTGTCTATATAAAAAAAATACTATTTCTAACCCGTTCATGAGTGAGAATTTTATATATATAGTAAAATGATGACAGTTATGTAAAAATATGGATAAATAGTTAATACAAGAAACTTTTAAATATATTATTCCTTAAAACATTTGACGTACATCACAGGACAGGACTTATATCTTTCAATTCATTGTTGATTTTATGCGTTTTTTACAGTCACAGTGTAATTTAATCTACTTCTAAGAAATGTCTCTATGTTTATAAATCCAATGTATAAAATGAACCGTATGTATACATAAAGCCATTCTTGTATGTCTAGCCCTGCGCTAACAGAATCGTGGACCACGTGTATACACGTCTTTGGCACAAATCCGGTTAAGTGTCATGTTTGAAATCAACGTGGGGCACTGTATGATTTCATTTAATCCCATACTAATTCCCGAAATATTAAAAACTGATAAATAAAAAAGGATGTGGCATTTCATGGAGATGTGTCGGGAAGCATATTGTCTACTTGTGTTAACTTCTCAATCTTTTATATTCTCAGAGTTTTAAATGAACGATTCAATACAATATGAATATTTTATCAATCAACAGTTATTGTAAAATTGAGGATTTTTCACTGACAAATAATTTCAACGAAATATCACTTCTTCTACCAAAATAAACATAGTTTTTTTTTCATTAAAAACTTTACAATAGACAGGCAATGCGCCGTATTTTTTAAATTTCAAATCACTTGATAACGTCAAGGATAATTTGCAGAAGAAATATGTGACAAAATTCGAATGACTAAACTTGAACCTAGAACCTTCTAACTGTGGAACTGGAAAGTAATATGCCCCTCCACCTCTCAATCTCTCTTATTAGATATATACCTAATGTTTTAAAAATAGCCAAAAAATATTTTTATCATAATCTAGGGATTATTTTTCTTTGATATGTGAATGTTTTTTTTTTATGTTTAGAATAACAATTTTTAGAAATATTAAAAAAAAAAATGTTTATTTGGTATGTGTGTATATTATCCTCAACGAATGACATCTAAGATTGATCAAGATGTATGTACATGACATGCGCTAATATATATCGATGGTGTTCTTCTGAAAGTGTTTAAATGTAAAAATTATATATTGTCAAATCAGTGGTGCAGTGGTGAACTTTATTGGCTTCCGTAAAAAACCTCACAGAATCGATTCCTAATTCATCGATTCTGATCGAAAGTATAATAGATGTTTGTGATGTCTGAAAAATACTAGGATGTAAATATTTAGGATGCTGGCTGAACGACCAATGGGACCATTCACAAGAGATTAAAATCAGAATAGAGATGGCACGAAACGCTTTCTTCAAGATGCGTGATCTCCTCTGCAATAGAGATTTCAATCATGACCTAAGGATGAGAATTCTACACTGCTACGTTATATCAGTACTTCTTTATGGGGTCGAATACTGGACCATGACGCAAGCCACAGAGAAAAAGCTAGCAGCATTCGAAATGTGGTGTTTCAGGAGAATATTAAGGATTCCCTGGGTGGACAGAGTCCGAAATGAAGAAGTATTGAAACGAATGAAAAGAAGACAAGAGGTATTAAGCATTGTGAAGCGCAGAAAACTCGAATACCTGGGTCATGTGATGAGAAATCCGAAATATGAAATCGTACAGCTCATAGTGCGGGGGAGAGTACAAGGGAAAAGAAGCGTTGGTAGACGACGCATCTCGTGGATGGGTAATCTTCGTGGATGGTACCGATGTGACTCCACAACACTTTTCAGGGCAACCATGGATAGAGAGAGGGTATATACCATGATATCCAACCTTCTACGAGGAGAGGAATAAAAAGAAGAAGAAGAAAATTACTAACCAACATAGCAAGACTCAATCAAATTTATTACTTATAAGCAGTTATCATAAAAAAAAAATATGTTAATATACCTCTCTATTAAGAGACCAATCGGTTCACATTGAGAGCGAACGTGAACTTAATCAATTAAAAAAATATATTGTTTAATTCCCACTTCAACCACAGAATTGTGTTACTTTTACAGTTAAATACCTTCAACATTATGGCAGAAGAATTATGTACATTTACGAATGTAAAATTATGATAAACTATATAAAAATCATGTCATATTACTAAAATTAAGAAAACTGCTTATTGCTTATTAATTTAAATTAAACTTTCTTTGTTTTTACTTAATACATTGAGTTGAGTTGAGGTGCCGAATTTAGTGAACATACGGTATCAAAAAACCACGAAACCGAACATTATAATGGTTTTATGTAATTTTTGAACAACTTATAACATGTAAGTATTGTGGTTGTTGCAGTACCACTTAAAACCATTGCAAAATTCTATCGCTCGGTTGGTTCACCTGTGTTTTATTGTTTTGTTGGCTTTCTGTTGCTGTATTGAAGGCACGGTACCTAAATGTTTTTATGAATTTTAAAATTGTTTTAACTATCATTTGACGTTTTATTTGTTTATTTTTTATGTATATTTAAATGTATTTTGTAATATAGGCTTACGTATATATGTTATGTATAACTATAAAATAGCTAGAAACCTTTTAATTTAGTTTGTCGTGTTGATTTTCAAACTTTTCTATCATCAGATGTTCGAAAAATATTCAAAACAAACAAGCATCTGACCCCAATTTATGATTGTGTACAATTTTTACTAATTACCTGTTATATATAAGAAAATATATATATTATTACAATATATATAAACATACAAGATATGATTATAAAAACAATTTGTCAATTTCGTCAACGTCTGTCAAGCCAGACGTATTGTCAAAATATAAATAACCACTCAAGTAATATTTAATGACAACGTAATTATGTTTTAATTACGTTCATATATTTACATTTCAATTTTAGTAACAGTTAACGACAAAATATTCACAATTCCATAAACAATTGATGTCGTATTTTGATACGTACAGAGACATCTATGAAGAAATTTTGTTTTAAAATCACAGCTAACCTAACCTTAAAATTTTTGACACAATAAACACATATTGATACTTACTTCGTTTTCTATTTTAAAAAAAATATATTTACAAAATGGTGTCTACAACAAAATGGCCACTGAACAAAATTTAAAGTCAGATCAATCTCAACTCAAAACTCTCATACTTATTGTGTAGTTATGTAATATTAATTTTATCGAGCTCTTTCCTGGTAATAAGCACTATTTAAAACATAAGCCAAAGAAACAAGCACAAAATATACGTGCTTATTGTAATAAAAAAATGATTTAACTTAGATTAATTTAATCGGACTTTCAATGCGATTTTAATTGACATCATTGAGAAGTTAACTCATTATTTTTCGAAGAGAGTGACATAACTTAATATGTATTTTTCAGGACAGAGTGAGAACAGAAGTATACAATTAAATTTTTGATGTAATTGTCTTCACAAAACAGCGATTTTTTTATGTATATTCTTAACTATGGTTTTTTTTTATTTTCTTTGTATTTTGTTTATGTTAAAACATTAACATATTGTAAAATATAAACGACAAAAAAATACATTTAAGCCAAGTGAGATATTGCTAAATATAATTTAAGCTAGTAAAAATAGCATTATTTATAAATATATATATAAAAAAAATATAAGATAATGAATATGTTTAGCTTAAGGAATGACTTGATGAATTCTAGTGATTTTCAATACAAATGTGATTATTTTGTTAAGTTTATTTGTGTCATACATATATGTGAAGTTCCTGTTGTGTTATTTAATTGAATGAATACCTTCCTAAACATGCTTAGTATTACAAAAATGTTATGTTTATTTCGTCAATTCTCTAAGAAACTTTATTTTTGTTTGTAACATTTAACACCCAATTATAAATCGTGTATCATGTTTGAAGGTTAAACCTACAATTCAAAATGGTGGCAAAATGCTAATGGACTTGCATTGCAAAAGTTAAACATTTATAAATAAATAATTAAAAAATTATTCCGGCTTTGCTTTTATCTTTAATGAGATAAAAATAAACTGATAACATGATACATGTATTTTCCAAGCGATTACTCAATCTATCGTTTTTTTCTTTCTATATATAATTGTCGTCTTAATTAACCAAATTACCAAACGTATACTCATTGTTTACTCCTTGAGACATTAGCAGTCAACGACAACAACAAAAAGAGTTGAAATTTAAAAATTAGAATGTTTGTTATATTAAAATAAAGTTTTGTTAACACCAATTCTACTAAATAAAAACCTCGAAATATCGATTAAAAAACGATAGATTGAGAATTAATTCTTAATGTTTTACTGTCATTCATGTATAGTTTAATAATGCAGTGGTTGTTAACCAGAAGCTTGTTTCCAAACGTAAAGAATTTATTATAATTGCCAAAATAAAAACAATTCAGTGAAATATGTATTTGCTTTAATGTTTGAATCAAACGACTAACGAATACAATATCCACTTACGATATATGACGGTCTTTAACTTAATTTGAGTGTAGCTAAAAAAAATTCATACAGCTAAATTAAAACTTGAGGTACGTAAAAGCAAAAGCCGATATATCCACACAAATAATAAGATTTTTGTGTCTGTATCATATTGCATTTACAACTAAGATCAATGTGACTATTTTCACTTGCACATCTTTTTGTCATGACACCTGGAATTGCTATAACTCCAAAAAATTCCAAACAAAACCTGCGTCGTAAAGGACAAAACTTTTATAAAAGTACTACGTTTGAACAGACACTGAAATTATATCAATAACGACTATACATTGATTAACACTGTAATCTCAATTCAGATATGAATTTAGCTCCAATACTCGAGGTGTTTATTCTTCATAATTCGTCTCGTATACATATAAATTTGTTACTGAATATCTTTTAATTTTTCCCGTGTACGTACGTATGAAGATGCCAAAAGATAAACCACGATTGAGAAACATGTGAATAATTAAAATTTTATCATTTTTTGCTTTTAAATACCTCATATATCGTGCCATGTTACAGGCAAGCCGTCTGCTTTGATTGATGTTCTAAAATGGTTACCCACCACTGCATTAACCTATTATATGTAGTTTATCTTTATTTTCATGTATTTTTAGCCAATTCAAGTCACAGAATCATGTATATTCACGTAAACAAGCAACAAATCGAAAAATATCACCAGCAAATTTTCAAATGTAAAGAAAATAGATAGCCATTTAAAATTTAAGTATATTTATTTTTAAGCTACCTATAAACGATGAATTTTATCCATAACTTTAAGCTTATATATTTAAGTATAACTAAAAATACTGACTAATTCTTACCACATAGTTATATAACATAATATATATATATTTAAAATCTCTGCAAAATTCCTATAGACAATACAAATACTTCAAACAGTTTTAGCGAATCGTTCAAAATCGAAATCAACATCAAAATTATACGATAAGTTTTTTTTATCTCAGTAGCATGCCATTAACCCTTTCTCTGCTGTGCTACGTAAAGAATATGTTAATAATACAAGTAAATTTGTGAAGATTTTCATGACAATCCAACGAATTAACACACCTTAATGACAAAATTTACAAGTCCACAGAAGTTGTATTTACAAAATGTTATGCAGCTCATGCGAGTCGATTTACATAGGACAACATACGCATATTTGACTCGAGCTAAAGAATATATAACTAATTTAATTATTAAATTAAAAACGCAAATTAAATCTCACTTCGAGAAATTCATAAAAACAATTTGTCAAGTTTTTGAATTTTTTTAGTACAAAATGAAACTAGGGTGTTAGAACAGAAGAGAAGACGTGTTGTGTACATTTTTTACACAGATATATATATATAACATATAGGTAGATGTATGTTTAAACATAGTGCCGATGAAGGCGTAAGCCGAAATACCTATCAAATATATGTCTTATAAATTTTGTGCGACTAAAATACATTTCTATTTTTTTCACCGTGTCATAATGGAGTTCTACCAAGTGAATGCTGATTCAATCAACAAAACAAGCCAGTAAGGCTACGCGAAGGTTTTAACGCAATTTTTTATGCTCTTATAATTCCAAGCGTCAACTATCGGTAGACCGCAATCATCTGTTAAGACATCAGTGGGCTAAATTATTTTGTGTGTTTTCTGTGACCATGGGAACGCAAACTGGTAAGGTCGGCGTGAATTTTTTTACTGATTTGCAGTAGTAACTTAACCTAACTTATTATGACAGTTCTTATGGTTTATCGGTTCTGTTTGAAGTATGTGTGTTTTTGATTACTAAAACTGGGCGTAGCAATTGCAATAAGCCATCTACTAGCCTTGTCTCTTATATCCTTACTTTCCTATTAAGCAATAAGCAGTTTTCGTTGAATAAGCATATGTCTAGATAATGCCGTTTCAAGGCCATATTTTATTTTTACATATTTTGAGATACAAAAATACAAATGATTCCAATTGAACATGGTCAAAAAATAGCAATGTATTTTAATTCTACAAAATTTATAAGATACGTAGTTGATAGCTATTTCGGCTTACTCATCATCAGAACTATTAATGTGAACAATTTTTAAATTTGAATTGTTGTAATTTTGTACGATCCCATATGTTTTGTTACGACCTGGGTTTCGCCCTTCGGCATCTTCAGGTATTCCATCACACGGATGCAACAGAACTGTCGTAAAATAAACGGTTAGTATCGTATTAAATGTTATTAATAATTTATGATATCGACTGAAGGTACTTGATGGAATTTCGATGTCAAATTTGAATTGTTTCGCCTTTCGGTATCTTCAGGCATTCCATCACACGGATGCAACAGAGTTGACAAATATAATTGTTATTCTTAAGAAAATTAATCTCAAACGAAATAGACACTTGTCATTCTGACTATCATTTCCATGTCAACTGAGTTAATTTAAGCTTTCAACGTGTTATAAGTTGAATTATATGCATAATATGTGTCAACTTTCAACGTTATCTAACGTCAAAACAACGTATATGCTAACTGTTGACGCTGTAGGAATTTTGCAGTGGTTCGAAAGGATACCCACACCAAACCATTGCACGGATAATATAAGTTTAAATATAATTTCTACGTAACATATTTATATATTGTTTAAACTATATTTAGAAATATAACGATATGAATAACTATATATACGAAAAAAAATGAAAACTGCACAAAAATTATAGTTTTTCTTTTATTATAAAAACAAAATGTGTTCCAACAGATTAAGGCGATAGTATACCCAAAACAGTAACTGCGAGGAGTTTATTTTCGTTGTTTATACTTATATTTGATTATAATTTTAATTACACATGTTATAATGGACTCTCAATAGAATTTTACAGTATCTCAAAAGTTATTGAGATGAAAACGGACACTTTATTACAATCTTATAACAGTCTTAAACCAAAACACTGCTAATGTGACTGTTTTAAATTGATGTCTTCATAAAAACAGATTTCAATCTACTATTTTAAATTGCAATAAAAAAATACCTTTTTTTTTAGTATTTATTCCTACGATATAATATATTATACGATCAGTTGATAAAGCTTACGATAAGCGAAACCGGTCATGTTTATTGAATATATTGTGGAAATATGTACTTAAAAAATGTTTTTTTTTATTATTTATAATATAATGCCTTTTAATCAAGTAGTGACGGTTAACACATTAAAAACTAGTCTGTGACCAGTTCCAAATCGTTTAGTCGATTTATTTATTTGAGCTAACGTATCTTTAAAATACAAAGCATGTTATATCGACAGCAAGTGTCAAAATTAAAAGGTAATTTGGTATGTTTTACTTGAATTAAATAGTGGATTTGAGTGGATTTATTCTATTGAGAGTTCAGGAATTTCAATATCTCAATACACAGCACATGTTCTATTGAGAAAAGTGGAAGTAAAAAAAAAAATATTTCAAAATTTTCTTTGATGACTTCATCAAATCTAAAAAACACTAAAGAATTTTTATTTGGACACTTCTTTAGAGATCTAACAAAGAAAATTATTTATCAACAAGGGGCGTATTAAGAATTTTACTTTCGCCAAAAATCCAAATACGTCCCTGGAAAAAAATTCAAAATTCAAAATGTTGAAATATTGTTTTTTTTTTTTTTTATTTTTGCTTTTCGATAGACTGATACTAGAGTCACTTTTTTTGTTTTTTCTTCACATATATTGAATAAATAAAATATGTCTCAAAACGTCACGTGAGCGTTTACTTCCTTTTAAACAAAAAATGTAGCATTTTATAAAATAACTTACCCATATTTGATAAAATATAGCTATTATTGTGAATTAAACTTAACGTGTCCATTTTGTTTTGTTTTGTGTCAGTTAATCAATTTATCTTGTAGATCAAAAACAATAGATTTTAAACACTTAAACCAAAGTATTCTAATTATTTATTGAATTTGCATTTATTTAGTGGAACACAATGAAAAAATAGCAGTGTATGTTAATTTCACAAAATTTATAAGTTAAATCTTGATAGTTATTTCGGCTTACGCCCTCGTTAGATTTACCTGTAGTTCTGATGATGGCGTAAGCCGATAATAGCTATCAACTATATACGTTAAAACTAAATGATAATAATTGTTATTTTGAAGGAAAAGGTCATTTATTAAAAATTTTATTTTCATTGCTTAAAAAACTGACATAAAACAAAACAACAAAAAAAAAAAACTCAAAAACCGTGTTTTATAAATTTTCTTTTTTCGGTTTTAGCATTTTTTATGTAATTCATAAAAACCAAAAGATGGCCTGGTAAATTTAAAATAGAAAACCACGTGTTGTGTGTATATGTAATTTGTTATTTTTTATTTGTTTTTTTATATTTTGAATCTTTCTGTGGCGTCTAGGAATAAAAAATATATGATTGAAAAATGATGTATAACTTATTGTGTATAAATATATATGTTAATCTTAAAAAAATGTATCGTTTCTCTTATGGATTTGTATATTTGTTTATTTGTTGAATAAATATGAGTTTAATTGATATATTGCATTTGATTTATTTATAGAAATAGACGCCCCCTTTTTTCCAAACAGCTGATGGGCATCGAACAACCGGAAATATATTATTTTCCAACTACAGTAACCTCGATATAACGGACTTACATTGTAAAATTTAAACTGGTTTAACAATACTCAATAATTAACCTATCGATTGCCGCTAATATAGACTATTTTAGATAGAACTTTGAAATGGAATAAAACAAAAATGATTTTTTTAAATAGACATGAAATTTACGTTATTCGAAAGATAATCTTTTGGCATTACAATTTGAATATGATTTGTGGCAAATGACCGCTACGGCTAGCTCGGACATAGTCTAATCTAGAGGTCCAATTTTCGATGACTTTTTCCAACATTTGTAGCCGTGTATCGGCAATAACGCGGCGAATGTTGTCCTCCGAGTGGTCAATTGTTCCGGGCTTATCCCCATAGAAAATAGTCTACCGGCGTTAAATCACACGATCTTGGAGGCGAATTCGCGGGTCTGAAACCTGACACTATGCGGTTACCAAACGTTTCCTTCAATAAATCAATTTTGGCACGTCTTGTTGAAGCCACAGCTCCTGCACGTCACTGTTGTTCGATTGATGAACGAAAAAGTCAGTAATCATTGCTCTATAGTGGTCACCGTTGACTGTAACGTTTAACGATTCCACCAGCCCATAAAGCATACCGAACAGTCAGTTTTTCTGGATGTAACGGTGTCTCAACATACGCTTGAGGATTATCATCACTCCAAATACGGCAGTTTTGTTTATTAACGCGTCCATTCAACCAAAAGTGAGCTTCATCGCTAAACAAAATTCGCTTATGAAAATAGGGATCAACGGCAATCTTGTTTTAGGCAATTTGGAAGCGTTGTTCAGGCGTCAGTCTATTTGTGTTGAAATGCCAAACCAAACTTACCATAAATCACTTGACAGCTGACAAAATGGCCGCCAGTTAAAAAAGTGTTGCCAACTTAAAGTTCTATACCTCTAAAAAAAACAACCTATATATGGTTCCTCCAAATCCTCGTCGGGTGCCATGATTCACTATCATAAAACAGCACTGGTAAATTGCGTGTTCCTGTCTTCCGGGATACGATCATAAATCTATCGACCCTACCGATGAACTGTCCCAAACTGGACAGGATCCAATAGAGACTTATGGCAGGTTGCGTCTCACATTACACTGATAAAATAATGTTCATAATTTAAAAAAAAATAAGGAAACATAAAAATCGAAAATTGGGGCATCAGGTATTTTCAAAAATAAACAATAATATAACACGCATTGTCAACAGGTAATCACGAAATTACCACAATAATGACAATGTCCGCATTATCTACAGGGAATTCACAAAATAACTGCCGATTGCATTTTTATTTTACATTTAAAAGTTATTTTTTTCTCTTAGATACACGTTTTGTTAACGTCTCACCTGCTGAGACGGCTGATTCCAGTGTGTTTATTAACATATAATATTTAAGAAAGTAAAACAGTTGACAGTGCATAACATAAAAACCGATTATTATTTCAAAAATGAACTTGGTTATAAAAGTTTTAAAATAAATTAGCTTTTTTTAAAAAATAATTTTAATACTTATTTTCACAATATGTTTTTTAATCAGGACCGGTTTCGCTCATCGCAAGCATTATCAACTGATAGAATACAATTTACAAACAAGTATATTTATACAAAATTTTCAAGTCAAAACCATAGGTTCGAGAACTGAGAAACAGTTAACACCTTAAAAAATGGCTTTCTTGATTGAATTAGGCATTTACTTGGCAGAACTCCATTACAACACGGTGTAGAAATAGCAATGTATTTTAGTTCTACAAAATTTATACGATATATATTTGATATTTCAGATAATAAAAACACATTTTTTAGTACTTATTTCCACAATATGTTTTTTGATCAGGACCGGTTTCGCGAGCATTATCAACTGTCGCACAATGTCGAGCAATGCTCGCGATGAGCGAAACCGGTCCTGATCAAAAAATATATTGTGGAAATAAGTACAAAAAAAATGTGTTTTTATTATTTAAAATAGCATGCCTTTCCATCAATAAGTGACAGTTAACACCTTAAAAGTGATATATTTGATAGCTATTTTGGCTTACGCCTTCATCAGAACCAGCTATCAACTATGCATATATTAAAAACTATTTTTTCGCCGTTGACTAAAAAAATGTGTTTTTATTATTTAAAATCTGTCTTTTTTAAGCACCCAGTAGATTTCTCCGAAATTCAAATAATTAATTTCGATGATTAGACACAACTTTCCCCTGAAATTTGACGAAATACAATTTATTCAAAATGACGAAACAAATACCTTGTATGTCGACAACTAGATTTTAACTGAAATCAATCAAAAGGAACTATTGTATTTGGTCAACTCAAGTGAACACAATTATGAAAGTTTTTCTAGTCACTTACTAGGTATTGCAGTAAGAACAAGTGAAACTCTAGTTCCCACTAATTACTGTCATTACATGCATTAAATCCGTGTGCATGTACTGTCTATGTGTCAATTTCAATTTGTCATATAAACAAGTGAAAATAAATAACTGGTTTCAGTTGAATTTCAGTCAGGAAACATATTGTTGGAATATTTTCGTGTTAAACAATATTTCCAATCAATCAAATTGTGTTATTTTGCTGAATTTGGAATCAAAGGAACCGTTTCAAAATGGTAAGCGTTAATTGAACTAGATCTTGTGTGTATTTCTGCATTGGTCCATTCACTGTAGCCATGCATTCGACGCCCAAATTTGATAATTGTCGAACCCGTGGCCCAGTGGTCGAAATTGTCGGCATCCACGACAGATCATACAATGGTTCACGTGATATTTATTTGGTTTTGAAATAACACTATCAAATATAAATAAATTCATCAGTTGATAATGCTTCCGATGAGCGAAACCGTTCCCGATCAAAAAATACATTGCGGAAGCAAGATTAAGGTGCTTGATGGAATTTCAATATCAAATTTGAATTGTTACAGTTTTGTACGATTCCACATGTTTTGTCACTAACGACCCGGGCTTAAGCAGTTCTTTTGCTTCCATGTGATAGAGTGCCTGAAGATGCCGAAAGGCGAAACCCAGTTCTTTAGTTAGAAAACGTGGAATCGTACAAAGTTGTAACAGTTCAAATTAAAAAATGTGTTTTTATTATTTAAAATATCACGCCTTTCCATCAAGAAGTGACAGTTAACACCTCAAAAGTGAAAAATATTTTTTAATATATATATATATTACAAGATTAAGACCGGTTTCGCTTATCGGGAGTACTTGATATCACATAAACTAAGTGGCTGAGCAAGTCACATTTTCTTTTTCTTTCTCTTCTTTTAAGCACAAGAGTGCATTGTTTAACGATCGGTCCGTGCAGCTCTGTATCGGGCTAATAATATGAGGAGAAAAATCGATTCTTTTTATTAGTATTGCGTTATGGAAGGCAGCCGTGTAAGCCGTGTGATGGAGGTGGGACAACCGACATGTATGGCGAGTATAATAAACGAAAACAGTCAAACCGGTAGTGTTAAAATATATATGCTATTTATATGATATATATGAATACAGTGGCTTATTAGCTAACAAACAGTTCGGATCGCGAACAAATCGGACAATGAACATTGTCACGAAATATTTATGTGTTCGGACACCGAACACATACTCGGATAACGAACTAAAACGATATTTCTAGATTCCCATAAAAATTGATGTTCGGTTAACAAGTTGGTTGTTTCACCTCCATCTGTTATGCGTATGCAGCCACTGTTACACGGCTGCCTTTCAAAACGAAATAGTGATAAAAAGAATCGATTTTACTCATCGTATTCTTGGCTCGATACAGAGCTGCACGGACCAATTATTAAACCATGCACTATTATGCTTAAAAGAACAGAAAAAGAAAAAAATGTGACTTGCTCGACCACATAGTTTACATGATGTTAGGTAAATTGTGTATTTGCGTACTGAAAATTGAAGAAGTCAGTGTGGCCTATTGGGCCTGTATAAAGACGGACCGTAGCAAACAGCTCTGTTCATCTTGGGGCAGTCCCACAGTACGTGATTAGCACCCTGATGGTTGTTTCCACAAGTGCAATCCAGCCTTTCAATCAACTAATGTTGAACTTGCCATGGTCGGTTATAAATTAGCAAGTCCGGTATCCAACGAGCAATTCAGATTTGGAACAGATTGTAATGTTAGGTCGTGGTGATTTGATTCGCCAAATTTTGACCATGGCTGATAGTGTACAAAGACTGTTGCGTAAATTAACACATTTTTTTTTATTACAGAATTCATTTACAAGAAACATCGTGTTCCTCGTAGCTGTTATATTCGCAACTCTTTCGTCATCATCAGGTGCCAGGTATACGACTAGGTTCGACAACGTTGACATAAATGAGATTATCAAGAGCGATAGATTGCTCTCTAACTATTCTAAATGCTTGTTGGATCAAGGGACGTGTTCGCCAGATGGAGCTGAATTAAAACGTATGTTTTTTGTACTATTTCAATTCCTTTTTGGCGTTATTAACTTACCCTTTAACCACCGTGTACATATTGAATACTTCAACTTGCCTGAACGATAAATCGATTTATTTTAGTAGCATTTTTTAGAAACCAAATTTTCTTCTGTGTTCAACATATAGTTTGATAACAATGTGCAGCTGATAATAGTCGATTCGAGGGCATTAAATAACGCAACATAAATTTTTTGAACTAATTCCACAATTTAATAGTGTAAAGGTCACAACCGATTTCACAAATCGCAACAAGCATTATCAACAGACAAAACAAAACTAATTTGAATTGCTACACTTTTGTACGATTCCACGTGTATTGTCACTAACGACCCGGGTTTTGCCAGAACGGAGCTTACTTCAGTTCTGTTGCATCCGTGCGATAGAATGCCTGAAGATGCCGAAAGGCGAAACGCGGGTCGTTAGTGACAAAACATGTGGAATCGTACAAAGTTGTAACAATTCAAATTTGATATTGAAATTCCATCGAGCGCCTTCAGTCGATATCATAAATTAAAACAGGTCACAAATAACCTATCAGGTGCACAAACCAAATTGTTGGAGAAGTATAAAAATAAATTAAAAATAATGAAGTAAAATATGTATATATAAATGGAATTAGTCCTAACGTTCACTTTTAAAGTGTCAACTGTCATTTCTTAACGGAAACGCATATTTTAAATAATAAAAACACATTTTTGGTACTGTTTCTACAATATATTTTACGATCGGACTGTTTGGTTAAGTTTGCGATGAGCGAAACCGGTCCTGAAAAGTAAAATATGTGTTAATTATTTTAAAACAAAGAGAAATGGTCACATTCCAGCCTTTACTAACGAATTGCTATGTCTCTTTCCCCAGGTCTTCTCCCTGACGCTTTGCAGACGAGCTGTATTTCTTGTTCACCGAAACAGCGTATGGGGGCCATGAAGCTAGTCGCCCACTTAAAAGCCCATAAACCTGAACTTTGGAGACAAATCTCCATGAAATATGACCCCAGAGGACTATATTCCTCCAAATATGGACTATAAACATCGTATAATATATGCCAAATCTTGATACAAACCCAATTGATAAAGGATCGTCTCAAACCAATTCTCTCTCAGAGTTGTCCAGAAGTTTCTAAAAATCGATCTCATATATCAAGAATGTATTAAAAATTAATTTTTAACAAAAAATCTATTTTTTATTTGACCTTTTCAGTATTGTATTCTCAAATATCATTAGTTTCTTCCGAATCCGTTATATGCCATGATACGCTACCGTAAAGTAAAACTGATAAAATGCAAATATTGACCAAATAACATTCGACCTTAACACTATGTGGTCAGGCCCCTCGAGCAATATACTCAAGCCTGTAGCGGGCGTTTTTTGCGATTAGTGCAAAAAAAATATTACTTCATTAAAATCGACACAACTTCTAAGCCAAACAATATTTTTGATTGAAATTTTCAAAGAAATGATATGTGACATTCGATCTTTAAACATAAATTATAAACACTCTGATTACGTCTTAATTTCATTGTATTTCTAAGCTGAATATAAAAACCTTTTTTCAATTATGCAAATGGCACTCCACATCTCATCGATATAAAATTTTTAAAACATTCTATGTAAACAATAATATATTTATTCTTACTATAAAATTATATAATAAATAATAATATATACTTGCAATTCCTGCAAGTTTAGAGCCACTGGAAGTTTGAAATCTGAATGACGTAAATGGAGAAACATTAGTCTCCGAATAGGAACACTTGGGTTTATAATAACTCATGAGTTTTATTGCCACTTGTCAAAGAAAGGTGTTTGTCGTATTGCCGTGCGTTTTGTTTGTACAAGCCCGAGAGAAGACGGGTCCCGCAAACGACCGACAGGATAAAAAAACGAATTTGACCAGAAATTTGATAGAAGAATACTTGATCATTAATTTATGACCTGATCAGAAGAAAAAGTTTCTATTTCATTATTAAAAAAAAAAACTACAGAAAACATATTTGATCTATATATTTTGTCACTAATAACCCAGGTTTCACCCTTCGGCATCTCAGGCATTCCATCACACGGATGCAACAAAACTGATATTGAAATTCCATCAAGCACCTTCAGTCGATATCACAAATTATACAAAAAAAACATAGCTTAGTAAAAAAATATGTCTCCAGTTTTGGTGTTATTTTGGTGCAAGAATTTGGTGGAAGGATAGTAATTGAAAGTGTTTTTAATAGTTATAACTTTATTTTTGATAACATTTTAAATTTATGAACAAAAAACGAAAATTTAATATCCATACAATATATTAGCTTTTTTTTAACTAGAGTGTTCCTAAAAGACCAAAAGCAAATCTACGAGTGTACTATTCTCAGCGATGGACAAATATTTAAACAGATTAAAATCTCAAAGTACATTTGAGCTGGTCAAAACTAAGCTCACGTTTGTCAGCAATTGACAAGCCCGTGTTGAGTGAAAAAAAGGTGTTCATTGAATACATGCGTCAACAGACTTCTGTTCAAGAAGTGTCAACCAGAATTAAAGCCCGTGCATTTTGTATCAATTATCCATATTTCATTTTAAATGATTGATTAACACGGGTATGTATACCCAGCTGCTGCCAAACTTCCAGTTAAAATTTCAACAATCAACTTTTTTGTTTATTTTTAACATCATATTTTAATTGTTAAAACTTTGTACGATTCCACATGCTTTGGCACTAACGACCCGGGTTTCGCCTTTCGGCATCTTCAGGCGTTCTATCACACGTATGCGATGATGAAGAGTGACGATTTCTCGTCCGTTCTGTTGCCTCCGTGTGATAGAATGCCTGAAGATGCCGAACGGCGAGACCCGGGTCGTTAGTGACAAAACACGTGGAAACGTACAAATTTTTAACAATTCAAATTTGATATTGAAATTCCAGCAAGCACCTTCAATCGATATCATAAATTATTGTTTATATATTCGAATAGACGGCGTTGCAATTCATAATAATACAAAAGTGTTCGTAAAAAGTGTGTCCATAGTTTATTAAAGGTTTAGTTAGGACATCGTCATTTAAAACGTTAAAATTAAACGTGTTGACACACGTTTACTATCAAGTCTTGCAGCGTTTGTAGTTCGTAACAATATCTAAAAAGGAAGGAATTAATAAACTGCATTTTTAGCATTAAAACCGAATGAAATCTGATGAGACGTTAGCACGCAGATGGTCAATTATGTTAACTTAGAGTAACTTTTCCCATTAGAATTCTATTGAGAATGCAAAACTATAATATACTTATCAATAAAGCGTGTCCAAAGGCACGATTTCGACCAGCTCATTCGCAGAAAACTTACAACCGTCTGATATAGTTGCCGAGATCGAAAGCAAAATGACCAAAACGAAATAGCACCATTAAAATACAGCATATTTGGGTTAGATAAAAAAAATCTCTTCGAATGTGTTCACTGTCACTTCTTCGTGGAAAGACATATGTTAAATCATAGTTTCTCAACCTTTTTACATCTGCGGACCACCAAAAAGCCCAAAAATGTTTTGCGGACTGCACGAACATTGGAATAAAATAGAAGTAAATATATATAAAATTGATTTTTTATTCAAAACATTTGATTTTGCAACACCATATATGTAAGTAACACCACAAAATTTTATCGTTTCGGCTCACCCAAAAAAATTCACGGATCACTAATTGAGAAACTATGTTTTAAATAGTAAAAACACATTTTTTTAGTACTGTTTTAAAGATATATTTCATCGGTTGATAATTCTTGGAATGAGCGAAACCGGTCATCATCATCAGCCGGGGTCGATCCACTGCTGGATGAAGGCCTCCCCCTGTTTTTTTTTTTTTTTCAGGGGGGGTTTGGACATAGCAACACCACGCTGCCCAGGCGGGTTGGTGTTCGGTTTTCTGTCTGGGTTTTCCTTCCCATAGCCAAGAGAACACGGCACTCGGTGTTCCCGAGCGGTCACCCATCCAAGCACTATCCGCGCCCAATGTTGCTTAACTTCGGTGATCGCACGAGCCGGTGTTTACAACGTGGTATGGTCGTTTAGCGAAACCGGTACTGATTGTAAAATATATCAATTAAAATAAAAGATCATGTGCATTTACCATCTTTTAAATGTTGTTAAATTTTTGAGGTTATGAATCTCGTTACTTGAAATGATTTTAAGTAATATTTTATTAAGCGTGTCTCCCATCGCCAAGTGACAAATTTCAATAATTTTAAACAATTTGAATTGTTACAACTGTGTGCGATTCCACACGTTTTGTCACTAACGACCCGGGTTTCGCCTTTCGGCGTCTTCAGGCATTCTATCACACGGATGCCAGAAGTTGCCGAAAGGCGAAACCCGGGTCGTTAGTGACAAAACATGTGGAATCACACACAGTTGTAACAATTCAAATTCGATATTGAAATTCCATCAAGCACCTTCAGTCGATATCATAAATTGATTTTAAGCAAATCGTATCTTCTACAGTACGTTCAAGGCGTATTGAATACTTTTTCAATTGTATCTTATAATTCTCGCTTCTAGAGTGACTAGCGAAGGATTTCCCATCAGATGTTGGCAACAAGGCCGTTAATAAGTCTTGAATGTGGATTTTACTTCCGATTTCGATTTCAAGACATCTGATAAAAACCAAAGAACAAGATAATCCGACACTTTTTAAACACAGATGACAATTTTCAGTGAAGACGGGAGAAAGGGTATTAACAAATGCGCACAACCCAAATCACACATATGTTCATTTTCGATCGATTTTTGACATTAGGCAGAAAGTAATTTTTTATGGTGCCAGTTTTACTTTCGATCTGTACAATAAGTATTATACGTTACACACGAGGATAGCTGCAGTCTCGTACACAGATGGCCATTTTTAATACTACTTCAACAATAATACATAAAACCTGATACTAATTAAGAACATCTTAAAATACAACCGAAACAATTCTAAAAACACCATTTATATACAAAAGCTAACTATGTGTTAATAATGTATTTTTTTTTTTTTGTAGACTATATATTTGATAAAAGGCATTTCGGATTAAAAATTGCTTATTTTTTCATAGCACAAATTTTCATAGACAACTATAGTTAATTATTACAGAAGCATAGACAAAAAAAATTGAAACAATGTAGGTAAAAAATCTGTATCGGAATATATTAGAAATTTAGTATTATATCGCACTCAAGTCATTGGATATCGATTGATGTTTTGAAGATTTCTGGAGTGAATTTTTTTTTTTATATATATTAGGGGTACCGAAAAGAAGTCCATTTTTTTCTCATGCCGTGTTTGGGATCAGTCTGTACCTGAACGCGGCGAAGTAAACATCTTTGTAAGTGTTCCATTCTATAGTACTTTTCCTCGGCTTTATTTTTGTATCATTTTTAATTTTGCATCCTTAGGAATAAAATGAGCAAACCAGAAGCAACCGAACAACATATACGGCATTGTATGCTGTTCTTTTTTGATCAAGGCTGGAATGCGACCAAAACGACCGAATCAATTTGCAAAGTTTACCAAGCAACGTTAACAGCAAACAAATGTCAATTTTGGTTTCGAAAGTTCAAATTCGGGGATAGAAGCCTAACAGATGATCGGAAATCGGGGCGACCACAAAATTTAGACGATGATCTACTAAAAGCCACAGTTGAAGCCGATCCTCGTTTAACCACCGAAGAAATAGCACAGAAGATGCATGCTCCATGGTCCACAGTGCGAGATCATCTACAAAAAATCGGTAAATCAAACAAAATGGGTGTTTGGGTTCCGCACGCGCTCTCCGAAATCAACAAAGAGGTTCGAATGAGTACGTGCGACTCCCTGCTGTCACGACAAAAACTACATCCATTTTTGGATCGAATTGTGACCAGCGACGAGAAATGGATTGTATACGATAATGTTACAAGAAGAAAACAATGGCTGTCAACATCCCAGGTACCTGTCCCTACCCCTAAGCCCGGTCTCACCCTTCGCAAGGTCCTTTTGTGTGTCTGGTGGGATATTCGTGGAATTATTTATTATGAATTACTCAAACCAGGAAATACGGTAAATGCAGAGGTCTATTGTCAACAACTATCCAAGCTAGACGAAAAATTAAAAACAAAACGCCCACATTTGGCCAATAGAAAGGGCGTGATTTTATTGCACGACAACGCTCGTCCTCATAGTGCAAAAATGACCCGAGAAAAAATTTCCGCCTTGAATTATGAGGTTTTAAAGCATCCGCCATACTCTCCAGACCTTGCGCCTTCCGACTATTACCTGTTCAGGTCAATGGAACATTCCTTACGGGAAAAAAAAATTTAAAATTTGCAAGATGTCGAAACTCATTTGGAGTCATACTTTAAGTCAAAACCAGCAAGTTTTTACAGAAAAGGGATAGAAAAACTACCTGAGAGATGGCAGACAGTATTAGACAGCGAAGGAGAATATATATTGTAATATTATATTAAATAAATAAAATTTGTGATAATAAATATATTTCATATAAAAAAATGGATTTCTTTTCGGTACCCCTAATATAATAAATTTTCAAATGTTGTTTTGTACAGAATTTATGAAAAGAAAAAGAAAAGACATTTATCAAGATTAACTAAGAGTTGAAAAATGTCTTCCACTCGACGTGTTAATGCGTTAATAAAAGATTATCAATACGTTAAAATTAAATTTAAAACTACCAACTATAAGTAAATGGAATTGCTCACTATGGTTACAAAGTCGTGACACCGAGTTAAAAATATTGTGAATAAACTTAAAATTATAGTTAAATTTAAAATTCTTGCCATTTAAGCATATTTTAAAATACCGGCAAGTCAATTTTGCAAACAGCACAGCAGGATTAAGCAAATTTATAAATACATTTAGTTTTTTTTTTTGAATTGGAATTGAATTAAACGACCCGTGTTTCGCCTTTCGGTGTTCGGGCATTCCATCGTGCGGATGCAACAGAACTGACGTGACGTCGTACAAAGTTGTAATGATTAAGCCGTCAAATCAAAAAAAATTGCCTAAAATTAGCCTTTCTTAATCTCCAGGCGTTCTATCGCACGAACCGAAGATGCCAAAACCAAAACCGATCGTACGATGTTTCAACAAATCAAATGGCACCACGATCGACTCTGAATTATAATAATATATTTCCGAGCAATAAATATTCATAGCCTTGTTGAAGAAATTCCTGGCACGCCCAAATGAATACCCTCGGCGGTTAAAGGAGTGAGATGCTCGGGGTCTATGCATCATGCTAAATAAAAAAAATTTACAGCTCAGACTAAGCGTGTTGAGCATTTACTGCCTAGGTTAAAACAGTGTCTAGCCAGTAAAGAGCCTGAAATTATGAGGGGATTTATTACTACAGCACATTTTTATAACTAAAACTAAGCAGATCATTTAACGTTTATTGAATATCATATAAATTCAATCAAAATCTGCTATGTTCACTTTGATGATGAAAGAGATAAGTTTCTATCAATAAACGAGCAATTTCACCATAAAATAAAGAGTATCTTAATAGGGGTGTTCGAAATTTGTTAAAATGTAAATAAAACGAGTTGCATGTGAGACATTGACTCAATTTTTAATCCTTTCCACTCTAACGTCTCAAGGTATGAGACGGGTACTTTCAAACGTTGGTAACGCAGGCAATCTTTTGAATATAGAAATGATTTTGGTTTCAAAATATTGCCTAATTTGTCCTGCTACTGCCACCTCTGTATACTTGTCAAAAGTATTATGATTAAATGATAAAACATCGATTTTTAAAACAAATCAGTTTTAAACTTCGCAATGCGACACTCCATGACACGTAATGGCGCTTGTTCATTTGAGTTTGACTGGTGGCTTCGTTACGTCACGGTAATGGCGATTACGAGTGAGTTATTTGTTAGGGATATATCTGTTAAAGTGATTGTGACAACATATGAGGACATTTCTTTGTGTTTTTTAATGTTGTGAAACATTCCTAATGCATCTGGCTTACGTAAAAGCCGATCCAATTATTTTTTATTGCTCTATTTATAACTCTATAAGGAAAGAAAACATTTCGATAAATTGCAATGCGGACATATTTAATTAGTATGAAAAACTGCTGTGTGAATCGGGTTAAGTATATTTTAAGATTGTTGGTTATCATTTATTATGTTGACTTTGAGGGTGTCAAGCGTTAACGGTTTATTCGCAAAGACTTACAATCTAAAATAGCAATCTCACGAACTCGATGGCCAGTCCGTGCCCTCAAATCACTCATACAGAATGTCCATCCAAAATTGATGATTTGCATATTTTGTCCAACGCTTTAACTTTCAATAGCGATTTGAAATTGTCTATAAAGCAATCGACAATAAATTCAACAGATGTCACTTTAACAACCCAACTGATATAACCTAAAAATTTTCGATCGTCCCTTTTGAAAGAACCTATATTATATTCAAGCGAAATCACATGGGAAAATTGTGTGGATATCTCACAAACAGCTTTTGAACATTTCGAACACGAACACGATAGACAAGTCAATAATTGTCAATGAATTTGTCGTGTTACCCATAGTGGAATAGCTTCAAGCAGAAGAGAGATATGGCCAAATTTCCATAGTAAACTACTTCAAAAATGTTACACCCAAATAGTTATCTATTTAAAAATACTATGTTACAATTATTTTATACATATAATAAAAACAAACATTAATTTTTCAGGCTAAGAAAGCACATTTCGTTTAAAAGCACTTTGTGTATCACCTTAAAACGTTTCAATAGAACAATTGATCAATAACGCGACCGGAATCGATATACGAATGCTTCATTACTGTTTCATTACGTTAAGTTATTTGTTTAGTGAAATATTCAATTAAAATCACATCAGGGTTTGGTTTAAAACACTAATTTACTAGTTTCAATAAAATACGTAACAAAACTTGAATTGCTAAAACTTTATACGATTCTGCGTGTTTTGTCAATCGGGTTTCGCCTTTTGGCGTATTCAGGCATTCTATCACACAGATGCACCAGAACATCTGAACATCATAACAGAAAAGTGACAATATATGTGGAATCGTGCAGAGTTTAAACAAATCAAGTTTGATATTGACCTTAAGTCAATATCATAAAATATACAAAACCAAATTTGAATTGTTAAAACTTTGTACGATTCCACATGTTTTGTCACTAACAATCTGGGTTACGCCTTTTGGCGTCTTCAGGCATTCTATCACACGGATGCAACAGAACTGACTAGAGTACTCTGAAGTAGACCAGTGTCAGTTCTGTTGCATCCGTGTGATTGCCGATTGTTAGTGACAAAACATGTGGAATCGTACAGAGTTGAAACAATTCAAGTTTGACATTGGAATTCCATCAAGCACCTTGAGTCGGTGTCATAAATTATACATAACCAAATTTGAACTGTTAAAACTTTGTACAATTCCACGTGTCGTGTCACTAACGACTTGGGCTTCGCCTTTCGGCATCTTCAGGCATTCAATCACACGGACGCGACAGAACTGGCACGCAATAAACAGTTGGCGTCGTTTATATGCCAAAAGAGACTTATTGATTGAATTGGCATTCACTTGGTAGAACTCCATTATAACACGGTGAAAAAAATAGCAATGTATTTTAGTTTTAGTTATTTTTAAATATAGTTGATATGAGCTATTTCGGCTCACGCCATCGTCAGAACTACAACAGAAAAACACAGGCCCCAAGACGAGAACTGAACGGCAGCTAAAATAAATTTCTATACAATTGACTTAATAATAATGACAGTTAATAAGTCAACAGTCAATAATGACATTAAAATATAATTGGAATTTTTTTTGACTAAGAAATGCTAATGAGTTGACAAGTAACGATATCCATTAACCCTTTGCACTCGTAATTGTTTTTGGGTGAGGGTAGCCTCAACTCTAAGTAATTAATTTCACGCATTTTCCAGGATTCTTAATCAAAACTTAAAATGAAAATAAATCGTAATTTCAACGGATTTTTGTTCAACAAAACACTTACACAGCGTGTATAAGACTGTTTTTTAGTATTTTTATAGAAATACAATCGTAAAAAGTTTTTAATTTCTATTTTACGAAAGTTTTAATCCGAGTATATGAATTTTAAGCATATGATAGAGAAAATATTATCTGCACGATATATATATAATATGATAAACGGCAAAGAAAATCAATAAAACGTGGTATATAGAAAATATTCAAGCTTAAAGTTTTGTTTCCCCAGTGGGGACATACGAGTGGAAAGGGTTAAACATCAGTTGACGCTATATATAGGATAGAATGCCTGAGGATGCCAATAGCCAAAACCTAGATTGTTAGTGAGAAACCATGTAGAATTGTGCAAAATTTCAACAATTCAGATTTGATATTGAAATTCCATCAGGGATCTTTAACCAGTATCATAAACTATACACGATTAAGTCTTGAAATCCACTGATTGGAATTAAATTAAAGATTTTAGTGTGATAAATTAAGGCTAGCCACTACGGACACCAACTTGTTCTGCAGGACTATGGCAACAGCTCGCATCGAGAAGATCAGACAGACTCTGTCTCAGAAAATCTTCAACATTTACTATGAACGAGATTCTGCAGTAACAATACCAAATTAACAATACAAACAATTGCAAACTTAATCAAATTTAAGCGTCGGTCCAAAACGTGTACGCCAAATGTAATTAAAATTAAAAAAAAAAAAAATGTAAAATTAAGTAATTGTTTCATAACGCAACAAGCTGTTTCGGCTTCGCGCTATCGTCGGAACTGCCAATTAAGCCTATAGACAAAACGTCTATCAATCAATCCATACAATCGAGTAGTACTGCATTCGCTAGTATTTTCATCTGAATATAAAAAGTAAAACCTTCAACAAATCAATTATTTTGGTTGGTTAGTTTCGAGGTTCGACCAAAACATTGGTTGACCAATGCATGGCCAATAGTAGATCAATTCGTAGACTGAAGATATGCGCAGTACAATTTGCAATTCCAACAACAACGGCTAAGTCGTCTAATCGCCAGACTAGTGAACATTAGAACCGGTAATCTAGAAAACGCATATCGACAAATATTTGTTCAAACTTGAATTTTTACGACTTTGTACGATTCCGCATGTTTTGTCACCAACGGCCCGGGTTTCGCCTTTCAGTATCTTCAGGCGTTCTATCACACGGATGCAACAGAACTGACGTAAAATAAACAGTTAGCATTGCATATTAAAGTTGTTAATTACAGGGAAACACTTACCCCTGGGCAAGCGGTAAATTACAGCTAAAACAATTTAACAATATCAATCTAATAACAATTAACACAATTGCCTGTGATAATTTTCATTAACGATCTTGCTAATGAGTCATTCTTGAAAGGGTTTTTCAATCAAGTAACGTTAAAATATACATGCTTGAAGATGCCGAAAGTCAAAACCGGGGTCGTCAGTGACAAAACATCTTGAATCATACAAAGTCGTAACAATTCGAATTTGCCGATATTGCATAATTTTTTCAAAGGCGTGAATTGTTTTCCGCCTTAGAACGTGTAAAAGTTAAGCCCACTCAACAAATGTGGCGTAAAAATGACGCAGAGAATCGATTTACAAAACAAACGTCACGTCGACGTCCCACTTCAGTCTGACGGAATGACTATCGTCCGAGCACCCAATTCCTGCAGGTCTGCAGGAGGTAAACGACGAACAGCACCGCGAGGGCGTTCAGGATCGTGGACGTGGTCATGTGCCAGCTGTTCTGCGACTGGTTATCCCGTTGCTGGTGGCCAGCCGAGCCCGACGCGGCGTTCCTGTATTGCTGGCGATGCGGCGTGTCGAGGCGTTCGACCACGGCGCGGACGCCGGCCAATTCGGTGGCTTGCTCGCGCAGGGCACTTTCCATCCGCAAGAGCGCTGCCGTCACCGATTGTTGCCTGCAACAAACACAATAAGAACAGAGTTAACATATCTCTCGATTTACACGGTAGATAGGTTCCTGAGAGAAACGTGTTCAAAACATGCTTTCCATTGCAATATATTTGATATATGAAATTGTTGCCAGATGTTACACTATTCCTAACTGAGTTTACATTTTTTCTAATAGTTCTTATTGTAGCTTCATTCTTATTATATAATATAGCAACATCTACATTAATCTTTCTCCGTTTTGTAAATGATCCAAAAATTTTATTTTGATTGCTAATGATATAACTTTTCTTATTTACAATATCGATACCCCATGTTTTGTCACTAATGACCCGGGTTTCGCCTTTCGGCATCTACAGGCATTTATATTTTAATGTTGCTTGATTGATAATTATTGAAAAACCCCTGTCAAGAATGACTCTCATTAGCAAGATCGTCAATGAAAATTATCACAATAGGCAATCGTGTTAATTATTATTAAATTCGTTTCTACTGCAATTTACCGCTTGCCTAGGGGTAAGTGTTTTCTTGTAATTAATATATAACTTTAACATATATACGTCGTCGTTTATTTTACGTTCAGTACTGTTGCATCCGTGTGATAGAATGCCCGTAGATGCCGAGAGGCGAAACCCGGGTCGTTAGCGACAAAACATGTGGAATCGTACGAAGTCGTAACAATTCAAATTTTATAACTTTAATTGTTACTTCTTTCGACATAAAAAGTCTACAAATATTATTCGATTTTTATTTACGAATATGGACTCGAACATAATTTGCGCCGCTGTTAAGTGTAAATCGAGGGAACGGTGTACAAATTATAGCTTATTTCTTTACACGATAATACCAAATAAAATAGTAGAGACTGACCCTTGAGCGACTGGCGTTCTCCTGTGGTGTGAATTGGTGGAATCCGTTTCTGACGCAGAACGCTCAGTCTCAAGCAGTTGAATGTCCTGCCCCTGGATTATAACAGAGTCGTTGATGATGTTTCCGCTGACCGGCTGCATCAGGAGGAGGTTGCTACCAGGTTGTCGGCGGAGAGTTCTGATCACGTAGTCGTTTTCGTATTCCAATATGTCAATCGAATCGTCCCATGGCCTAAAGTAAGGAGTTCAGTTTCCGGTGAATACAGTATCACTTCTAGTAGATTAACAGATGGATATGGCAGAAGCAGTAGGACGTGTCCAGAAAAGCGTTTAGGAAGCGTTTTTCCAACAGTCAGATGGCGATATTAAATTAACCCTTACCGCTCGTATGTCCCCCCTGGGAACCAAACAAGAAAAGCGTTCTACTCCCTGGGGAACGTCCCCACTGGGGAACGTCCCCACTGGGGAACCAAAACTTTAAACTTGAATATTTTCTATGCATCTTCTCTATTTTTAATTTGAATAGATATTTTAAAGCAAAAGTCAAGGTTCGATTTTCGTTTCGAATTGGATTGTACCTTATAATTATTATTGTTGAAGAATTTCAAATGTCTATGAGTTTTATAAATAATCTTTATGAAAATCAACGATATATGTGAAAAATCTTAACCTATAATGTTTTTAAACCTTTTAAAAATATCAAGCTTAAAATTCATACACTCGGATTAAAACTTTCGTAAAATAGAAATTAAAAACTTTTTACAATTGTATTTCTATAACAATACTAAAAAAACAGTCTTATGCACGCTGTGTAAGTTTTTTGTTGAGCAAAAATCCATTGAAAATACGATTTATTTTCATTTTAAGTATTGATTATGAATTCTGGAAAATGCGTGAAATTTATTACGAGTTGAGGCTACCCTCACCCAAAAAAAATTACTACAAAATATTTCTTCAAAATTATTATTTTTTAAGATATAGTTGATAGCTATTTCGGCTCACGCCATCGTCAGAACTATATGCACAGTTGTTTTATGTCTAAGTTTTAGTCGTTTGAAAAGAATATATGTGAACTTATGATATAGCCGCCTTTTTAGTTTCATTTACAATTGTTAATTTTATTGCGAACAGGAAACAAACGAGGCCGTTAAAACAGGAGAGAAGATGTATTGTGTACATTTTTACACATCTATATATAGTTGTGTAGAAAAGGTGCACAATATATCTTCTCTCCTGTTTTAACGGCCTAGCTTGTTACTTTCTCACAATAAAACTAAATTTTCAAAAATTGTAAATGAAACAAAAGGCGGCTATGACAATAAGTTTACATGTGGGACGGAAGTGGTCATTACGGAAGCAAATCAGACCACCCCCCAGTAATACGGTTGGACTAATGGGGACGATTAATTAAAAGTAAATAGGGACAGGATATTGACAACTGAAACAATTGTGTATGAAAAAAGAAAAATCCAGGGCTGTCACAAGCTGGCACAAGCAAGAGTTCAGTAATAAATTCAAAACAAAATACACAAACGGTGAAAGTTGGCCAAGGGATACATTTAGACTTGCATTATTTCCTTCGCAATTATTCACCGAAAGTGGCACTCCTGGCGATCTCTCTATGTCAATATGAAATGAAATGAATTTGATTTTTTGGTAATATTTATTAACAGGAACGACACAATATATCCAATTGGAATATTTTATACGTATTTTTAGATGTCTGAGGACACGTATGTCCCTACAGTATTCGCGTCGTCCCCGCCTAGAGGACACGTATGTCCCTACAGTATTCGCGTCGTCCCCGCCTAGAGGACACATATGTCCTCGCCGTACCTCAAATTATATTGTGAATTAAAATATTTAGCTCATGTTGAATCAGTTAAATGAATGTGGCCTTTTGAAATGAAAAAACCCCCGCGCCATGATACGGAACTGCTAATACCGTTTAACGAGTCTCATGATAGTTTTTAACAAAATAACCAAATCATATAATAAGAAACGGTGATCAAATTCTAAGGATAAAATAAATACCATTGTTTCTTAACCCGATTGGCGCGACAGTTTTTCATGCAAACAAAATCTGTCCGTGTTGCTATTTTTCGAAATGTTTTCTTTTCTTATAGAGTTATAAATAGAGCAATAAAAAATAATTTGGTCGACTTTTATGGAAGCCAGATGCATTAGAAATGTTTCACAACATTAAAAAACACAAAGAAATGTCCTCATATGTTGTCGCAATCGCTTTAACAAATATATCCCTAACAAAAACTCATTCGTAATCGCCATTACCGTGACGTAACGAAGCCACCGATCAAACTCAAACGAACAAGCGCCATTATTGTCACATGTCATGGAGTGTCTAAATTTAAAGGGTTCGAAAAATCAATGTTATAAACAGAGGTGGCAGTAGCAGGACAAATTAGGTGGTATTTTGAAACCAAAATCAGTCCTATATGCAAAAGATTGCCTGTAGGACGTTCACGCACTGGCTTTGTACCTTGCCGTCGTCCTATGTTGTCACAATCACCTTAACGAATATATCCCTAACAAATAACTGACTCATAAATTGCAATTACCGTGACGTAACAAAGCAACCAATCAAACTCAAACGAACAAGCGCCATTAGTCACGTGTCATGAAGTGTCAAATTGCAATGCCGCGAGATTGGTGCAATGTTCAGTGCTATTTAGACGCGAGTTTAGCACGCAGTTTCAAACTGATTTGGCAGGATCGGAATAAATTTTAAGGGTTCGAAAAATCGATGTGTTAAGCATTTAAACCTTTAATACCTTTGACAATTTATGGAGGTGGTAGTATCAGGACGAATTGGGTAATATTTTAAAACCAAAATCAGTCCTATGTGCAAAAGATTGCCTGCGTCCCAACGTCTGGGCACACATAGGCCTTGCCCATTGCCGTCCCATACGTTGGGGCGTTAGCGTGGAAGAGATTAATCCCTGTGTTACCAACTCACTTCAAATCAGGATTGATGTAATGCCAATTGTTGGTTTGGTCATGGTCATCATGCATCTCCAGACCGCCCTGACTCTTCTTGAAGTAACGTGCCTCCCAATCCTTGCCCGAATTGCCGCGCGCCCTCTCACGCTGGGCTTCCTCGATGATGGTCTTCTCCTCGGTCGCCGCGACCTATCGCCAAACAATAATACAATAACAATTTTGAATTGTTACAACTTTGTAAGATTCCACGTGTTTTGCCGTTAACGACACGGGTTTCGCCTTTCGGCGTCTTCAGGCATTCTATCACACGGATGCACTTCATCACAACAGAATGGTCACTTCTGTTGCATCCGTGTGATAGAATGCCTGAAGATGCCGAAAGGCGAAACCCGGATCGTTAGTGACAAAACATGTGGAATCGCACAAAGTTCGTAACAGTTCAGCATTTGTTGATTCTGTTCAAAGGCATGTATTTCCACCTTTTTTTCTTGTGATAGTATACATCCATTATGAGGCCATATGCTCCACATCAGGAGTAGACAACAACTGACCTGATCTTCATTGGCGATGGCCATAGAGACTTTTTGCCACAATCTCTGACTCTCGAAGCCTCCGAGGCGGTCCTGGGCGATCAGCTGCCGCCTCAGCCGTCTTCCCTTCAACTCGGCGACATCCAGCAGTACGGATTCCTCCTGTGAACAGCGAAAAAAAAACTCTTTCATGAGAAACATCTTCAAACTCATTTAATAGCAAGGTTGTAAATTCGGTTCTTACTCAAATTTGAATTGTTACAGCTTTGTACGATTCCACATGTTTTGTCGCCAACGACAAGGGTTTCGCCTTTCGGCAACTTCAGGCATTCAACAAAGCGAGCATGTCAATAGATATTTATTTTAAATAATAAAAACACATTTTTTGGACTTCGTATATCCTGATATATGTTTTGATTCCATATGTTTTGTCACTAACGACCCGGGTTTCGCCTTTGGGCGTCTTCAGGCATTCCATCACACGGACGCAACAGAATTGTAAATTGTCTGTATTTCAAGCAGTTGGGCTTACATTTTTTATTTGTTTCAAATTACTAAAGGAATGTTCAAAGAACTTCAAAGAAAGAAATTCAAAGAAATTACACTTTTAATCATGTACAGTGAAACCTCGATCAACCTTTCTCGCATAATACGTTTTCCCGGATGGAACGCTTATTTTTTATAGTCCCGTCAAACTCCCATAAGAACAATGTTAAATAATCCCGCATTGACCGTTTCCTGATTCCCCGATTTCCTCGATAAACCGTCTAAATACTTTGGTCCCGTCACAAATATTATCCGGATGGACCGTTTTTATTGCATATTTCTCCGTATCTCGGCAAGCAAATTTGACACAGCCGAGTGCAGGTGGACACGTTGGAATCCGCTGCACATGTTAGACGTAACGCATTGGACGCATGTGCTATTTTTTGGGTTGAATCCACCACATGCGTATTATTGTTTATGATGCAAATGTAGTTGTTTAAAATTCATAGTAATAATGATTCCTGTACATACAAACTTTTAGTCACAAGTTTATTAACAAGTCTTTGTTCCGCTTAAAGTGCCAAATAACAAAGAAGCAAACTAACATAAAGGACTTTAAAAAAAAAAAAAAAATATATACAGTATATACAAGTAACTAATAAATAAATATTTTTTACTTGCTTATTATTATTTGAAGCTTTCCCGCATTCACCGTTTCCCACATTTATTCAGGGTCCCTTGGAAAACGTAAAATTGAGGTTTCACTGTATAATAAAATTTACCGTCTGTTCGACCGCTTTCTTTCTAGGAATCAGTGTCAATATCGAACTATGTTTACTCAGACTGCGATTATTTTTTTAGGCTCAAACTGAAGTAATTGTTTCTAGAAAATTCACAGTGAATAAATTTATTTACATTTATTACTACGCATTTCTCGATTGTACAACTTTATTTACTACGTGAATAAATGGATTTTTGTTTTCTTCGAAGGCGAAACCCCGGTCATTAGCGACAAAACACATAGAATCTTACAAAGTTGTAACGATTCAAATTTGATATTGAAATTCCACCAAGCAATTTCAGTCGATATCATATAAATTATGTCAATTCTTACTAACGTATGGAGAATACGAACTGTCAACAGTCTGAACAATAAAGACGTCAGCAATAAGGTCAAATAAATATGTTGGACCTGCATAAGGACCTTACCTGATTCCTTCGATCCTTGATGTCTATCCGACCGTCCCAGTGACCGTCGATCGTGGCCAGCGTGTCTTTGTTGTGACGGATTCGACCTGAGATCATGTTGATGCTGTCTGCGCCACCAATGAACGGCTGCAAAACAAAACAAGTCATTTAATTTTGCTACGTGTACAATAGAAACAAAGAACCTTTCAATAAGGACGCTTGAAATTTGTTAGGTTACGTCGGCCATGTTGTCAACTGTTTAATCAAAAAAAATCACCACGGACAGTCGCATCACTGATTCGAATCGTCACAACTTTGTACGATTCCACGTGTTTTGTCACCAACGACCCGGGTTTTGCCTTAGACCCTTTCCGCGCCATGTGTAAACTTATTGATATAGCCGCCGTTTTAGTTTCATTTACAATTTTTAGTTTTATTGCTAGCAGGAAATAAGCTAGGCCGTTAAAACAGGAGAGAAGATGTATTGTGTACCTTTTCTACACGGCTATATGTATATTGATTGAATTGGCATTCACTTGGTAGAACTCCATTATAACACGGTGAAAAAACAGCAATGTATTTTAGTTCTACAAAATTATTTTTAACAAATATAGTTGATAGCTATTTCGGCTCACGCCATCGTCAGAACTAGTTCTGACGATGGCGTGAGCCAAAATAGCTCATATCAACTATATTTGTTAAAAATAATTTTGTAGAACTAAAATACATTGCTGTTTTGTCACCGTGCTATATATATATATATATATAGATAGAAAATATCATGTTTTCCATTGAGAAGTGACAGTTGACACCTTAAAAGTGATATGTGCAAATCGAATCTTAACCATGAATATTAACGGAGCAAACCTTCAGTTTGAACTCGATATCAGCGGAATGTCCTGTAGCCGGACAAAGGATCGTGACACGTCCACCCAGTTCCATGGTGAGCGTTCCGACGAGTAGTCCTTTGCAGTGGGCGTACGGCGACGTTGCGAGGTACGTCTCGTTCAACGGGAGCAAGGTCACCTTGGCGATTCCGTCCAAAATGGCCGACGTAGAGTTTCCTGCAAACGAGAAAGCGCCACTAAAATGATAGGTTTCTTCTTCTTTTAAATGCATCAATTAACAAACGTGGTTCAATTGATTTAGCCTCTGATATCAAACGGAAATAATTGTCAATACTACAGAGATAGCTCTGATGAAATAAATATAACCATATAAATTCCAAAAATTAAATTATTACAACTTTGTACGATTCCACATGTTTTGTCACTAACGACCCGGGTTTCGCCTTTCGGCATCTTCAGGCATTCTATCACACGGATGCACTTCATCACAACAGAATAGTCACTTCTGTTGCATCCGTGTGATAGAACGCCTGAAGATGCCGAAAGGCGAAACCGGGATCGTTAGTGACAAAACATGTGGAATCGCACAGAGTTGTAAGAATTCAAAATTGATATTCATATCATAAATTGAACTAAATCCCGTTGTTATTTTTTCAACGCGTTATTGTCAATACAACAGCAGCACGCGATCCCGCGTCATGAGCGGTGACTAAACGCGCTTACCGTAAAATTTTGACTTGGCGAGAATGCTGGCCTCGATGGCGAATCCTTCCTTCCGGTTCGAAACGTAGAACGCCGATATTGGAGGATGATGCGACACCTGCAAGCCAAATTGAAAACTTGTACGACAATGTTTAAAATTGCTCGATAAACACATTTTACAAAGGAAGTTTACCGAAGATTTTGTTGACAGATCGGAGTTTTACGAGAACAAAAGTTATTGGAACACGGTGAAAAAAATAGTAAGTAACCTAACCTAACCTTTTATATGAGAATAAAAAAGATTTTTATAAATTTGTTTTTTTAACCTATTCGCTACTGTTCGATTTTGCCGGTATGAGAAAAATAAATGCCATCGAGAGTATAAATCATGTTAACACTATTCCCACTGTCCTGATCAGATTAGCAGTCAACCTGTCAAATATATGGCATGTAACATACTATAGAAGTATATTGATTGAATTGGCATTCACTTGGTAGAACTCCATTATAACATGGTGAAAAAAATAGCAATGCATTTTAGTTCTACAAAATTATTATTTTTTTAAGATATAGTTGATAGCTATTTCGGCTCACGCCATCTTCAGAACTACACTTAAACGAACGTTTGCTTATCTATATATAGCTGTGTAGAAAAGGTACACAAAACATCTTCTTTACTGTTTTAACGGGCTAGCTTGTTTCTTGCTCGCAATAAATCTAAAAAAACAGATTCACAATTCGCTAATCACATTATAAAACAGCTGGAAATCAATAGATATCAACAACGATTCCTCACAAAGGATTCTTAACGAACAAACTAATATATGTTGATCGCCATTGCTCAACCCGCTACAGGGGGCTGTTTTGTTTCCGTAATAGACCATTTCCGTGCCATATGTAAATTTATTGATATAGCCGCCTTTTTAGTTTCATTTACAATTTTTCGTTTAATTGCTAGCAGGAAATAAGCTAGGTCGTTAAAACAGGAGAGAATATGTATGTGTACCTTTTCTACACAGCTATATATAGATAAGCAAACGTTCGTTTAAGCATAGCTCTGACGATGGTGTAAGCCGAAATAGCTATCAACAATAATTTTGTAGAACAAAAATACATTGCTATTTTTTTCACCGTGTTATAATCAAGTTCTACCAGGTTTTTTAATTTTTTACAAACCTGTTCGGATACATAGTAGGTCCTGGTGTTACTCTGCGGGTGCAACCAGCAGCACCTGAATGTCTCACCGAGTACGGGATTATAGGGCTTTTTCAGCCCGCGAGGTTTCCGGTACAACCCTGACAGATACCAAGTCACGACGGTCTTCATTCGGTCAAACGGATCTTGGAGACGCCACGCGCTGAAGGAAATAAGTTTCTTAATAAACGAAGACACAAAAAACATGACGGTAAAGTTCCATCGTTTATGAACGAGCGAGGTGTTGATTAAAAGAATATCTCACTTGCAAAGTATGTCAGAATGATAAAAGGAGTCAGATAACTTGTCCAGGAATGATCTCGGCTCCAGAATGAAGGTGGGCAAGACTACTTTGGACAGATCCATTCCGGGGCGAACCTGCTTCACCAGAAACCACAACAGAGACTTGTTTTCCTCGCCCAACTCTTCCATTACCTCTCCAGACTGCAATGAAATCATCAGATTAGATAACGTTTTATTTAGAATATTCCACCTCAAAGCTACGGCACTTGGAGATTAATCCTTTCTACGATAACATCGCAGGGTCTGCGACGGCAAGGTATAAAGCCAGTGCGTGAACGTCCTACAGGCAATCTTTTGCATATAGGACTGATTTTGGTTTCAAAATACCACCTAATTTGTGCTGCTACTGCCACCTCTGTACACCTGTCAAAAGTATTAGGTTTAAATGTTTAAAACATCGATTTTTCGAACCCTTTAAATTTATCGCAATCTCACGGTATCGCAATGTGACACTCCATAACATGTGATGGCGCTTGTTCGTTTGAGTTCGATCGGTGGCTTCGTTACGTCACGGTAATGGCGATTACGAGTGAGTTTTTGTTAGGGATATATTTGTTAAAGCGATTGCAACAACATAGAAAAACATTTCTTTGTGTTTTTTAATGTTGTGGAACATTCCTAATGCATCGGGTATCCGTAAAAGCTGACCCAAGTATTTTTTATTGTCCTATTTATAGCTCTATAAGGAAAGAAAACATTTCGAAAAATAGCAACGCTGACAGATTTAATTTGTATGAAAAACTGCCGCGTGGATCGGGTTAAGTATATATTAAGATTGTTAGATATCGTTTATTATGTTGACTTTGAGAGTGTCAAGCGTTAACGGTTTATTCGCAAAGACTTACAATCTAAAATAGCCCCAAAGGAAGAAGTCTAAAGGCGTTGAATCTCACGAACTCGATGGCCAGTTCCGTGCCCTCAAATCACTCGTACAGAATGTCCATCCAAAATTGCCGATTTGCATATATTGTTCAACGCTTTAACATTCGATAGCGATTTGAAATTGTCTATTAAGCAATTGACAATAAATTTAACAGATGTCACTTTAACAACACAGCTGATATAACCTAAAAATTTTCAATCGTCGCTATTGAAAGAACCTATATTATATTCAAGCGAAATCGAAAATGACATCGTAACCCTGGTTTTACAAGCTAAAGTAAAATTAATGCTGCTTTTAATAAACTGGTTATATGTGAAATAAACACTCAAAAATATTTCACATAACTCACAAAGGAACAGGTTAAAAAACCAGCAAAAACATACATCTGTTATATGAATTGAATTTCGAGAAATTCAATTAAATAAACATATACATTTTGAAAGCAGAAATAAACGAAACGTCAATACAATATGGTTAATTTACCTGGCCCACGTCATCATTGAGTTCGTTAGCGTATACGGCATTCAGCTGGGCAACTATGCGATCCAGAATCGCCTTGGACGAAAGTCCCCCGGAAGGATCCCTCTGACCGGAAGCCATTATGAGCGGCCGCACGGACCCATCGAGTTCGGTCTCGTCCAAAGCCTGCGGGACATCCGAGTCTGACTCCGTTACATCAGCCCCGTCGAGATCTAGCGGAGAGACAATACAAGCGTCGGGGTTCTATTAACTATGGGGTGGATATTTGCACGGGACGATTTATGGTGTTTACCAGGGAGTGTTGCAAGTACTAAATATACAGTGCTTTTTAATTGGCGATAATTGGTTGTGAAAAATTGCTCGGCCCAGGCGGACACATAATGTATAAGTTAAAAAATGAAACACGTGTGTAGACGCGACAAGAACTGCTTTGTTAAAAGTACGTAGATAAAGACCGAAAGAAATTTACGAGAATCGTTATTTGAAGGTAGTATCCACTATCCGTGATTTTATGTTAGGCAAGGTCGCTTTTAGTGTTTATAGTTTGAATGCTCTTACGGTGTCAACTGTCACTTTTTGGTGTAAAGGCATGCTATTTTATTATTAGTTAAAAAACATTTTTTAATTTATGATATCGACTGAAGGTGCTTGACGGAATTTCAATGTCAAGTTTGAATCGATTCCACATGTTTCGACTGACAGGTCAGTTCTGTTGCATCCGCGTGATAGAATGCCTGAAGACGCCGAAAGGCGAAACCCGGGTCGTTAGTTTAAATACAAATTAAGTTTTTTAATACTTATTTCCACAATATATTTATTGATCAAAACCGCTTTCGCTGATCGCGAGAATTATCAACTGAATATAAAGTTTGAAAGCTCTTAGACAAATGTACTCTCACGCATTTCTTTCGGCTTATATGATACCAATATGAGACGTCCGCCATCTTTGATAATATCAGCATACTCTGTGTGGACAAGAGTGAGTCGGACGCTGGCTAGGTTGAATTTGTTAATGGTAATATAAAGCTCATATATTTGTCATGTTTTTTTTTTTTGAATATTATTCAAAAAATTCTAAAATTGAATTAAAATGTTCCCTGAATATTTTTCTGTTGTGACCGTCGACAGGAGACTGTATGAAGAGTGATCAACTCAAGGTGCTTGATGGAATTTCAATATCAAATTTGAATTGTTATAACTTTGTACGATTCCACATGTTTTGTCACTAATGACTCGGGTTTCGCCCTTCGGCGTCTTCGGGCATTCTATCACTAGACGTTTGATAATAAGAAAAAAACCCATTTATATTTGACGTTACTTGACTCATAATATTTGTTGTAAAACACTTTCAAGAATGACTCATTAACAAGATCGAATCGTATAAACAACTGTTTATTTTACGTCACTTCCGTCGCATCCGTGTGATCGAACGCCCAAAGATGCCGAAAGGCGAAATTTGTGCTGTTAGTGACAAAACATGTGGAATCGTACAAAGTTGTAACAATTCGAAATTGAATATCATTAACATTATGTTTTGTTTGTGATTACACAATATTCAAACTGTTTGAACAGTATAATTATATCAACGAGGCCATATGCTGCACACACGGCACGGATACAGTAGTCAAAGAAGAAGAAATTTAATAGGCGTTAGACATACCAGTCTTTGAAAAGACAGTCTTCCCTGCGACATGCAGACCTAACTGAGACTGCCTTTCCTCGCTGGCGGTAAGTTTCTTCCTCGACAAAGCGGTCGAAGGCAATCGGCCGAGATCTATCAGCGAAAACCTCTCAGGAGTCATAGGTCTGCCGAAGATAGTACCTTCGTAATTACCGTCGCAATTTTTCACCGGCTGTTTTACCGTCGCTTCGATACTGGAAGACAATCCACCGTCGGCCTTTTTCGACATCACTCCAGGCGATTTGTTTCGATCCGAAGCGATATTGAGAGATTTCGGCTTTGTCAATTTGAATAACAAATTACTGCTACCCAAATCTGAACTAGTCGAGTTAATTTTAGTTTTTTTATCTTCGTATCCTGTTGAATTGGAATTGATTCTCGGTTCGGCCGATTTCCTACCGGAATGAAACGGACCGACGTTTAAGAAGTTTTTTATCTTCGATAATTCATTACAAGAACTGAGCACGGATGTCCCTTGATCGAAGACGTCGTTTTTGTATTTGGCGAACAAAAAATCACTTTTTGTGGGCGTGGCCGTCGGTAACATGTTCGCGTTACCTTCCCCGAAGCCGACTTTTAAAAAAACAGACGGAGTAGAGCTTCTACGCGGGAAAGACGAGACAATCTTCAATAAATTGTCTTCGAGAAATCGATGGCCAGTCGAGCTTTGACCGCTGTCATTATTACTGTGAACGGGCGTCGCCGAATACAGCACACCGTCCACTTCATTATTTTCAGTATTGCCACCTTCATCCGCCTCTAATTTTATATCAATATTATCCTTCATCGGCGACACTGTGAGAGATCGCGTTGCTTTTTCCGACAATTTGTTTTTATTTTTTTTACGTTCAGTTTTGAACATTCTCGAACGTAACGAAGACGTATATTTCATGTTTTTTTTGAAGAACTCTAAACTGGTAGACGTTGACGGCTCATCGCAGCACGAGACGTCATCGTTGATAATTTTACTCGTATCTCGAAACTTATCAAAGTAATCGAAACCGAATTCAACTACGTTTATATTATCAACGGAACTATCGTCGAATTCTTGAACTCTTTCGAATTCTTCGACAATCGTTTGCCATTTGGCGACGGATCTCTTCAAAGAACTAAGATTAGGGCTGGTTTGCGTCGGAATCGTCTTCTTCGACGATCTTTGCGGACTCTCCGAATCGGAAATCGAAACACACGGCGAAGGCGAACACGCAGACCTCGACGAATCAACTTCAGCAATGATCGACAAAAACTTAACGACTGATATTTAATCGCCATTAAATTTAGCAGCAATTAGGAGACAATTTGGTGAAAATTAACATTTCAAGCACGGAAAAGGGGTCCAAAACATTTTTAAACAGTTTTATGAAATTACAACAACAAAAATATTAGCATTTTATGATTCAAATAAAAGCATTTGAGGAGATTTCAAAGCAATTAAAGAAAAGGATATAACAAAAAAAAAAAAAACAATAGATTAGAAATAAACAAATATCTTTTTTTAAGATGTTAACTATCACTTCTTGATGGAAAGGCGTGATATTTTAAATAATGAAAACACGTTTGAATCAAATTTGAATTGTTACAACTTTGTACGATTCCGCACGTTCCGTCACTAACAACATGGTTTTCGTCTTTCGGCGTCTTCAGGCATTTATATTTTAATGTTACTTGATTGATATTTATCGAAAAACCACCATTAGCAAGATCGTCAATGAAAATTATCACAGGCAACTGCGTTGAAGACGCCGAAAGACGAAACCCGGTGTCGTTGGTGACAAAGCATGTGGAATCGTACACAGTTGTAACGATCCAAATTTGAAATTATTAGCACCTATTTTCACAATATATTTTTTGACCATAGATATTCTCAGTTGATAATGCTCGCGACAAGCGAAACCGGTCCTGATCAAAAAATATATCGCGGAAATAAATACCAGTTTGCTTTGAATTTACAGTATGTATATTCTTCACAAAGCGGTGTTGACCGACCGCGAAGAGCGAATGAATATCGCCACTCACCGTGCTCGTGAAAGTGCCTCTCTAGGTCTTCGGGAGACCACTGGGTCTCGTGATTGGCCGTCGCGTCCAAAGCTTTCACTCCGCTAGCGCCGCACCTTAGAATGGCCAAAAATGAAAACAGTTTTTAACACACGTCACATATGATACTCTTCGGGGGGGGGTGTTGGTTTCTAAGAAATCAATGATTACTTTGCAAAAAGTAATTAATATTGACAAAAAGAACATTTTTTGATATACAATATTTAAGTTTTCGACAATTTTCTATAAGGTTTATTCATGCTTGAATTGGCATTTACTTGGTAGAACTCCATTACGAGACAAATAAATAAATATCGATCTGGATAAAAAATAAAAAAAACTATCGTAATTTGAGAAAAAAGCCTTGTGGTTCAAGGCAGTGATTCGCAATCATCGGTGTGTCATGGCACACCCGTGTGCCGCCAGACGATAATATGTGTGCCGCGGCCCATTTATCTCTCATAAGAATCACAGTAGAGCAGTAATAATTATTTCTTCGTATACACAAAATCAACAATATTATGTGAATTCAGAAGAAAAAAACTGTAATAAATAAATAAACGTTGGTGTGCCTTCGAAGACAAAAGGTTGCGGAACACTGCTTTAAAGGCATACCACACGAAAATAATAAATAAAACAAAACAAAAACACATATACCGTTGTTGTTCTGACCTGAGCAGCATGTTCGAGGACTTGAGGGCCAGCTCAAGGCCGTCCAGCCAGCACCTCCCGGCCGCCTGCGAAGGCGCACGGAAGATCAGATGAGCCGTTGGCAAGGGCTGGACCACCGCACCTTAAAAGAACAATGCGACGCTCGTTAAATTTAATTGATTAATTAGTTAATTAACATACGCACAGCACTGCCAAAACAATCAAAATTCCAAATTTGAATTGTTCACATGTTTCATCACAAACCACCCGGGTTTCGCCCCTCGGCGTCTTCGGGTATTCCATCACACGGATGTAACAGAACTTTTGTGACAAAACATGTGGAATCGTACAAAATTACAACAATTCAAATTTGATATTGAAATTCCATCAAGCACCTTCAGTCGATACCATAAATAAAAATTCCATTAACAATTGCCATATAATAGTACGCATAGCAACCAACGCAAAGTAATTTAAAGTCGCATTGTTGTCAGCTGGTATCACCGTTGAAGTAAAAAAATGATCAAATTTGAATTGTTACAACTTTGTACGATTCCACATGTTTTGTCACTAACGACCCGAGTTTCGCCTTTCGGCATCTTCGGGCATACCATCACACGGATGCAACGGAACCGACTAAAACTGACTGAAGATGCCGAAAGGCGAAATCCAGGTCATTAGTGACAAAACATGTGGAATCGTACAAAATTGTAACAGTTCAAATTTGACACTGAAATTGCAAGTGTGTTTAAATTACGTATAATTTATGATGAAAAGTTGAATTGCCGAAACTTTATACGGTTCCATATGTTTTTGGTTTCGCCTTTCGGCGTCTTCAGGCAATCCATCACGCGGATGCAACAGAACTGACTTCTACATCAATAATTACGATAAAAACTGTGCAGCGACACCAATCAATTCTACATGAATAGCACAGATAAAATTTGAGCTCAATTGAGTTCTTCGCCAATACCGAATGAGCAGTTAGACCTCCACAATTGTCGCTTTCGATAACTTTCAATTAATCAAAAATTAATCCCATCATAGTCTCCCGATACTGATATTGCGTTCGCATCTCACCGATAGTCTCATTGTGCGGGCCCCTAGGGGCCCAAATGCTCTGCTCGAGAGGGTGGTACAGCTTGAAGCAGAAGCCGTCTTTCTTGCTAGGCCTCTCGATCACCTGACAAGCACTCAACAAAACAGTTCCGACCCAATGATTGCTCTGAAAAACAGTTAACAACATTTTATCGGTTAAATTGATTTACACAATTCAGATCGACACTATACAAAAAAAAAAGCACAAAAGTGTCTTTACTTTTAACGTTGCATACTAAATGCATCAATTGATAGGCAAATATTACAATCTATTGGCATTCGCTTGGTAGAAATCCATTATAACACGGTGAAAAAGTAGCAATGTATTTTAGTTCTACAAATTTTTTTTTTTTTTAAACATAGTTCATAGCTATTTCGGCTTACGCCCTCATCAGAACAACAGCTCTATTATTATATGTGGACGAGACTTATGACAAGTTCAAATGAAGACCTTCTCGGTTGACTTCCTTGCTTATTTCCAACGTTACCTATAATGAATAGTTCCACTTTTCAAAAACAAAAAATTCATCCTTCCAACTGCGTAGTTCTGATGAAGGCGTAACCCGAAATAGCTATCAACTATATATATTATTTCACTTAAAAGTCTGTGTTTTCCTTTTATTGATTGAATTGGCATTCATTTGGTAGAACTCCATTATAACACGGTGAAAAAAAATAGCTAGCTATTTCGGCTCACCCATCGTTAGAGCTGTGCTTAAGCGAACATTTGCTTATCTATATATATATAACTGTGTAGAAAAGGTACACAATACATCTTCTCTCCTGTTTTAACGACCTAGCTTATATCGTGCTCGCAATAAAACTACAAATTTTAAATGAAACTAAAAATGCAGGTATATCAATAAGTTTACATATGGCACGGAAATGGTCTATTACAGAAACAAAGAAGCACCCTGCTGAGGGTTAAGCAATGGTGACTGACATATCTTAGTTTGTTCGTTAAGAATCCTTTGTGATAGTTGATATCTATTGATTTCCAGCTGCTCCAAAGCTGTCGTCTTGCGACCTTTACTACAAAAACACTTAGGCGCTGAGTTTGAATTTATATTGTGCGATTCCTTTATAACGAGATATTACGTTCAACGACTGCAAAGAAAAATGTACTGACAAGTGAAAAAAAGGAAGATTTATCCCAAAATTAGAAAGTACATGTTCCGGATAATTATTTGTTGACTTTACGGGCATACCTTTGCTTTGGAGCTTTTGTAGAGCAGCAACAGGCCAGGTTTCAGCACACACCACAGCTTCGTCCAAGATTTGAGAGAACCTCGAACCTGAAAATGGGAAAAACGAACTCATAAAAAGGTGCTTAATGAAATTTCAATATCAAATTTCAACGTTGTATGATTTCATGTGATTTATTACTAGCAACCTGGATTTTGACTTTAGGCAACTTCAGGCATTCTATAACACGAATGCAATAGAACTGACACACAATCTATTTGATTAATATTATCTTGCAATACATTTTTCTGGTCGGCACTGAATATACACCTATCTCTCGATTTACACAGTAGATGGGTTCCTGAGAAAAACGTGTAAATTGAAATTGTATATTAATGTAAAAAAAAGTACACAAAAACCGCATAATTGGGTTGTTTTCTAAAATACATAAATAAAACAAGATTATTAAAAAGTGTAAATATACATATTCTTTTATTAATCTCTTCCACGCTAACGTCCCGACGTATGGGACGGCAATGTGCAAGGCTTGTACGCGAGCGTCCCAGACGTTGGGACGCGGACATTCAAACATCGGTAACGCAGGCAATCTTTTGCAAATGGGACTGATTTTGGTTTTAAAAATCGCCCAATTCGTCCTGATACTAACACCTCCGTAAAATTGTCAAAGGTATTAGGTTTAAATGCTTAAAACATCAATTTTTCGAACCCTTCAAACTTATTCCTATCCCACCATTTTTAACATATCAGTTTGAACGGCGTGCTAAACTCGCGTCTAACTTCGCACTGAACTTAGCACCAATCTAGCGGCATTGCAATTTGACACTCCACGACACGTGACAGTATGGCACTTGTTCATTTAAGTTTGATTGGTTGCTTCGTTACGTCACCTTAATGGCCATTTACGAGTTAGTTATTTGTTAGGGATATATTCGTTAAGGTGATTGTGACAACATAGGACATTTCTTTGTGTTTTTTAATGTTGTGAAACATTCCTAATGCATCTAGCTTCCATAAAAGTCAACCCAATTATTTTTTATTGGTGTATTTATAGCTCTATGTGGAAAGAGAATATTTTGAAAAATAGCAACGCGGACCGATTTTTTTTGTATGAAAAACTGGCGTTCTACTTGTATGTCGCCACTGGGGAACCAAAAATTTAAGCTTGAATATTTTCTATGTACCACATTTTATTGATTTTCATTGCTGTTTATCATAATATATATATCGTGCAGATAATATTTTCTCTATCATATGATTAAAATTCATATGAAAATGTTTAATTTGAATAGATATTTTAAAGCAAAAGTCGAGGTTCGATTTTCGTTTCGAATTGGATTGTACCTTATAATTATTAACACTCAAGCAACCGCACATTTTTCGATACTTTGCTATTTTTCGGGACATTAGGAATTATGCTTATAACTTTTTACTCAGTTGAGTGAATTTAATAAAATAAGAAGTATTGTGTAGAGTATAGTATTATATATGTAATTTAAAAACAATTGGCTTAAAAATAAAATTATCAAGCTAGAAATCCATGATTCAATTATATTTTTTTAATAAAAATCAAAAAAAAAATCTTTTAACACTCATATAAGCCCACAAAGGAATGACAAATTCTTTAGAAATCCTACACCATGATACACATTAATGTGTGTTTATTATATGTGGAGTTTCTCAAACTGTGGATATGTTTATTTGTTTCTGTTATATTCTCATATCACTTGGTTGTCGGAAGTCTCGGAAAATACACTCTAGCCGAAAGCGGGCGTTTTCGGCACAACTTGAGAGCCAAACAATATAATTTTTTAAATTTTCAAAGTAATTATGTGTGATATTTGGTCATCATCGACTAAATAAAAAAAACAATCTGATTATGTCATAATCTCAGCATATTTCTAAGCCGAATATAAACATCTGTTTTTTTTAATTTTGTCAATTAGGTAAATGGCACTAAACATATTTTTAATTTAAAATATTGCGGGTTTATGATATAGTTTAGTTTTAATTATACAATAAATAAAAATATATACTCAATATTCCTACAATTTCACAATCACTGGATCTCAAGTCGTAAATATTCGAGAAACATGTTTCACATATTTTTTTACGTAATGAACGAAACCATTCTGTCTAATAACTGAAGAGTTTTATTGCTTTTAGTCGAAAATGGTCTCTGTCGGGTTGCCTCAACTAAACCATTCTACATAGTCACTCAAAACAGAATCGTTATTGGCTATCGATATGTTGATAATCAATCATATACTATCGGTCCCTCTACCTTTACAATCATGATTTTGTGAAGATATTTTTAGCGATTACGTCTTATGCAATGATAATATATTCAAATAATAAAATACGAAACTGTCATCGACACAAAATATTTATCGAGAGTTGTTACACTTCCGAGAATTAGGGTCTGTACCCTGTGGTAGGCGTTTACCATTCATCCGTCAGTGGTTTACGACAGGAACAGGAGGCACAATGAGATATGAAATATTTCATTTACTAAAAAACATGTTGAAATTATTTATTATTATTCATTTTTATAAACATTTAAATATTATTTGTCACTACAGAGTGCCTAATAATAATAACAAGTCTGTAGTAATAGAATGTTATTACTAATTATAATCACTTAAATTTTATCAATAATGCTTTTTTGTATGATTAGTAAGCAATTAAAGTGTATTGCTGAGCTGTGATAAACAAAAAAACTTAATTTGTTACAGTCCAAGAGTAATTATAGGAAACTTTTGGAGCTGGCAAATATTGTTTACTTCAAGGACGATTTGGAGCTATAAATTTTGGAGAAATGGAACGAAAGACACGTATAACAATAAACAAAACAGTTCTAAGTCGTAAATTAAAAAAAAATATCCAAATGTGTCATGTGTTCGGCCAGCAGACGTAAAGATGCAGCGCGAGACGAAATCTGACCGGTTGCTTGAGTGTTAAAAAAATGTCAAGTTGATGTATTTCAAACGTCTGTTTTGACTTTAAAAAAATGAGTTTTATAAATAATCGTTATGAAAATAAACGATATATGTCATATTCTTTATCTATAATGTTTTTAAAGCTTAGCTAAAGAAATTAAAAACTTTTTAAGATTGTATTTCTATAAAAACACTAAAAAACAGTCTTATGCACGCTGTGTAAGTTTTTTGTTGAGCAAAAATCCGTTGAAAATACGATTTATTTTCATTTTAAGTTTTGATTAAGAATCCTGGAAAATGCGTGAAATTAATTACTTAGAGTTGAGGCTACCCTCACCCAACAAGATTGTTTGCGGTTTGATTGGAATTTTGAAAAGAAAACATGTCTTACCTTTAGCCAATCGGCCAAAATGACGACAGCGGGATCTTCGAGGGAAGAAAGCAGAGCCGATGCGACCCGTTTCTTCTCCTTGCGGTAGTGCTGCCGCTGCGCCTTGTACGATTCCTTCCGCGACAAACGCGGCGCCCCTGTTTCAGAAGACTGAAATAAAAAATACTACAATTGCAATAATATTAGAATTCCACTTTGAAACCAAAGAAATATATAAACAAACATGCAATATAATTTACGATTTCGACTGAAGGTGCTCGATGGAATTTCAATATCAAATTTGAATTGTTGTAATTTTGTACGACTCCACATGTTTTGTCACAAACGACCCGGGTTTTGCCCTTCGGCATCTTCAGGTATTCCATCACACGGATGCAACAGAACTGACTAAAAAAAGAGACCCATTTACAGTTTAATGCTACTTGATTGAAATTTATTGAAAATCCCCTTTCAATAACGACGACTCTTTAGCAAGATCGTTAATGAAAGTTGCTATAGGTAATTGAATTAATTATTATTGGATTGATAATGCTACATTTGTTTCAGCTGCAATTTACTGCTTGCCTATCGGTAAGTGTTTTCCTGTAAATAATAACTTTAATATATTATATGTACGATACTAACTGTTTATTTTACGTTACGTCAGTTCTGTTGCATACGTGCGATGGAATACCTGAAGATGCCGAAGGGCGAAACCCGGAGCGACAAAAAATGCGGAATCGAACAAAATTACAACAATTCAAATAATTTAAACATGCAATAGTTGATTTCGCATTAGTGTGTTGAAAAAAGTCCATTGTTTTTATCGATTGAATTGGCATTTACTTGGTAGAACTCCATTACAAAGTGGTGAAAAATTATTATTTTAGTTCTACAAGATTTCATAACGTATATAGTTGATAGCTATTTCGGCTCACGCCTTCGTCAGAACAATATTTAGAGGTACATTTACTTATCTGTATGTCCGTTGTTTTTGTTAAATTTTAATTGTAGTAGACCAGTGGTTCTTAACTTTTTTAATTGCAACCAGAGCGTGTCATCATGAATCATATGAGTCGGGTGTGTGTCTTGACCTCCACCGAACCCCTGGAGTTCAATCGAACCACGGTTAGGAACCGCTGTATTAGACTGTTTTACATATATATTTAATGATTTTAGTTATGTCAAACAGTCACAATATAAGATCAAAAACAAACTGTATTTATTTCAGTACTAGTTGGTCCACATTTTTTTTCCTTTTCTTACCAGTCAATGGTTGAGTAACACTGGTTTATAGAACTATTAACGTCATCAGTTAGCCCAAGCATCTTTGTCCAAGTAAACATTGGATATTTCGTCGCAATAAAATGAAGCAAAACAATTTCTATTAGTAAAAATTTTTGAAGGGGTATTTTGGGGTATACCTTGTCACTGGAGGTAGCCCCAGGGGCTTCGCCTCCCCAGCTGATGGCCCCCGGCGAGTGAGGAGCGCCACCGGGCGGGGTCTGCTGTGACACGCCATACCACTGATGATCTAAAACATTGCAATCATTAAACAGTCACAAAACATTCATTTTTGTTATTCTTTTGTTTTATCGTTAACCTTTTCCTGAATCTTAGACAGAAAAACGCTATATCATACAAACCATGGGGTTTTTTTTTTTTTTAAATAAGTACGTACCTCTAAGTTTTAAATTATCCAATTGCAATTTCGTAATGGTTGATTATTATTTGAATATATGATCCTTTCATCAAAGACTAATCAACAATATAATTTACGATATTAACTGAAGGTGCTTGGTGGAATTTCAATATCAAATTTGAATTGTTACAACTTTGTACGCTTCCACATGTTTTGTCACTAGCGACCCGGGTTTCGCCTTTCGGCATCTTCAGGCATTCCATCACACGGATGCAACAGAACCTATCGTAAGCAATTGATTCGTTATTATCATCGAATCAATGGTATTGAAAGTTAGTTTATTTTATATGTAGGGGTCCTAAACTAATTAACCTAGATTAATTTCATGATTGAATTGGCATTCACTTGGTAGAACTCCATTATAACACGGTGAAAAAATAGCAACGTATTTTAGTTCTACAAAATACATTGCTATTTTTTCACCGTGTTAGATTAAATTCTATTGTGTGCCAATCTGTTGCATCTGTGTGTTACAACATCTGAATGTACAGGAAAGCAAAACCCAGGTCGTTTGTGATAAAGCGTGCGGAATCGTACGAAAGTTTTGTTTGTGTCCACTATTTTCCGATACGAACCGGGCAATTAATGAATTTTAGGTATACCTGTTGGAAAGGTGCCGTGGAGGGGCGTCGACGAAAACGAAGCGACCGCATTGGCGGCGGCCATCGAGACTTGCAGACCCGTAGATAACCTCTGACCTCCCTGAAATATGTAAAATAAAAACAGTCATTATCACTTTGTAAAGGAAAATTGTTGAGAGCTGTCGAACAATGTATACAATAATCACAAAGAAAAACTAAAGAATTTTTTTTCTTTAGTCTTTACTACGCTAACGTCTCAAGGTAACGACGCAAGCTTTCAAACGTCGGTAATACAGGCAATCGTTTGCATGTACGACTGATTTTGGTTTTAAAATATCACCTAATTTGTGCTGCTACTGCCACCTCTGTACACTTGTCAAAAGTATTAGGTTTAAATGTTTAAAACATCGATTTTTCATACATAGACAACATATGAGGACATTTCTTTGCGTTTTTTAATGTTGTGAGACATTCCTAATGCATCTGGCTTCCCTAAAGTCGACGCAATTATTTTTTATTGCTCTATTTATAACTCTATATGGAAAGAAAGGACAAATTTAATTTTTTTAGTATTAGTAAGTATCTGCCACTGTTTAGAAGTTTCGGGACATTTCTTCGGAACACTCGCATAAAGGCTCATTCACACTAGTCATTTTATCGAAATACTTACATCAAATGTTTTACTATAGTTTGTGGAAATATTTTTGGCAGATGTAAATCGGTTTTGTTTTATCTCCGTTTCTTATAATTTTGTGAAATATGTATTTTTTTACAATTCTATAAACTTCGTTCTGCGTTTTAGCACACTTGTGTTTCAATATTTTTGCAATTTTCATTTTTCCTTCCACTCCCGATGGATCAGCCTTCGTGTTCAAAAAGGCAACGACTAGAAGAAAGCGATGATCTTATATATGGCAGTGATTTTGATAATATCGTATGTGATTACGTTGACAGTGAATCGGATAGTGAAGAAGTGATGAGGACATATTTTTACAATCGATTGCAACAACAAACGTTGCACGTAAAAAGTAAGCGTCTGAAAAAAACTACATCTTTTCAATTTTCGGTTACGCCAGGCATAAAAATTGGTCGGTTATTTTCACCAGATTCAAAATAAAATTATAGATAAACCAAAAATATATTAGTGTGAATATGCCTTTAGGGTATTACAGATGGCGCAACATCAATAAACACTGCAAACGTTTTGAAATCTGATGCGTAAACAATGCCAGTACATGTGCTGCACAAATGTTTTTTTTGTGTAAATGTACATGAGGGCGACCGAATTCGGAGAAATATAACAATTGAAATTTAGGAAAAAGTCTTCTAGAGTAATGTACTGTGTACTCAGTCACCAGTTAGTGATCAGTAGACCACTCAACATAAATTATATGCAGTGTCAATCTTGAGTACTACTAATAAACAGATACCTTAACTGGTCGATCACTGTATCCGATACCCTGGTTCTTTTCAAGCTGGTAAGAAACCGATTCATAAGATCTGACAAAATACAAACGATGTTAACACATTATTTGCGGGTGAGATTCGCACTGCGCTGATAGGTCAGTGCGTGCATAAAATCAATGTCACGCGTAAAAAACACATTTTTACATAAAATGCCATAACTTTTAAAATACCCGACATATTTAAGTGTTTTTTTCAATATGGTACTCACCAAGTATAGCACCACCAGTTTATTGAATAAATATTCATGTCTCCGCAAAGAATACTTCTTTCAGACATTTCAATGTATATGATAAAGTAAAGGACCTTTACTAATCAACATTTAGGCGCACAGTACGTCATGCATTTATTTTTGACCGTCATAAAAGTTTGTTTTATGGGCAACTTGTCACAGCAATTAGTTGAAAAAACAATTGGTAATCTCAGGGATTTGTATAGAACAGTTAAATATATGGGCGGTGCATGTGAGGCATTCAATGTCAAGCTTGTTTGCACTATTTCATTATGACCTACAGATGTTCTTTTGAGTAGAGGCACAGGACTTTCCAGAATAATTTTAATTAAATTATATGTTGATATTTCACATTTAAATAATAAAATATTTTTCATATCAATCATTAAAGCTATAATTTTACACATTTACTTTAATGAAAATACTAATTCAATTAAATATGCTTTTATCAGATTATAGTGTAAAATTTATATTCTCGCTGAAACTGGTTTACAGCATGAAGCAGAATTGACATGGAAGAGTTTTTATTTCCAAAAATGAAACATAGTTTGTGGTCACCCTGTTTCATAAATATGGGTTCATTTATGTAAACCTAGGTCATATTAAACCTCGTAAGCAAGATAAACTAAAATGCGTGTGAAAAAAAAACGGGTATTAATACCCTTCCCGCATTGAATGTGTTAATATAGAAACAAGCCATGCTAATATAGAAAATCACCTTTACCACAGATGTAGAACCGTGTCGGTTGTCTTCCTTGCCCATCTCTCCGAAAAGACCATACTTCTCCCGCTCCAGATTCAGATTCTGGTGTTCCTTGAGCCTGTCCCTCTCTTGTGCGCTGTGCGAATCTCTCTTGCTGTACGATTCGCCGCCGTGCGGGTCTTTTTTGCCAGTCGATTCGCCGTGGGAATCTCTCTTGTTGTACGACTCGTGCGAGTCCTTTTTGGAATGCGATTCATCTCTCCTGCTCTCTCGCTCTAGATTGTAGTGCGACGATTCTCTTTTGACGTCCGACGTGTTTCGAGTCTCCGAATTTATAGACTCCCGTTTGCTGTCTCTGTCCGAGTGGTGGTCTCTGTTTCTTTCTCTATCTGAAGCATTGTGTGAGTCCCTTTTTGAGTTGCTATCTCTGTCTTGATACTCTTTTACCTATGAACAAAGGGATTTAAGTTTTCAGTGTTACAATATTAATTTAACTCTTCTAGTCTCAGGGGTCGATTCAACAGCACCCGTAAGATGTATTTAGAAGAAAGCTTTAGAACAGCTGGAAATTAATATATGTGGATTGTCATTGCTTAAACCTCTACGGGGGGCTGTTCCGTTTCCGTAATAAACCATTTCCGTGCCATATGTAAACTTATTGATATAGCCGCCTTTTTAGTTTCATTAACAATTTTTTGTTTTATTGCGAGCAAGATACAAGCTAGGTCGTTAAAACAGAAGTTAAGATGTATTGTGTACCTTTTCTACACAGCTATATATAGATAAGCAAATGTTCGTTTAAGCATAGTTCTGACGATGGCGTGAGCCGAAATAGCTATCAACTATATTTGTTAAAAATAATTTTGTAGAACTAAAATACATTGCTATTTTTTCACCGTCTTATTGATATAGCCGCCTTTTTAGTTTCATTTACAATTTTTAGTTTTATTGCGAGCAAGAGAAACAAGCTACGTCATTAAAACAGGAGAGAATATGTATCGTGTACCTTTTCTACACAGCTATATATATAGATAAGCGAATGTTAGTTTAAGCGTAGTTCTGACGATGGCGTGAGCTGAAATAGCTATCAACTATATTTTTTTTTTGTATTATATTTTTTGTACGATTCCATATGTCTTGTCAGAAACGACCCGGGTTTCGCCCTTCGGCATCTTCAGGTATACCATCGCACGGATGCAACAGAACCAACTGTCAGTTCTGTTGCATCCGTATTGTTGTAACAATTCAAACTTGTAATTTATGATATCGACTGAAGGTACTTGATGGAATTTTAATATCAAATTAGAATTGTTACAACAGTCTTTCAGTTCTGTTGCATCCGTGCGATGGAATACCTGAAGATGCCGAAGGGCGACAGACATATGGAATCGTACAAAGTTGCAACAATTCAAATTCACTATTGCTTAAAGTATAAATTAACATATTTTAAATAATAAAAATACATTTTTTTAGTACTTATTTCCACAATATATTTTTTGATCAGGACCGGTTTCACTCATCGCGAGCATTATCAACTGATGCTTGCGATGAGCGAAACCGGTCCTGATCATAAAATATATTGTGGAAATAAGTACTAAAAAAATGTGTTTTTATTATTTAAAATATAATGCCTTTCCATCAAGAAGTGACAGTTAACACCTTAAAAGTGAAATTAACATATATTTTGCTTGAACTTTTTATATCAAAGAGTCAAAATTTCAACTTTTTTTTATTTTTAAGGTTTGTCACTAGAATTAATAATATATTATAAAACATTAAATATTAGTTTGAATAATTAAAACCGAATAATAGGGACAGGATAATGACAACTGAAACAATTGTGTATGAAAAAAGAAAAATTCAGGGCTGTCACAAGCTGGCACATGCAAGAGTTCGGGTATAAATTCAAAACAAAATACCCAAACGGTGAAAGTTGGCCAAGGGATACATTTAGACTTATTTCCATCTCAATTATTCACCGAAAGTGGCACCCCTGGGGACCTCTCTACGTCAATATGAAATGAAATCGATTTGATTTTTCGGTAATATTTACTAACAGGAATGACGCAATTTTTTTCTCCACGATAACAGACAGACGTCGCTAGCAATATGTGAAAAAATTCCATGATGTCCCTACGGTGTTCGCGTCGTCCTCACTTAGAGGACACATATGTCCTCACGGTATTTAAACGGTTAAAATCAACTCAAATCTTTGTTTTTCATACAAAAAAATAAAAAAAAAAACAATACAGAACTTTACTATGTTTTACATAATTCACTATTTATAAAATAATTATAAAACATTGTCTGTCCGCACTTATAATCGCCTAAAGTCACCTAAGGGCTAAATATATTACAATTGTATCAAGTCTTGTATGTTATTTATTATTTTCTCCGTAGGATTTCACCATTATAAATATTTTGATTTTTGAACAATACACATTGAATAAAAACTGTCAGTAGCTTGTTCGGCGTATGCCATTTGGGAATGTGATATACCTTTTCCGGTTGATAGAGAAACCTGTCGTCTCTGGAATGAGGCGGCGATCGAGACGGGTTCCTCTCGTTGGCCACGAGGTTCCGCAGCACCGGAGTGGAAGGCGTGGTGGCGGCCGGTGATGACTCCAAAGCCGGCGAATGGCTCATGATGGATCACCACGTCACGGTTCAGTCAATCTGAAAGAGATACCCATCAAAATATTAGGTAATCCCGGAAATAATGTCGTTTTTTTTTCAATACACAACTTTGACTCGGTATGTTTGGGTCCGTTGACCAGTTATTATTTTTCTCTTCTTTGGTGATTCTTTAACTTTCTTTTGAACAAATAAAATCAATTCTACACATCTACAAAAAGTGGCAGAGACGTGTCCTTCGTAAACACATTTAAGAAGCCGTATGCCGTTTTTGTTTCATTCAAAAAAAAAAAAAAAACTGCAACAGAAGCAACGGAATCTTTTTGTGAGATTTACGGTGATATACTGGACATAAGAAAGCGCCAACGATGGTTCAGAAAATTTCAAGCGGATAATCACAATAAGATAAATGAGTCTCGAAGTGGGCGGCGCAGTTTAGTGAATGAAGCAGCACTAAAGTACTCTGAAGTAGACCAGTGCCAGTTCTGTTGCATCCGTGTGATAGAATGCCTGAAGATGCCGAAAGGCAAAACCCGGGTCGTTTGCGACAAAACATGCGGAATCGTACAAAGTTTTAACAATACAAATGAAATGTTAACAATCGCTTATTAATAATTTACTTCATCTGAATGTATATTTTGTATGTTCCTGTAAATTGTTTTCTCAGTTCTTGAACCTTTGGTTTTGAATACCTGCCTTAATAATAGAATATAATGTCGAATTAGTATTAAAAAAAATGTGTTTTTATTATTTAAAATATTAGACCTTTTTGTCAAGAAGTGACAGTTAACATCTTTAAAGTGGATATAATAATGCTGATGACGACTTTTAAATGATTTGAATCGTTACAACTTTGTACGATGATTCCACATGTTTTGTCACTGACGGCCCGGGTTTCGCCTTTCGGCATCACACGGACTGACAGAAGTGACCATTCCGTTGCGACGAAGTGCATCCGTGTGATAGAATGCCTGAAGATGCCGAAAGGCGAAACACGGGTCGTCAGTGACAAAACATGTGGAGTCATCGCACAAAGTTGTAACAATTCAAATTTGATATTGAAATTCCATCAAGCACCATCAGTCGATATCGTAAATTATAAATGATTTGAATTTGTCAAAAATTTATATAGGAATCGGTTTGACAATCGACATCTTAAAAGTGAAGTAAGTACGTAATGGTAAATAATCACGAAAAATTTGTTAGTGAAATTGTAGATCGAAAATTTTCAAAAATATATCTATTGGAATCAACGAAACCCGATAATTCGCAACCGTATCGCAATATTTTCACTGTGGTTGTTTTAAGAGCGATCATTTGACAGTTTGTTCAGATAGATTTGCATCCGTATTTCAAAATAATTCGACAGTAAATTAAATTTAAGAATCAAGATAAACGAAATATTTTTACCACAAATTAACGATTTTTTAATAGTCATAAAATTTCTTACAGACATACATTGTTTTAATAGTCGTTTGCTAAAAAAGAAGAAGAAAATGAATATCGTATAGTCAAATATATTTACCGAAATTTTAATGTAAGTATGTAGGTTTTTAATTTCTGATTGTAATATGAAGGCGCCTGGTGTTTTTGAAATAAATGCAATATATATATATATAATTTTAAACATTATTCTTATTGTATTTTAATTTTCTACGCTCGATACAATATATTTAAAAAATGATAAATTAAAATAATAATCGAATTAGGTTCGATTAACCAAACATAACAAATGAACGCCGACAGTGACATTTGAAAAAATCGATGTTTGATAGTATGTTTTCTCGTTTTAAAGCGACTGAATTCATATGTAACATTAATTTTTTTACGTATTCCGTGTTGTACACAAAATTCCATCGTTAAAATGCAATAAAACTCGCAAACGGATGTTTGACGATGTCGGTAAATAGATTTCAAAACACGATAAAGTACGGAAAATGACAAAACGTACACTTACGTATTGCAAATATCGACCGATTGCGTCGATTTTTTCGCACTATTCCATTGTATTTCACTCACACAATACAAATTCACGTATCCATCGCGGAATAATTAATAAGCGATACGTATTTTGCATCAAATCTTTTGAAAAAATATTGTCCAACTGCAAATTTTCACACTGCGGTGTTTTCGCTTCAGGAAGATGTCGCAGGAAAATGTCTGCGAAATCTCCCGTTGGTGGATATCGCGTAAGATTATGTGATAACTGACACGCGCGGAGTTTTAGCTTTGAATTATAGCTAATCAAAACGTGAATATCCTTGAAGAAAATAATAACATATTAAGTATAATTTGTACTATGACATTAACCATAGATAATGAACAATATAGATGCGCCACTCCCATAGAGTAGGAACAGCAGGAATGAGCAGGAAAGTCTCTTTTTGGTAGCCATAAAAATAAAGTGAATGGCTTTCACTCTTAAACTTAACTTTTTGCAAGCAAAAAGAAAATGATTTTATATTGAAAAACAAAGAACTTTATTTTTAAAAAAATTATTAAATAATTCGTGCTAAAAACACGCTTAACGTGTCCATGGGTATATTTACTATGTGCTTAGGAACCGTGTAGTGTGTTCACGCCCGAAGCGTAAAAAATAATTTTACGACTGTTTATATTCTCTGTATTTTTTTATTAGCCGACAATATTCATTTTTGATTTCGTCGTCTTTAGATTTTACTTTTTGCATAGTGAAGCTGAGTCTACACGTGGCGTTGTAAATATTTTTTTTGTAATTTTCATTGTTTTATTGCACTGTCGTTTTTTGCAATTGGAATATAAAAATAACTGGACTGCTTCTAAACACAGCGTCGTTTTGTGAAAAGTTCAGCGCAGAATAATTATTTTATGTATTTAGATTTAAATCGTGGTATTTTTCGATTTTGAGAGAATTAGTAAATTTTAAGCAAACATAAGTGCTTTTAGAATAATATAGTATTGAAATTTGTGTGTGTAGTATGTATTTACATTCATGAATCAAAATATATTTGAAATGATATATATATATAATTGTGAACCAACAACTTGCCGCCGATTTATTAATGTAATATGAGACGCAAAAATGCTTACGTTCAGTTATTTGTACTTGCATTTATTGTCTTTTAAATAATGCATATTATTAATTATTTACAATACATTTTTATAATTCAAATATATTCAGCACGACACTTTCATATGTGATTTTAGATTAGAAGTGAAAGCGTTAATATCGGATGTGATCAGAAGTCCATTGCAATCGGTAATAACAAATTAAACATTAGTTTAAAATAATATGAAAAAAACAGTATTTACTAGTTATTTATGAATAAATAATGGTTAACAGCAGTATTACTGTCTTTATTAAAATCTTTGCAGATCCAGGTCAGTGGATTCCAATCCAGTGAAGTCTTTAATTAGTGACACCACAAATGAGTTGAAATGATTCAATTGGTTTTACGTAATATGCAAGACAAAAAGAAATACAACGGTCAATAAAATCCTCTTACAGACAATTGTATTTAAAATAAACAATAAAAACAATTAGTTTTATTAAGTACTTAGTAAAAAAAACTACGCGAATTTAAAGAATAATTTTTGATATTTGGAACTAATTTATCATATTGTAGAACCTTTTTATGCGATTTTGTATACGCGCCACTTTCTGGTATTAATTTATCGCATAAAAAAGAATTAGGTGTACTTTAGTCGATGCAATGAAAATCATTTATACATTAAGGTTCTTTTTATTGCTCAGTAGACCTTGTAGTATTCTAATATAATAAAAGAATTTAGTGATTAAACGTCAATTAAAAAACTAATTTGAATTACTTAAGTACTTACATGTAAGTAAGTGTATGAATAAATGTTTTACTGACAAAAACTACTGTACAAGTCGCCTGCTTATTTTCTATTACCTTCTATTTTTTTTAATTTAAAACGCTTTCTGAAAAGTTTAATTTAAAATAACATGCAAAAAGAATAACAAAGACATAACCTCAAATACAAGTCGTACATAAACTCCTAAAAGATTTTTGTCACTGTGTAAATAAATCAAATATAAATGACAGATAGCGACCATAGAGCAAATAATAGAGATATCTCAAATACACTTCTGCCAGATTTATTAGCATGGTTTATTAGTTTCCAATATGAATGTGTAATTAATCATTTGAAGAGATTGGAAGTAGTAAATAAAAAAAAAACTTTATAAATATTAAACAAACCCCCAAATCAACATAAATGATTTGATATTTTATTAAAAAATCGTCTTATTGATGAAAACTCGGGATTGTGTTTATAATTTTAAATAATGCTTTGATAAAACGCGAATAAAATCAAATTGAACCAAATTTAATACAATTTTACTAACAATATATAAATAGAATTTGCAAATGTTTATTTTTTCTAAGTTTTTTGTAAGATTTTTTTTAAATTGTGTTTTGACTAATTTATATTGTGAATTAAAATGTTTAGTCCATAAAGGCGGGTGGGGATTTTGTCAATGTTTTCTTTACTACGGCCTTATGTTGAATTAGATAAGTAAATGTGGCCTTTTGAAATGAAAATTTTCCCCACCCCAAGTCTAGTAGCGACTTGTGTAATTTTAAATTTTCACGATTGGTCGATTTAAAAATATCATCAATCAACACATAGCAGAAAAAGGTATTTTAATGCAATATATACTATAAAAATACGATATCAATCGTCAATAATTAAGCACAAAAAATCTCATGAAATAATGTTTTGGAAATGAAAATATAGCATTAAAGAAAATACGATAACGTAACGAAATTAAAATTACTTTGATCGCACATGAAATTCTAGCAGGTAGAATTTGATATGAGTGAAAAGAAAATGGAAGAAAAGCGTCTCGTTGAAATGCCTCACAAATGTGACAAGTGTGATTACAAATGTAAGACCTCCGGTGACATCAAGCGTTACAAAATGGCCGTGAAAATGAATGCAAAAAAACGTTCTGTTGTAACAAATGGAGTTGTCAGTGAACTCGCAATATTTCCCAGGACATTAATAAGCATCATATATAATTTTTCTGCTGAAACTGTGAAAAAAATCATCGATTTTTACCAAGCCATACTTTAGATACAGTTTTTTTGCTAATTGTCACTTACGGCAATATGACGCATGGCAGCGAATTGCGCCTATGGACAAATATACATTTTTCATATTACGTACTATTAAAAGATTGTTCTGTTATCGTTACTTTTTAATACATTGAAAATAAGGTTATTTTAAACAATTGTAGAATCCGGATTTTTTTTCATGAATATTTCCATATTTACTTACAGTTTCTTCAACACCCACCACAACGTGGAGCATATGAACCAGTAAACGAGTAAAAAAGTCATTCGATCGATTTATTAACGTTTTCAGATGTATAAAGTATGTTTTAAAAGGGTAAACAGACGCATGTGCTATCGGTACACACAAATATACAAAAAAACACTCGAGATTAACAGTAAATGTAATTACCACTCGGCGACATCAATTCGATTTTTACTGAACATTTAACTTTTTCTTTGCCATGACGATTATTCAAAATTCCTTGGAATCAAACAATACTTACTCTCAAATCTACGTACACGAAATACTTGTAGCGGTTGAAATAGGTATGATTGTTGATGTTCGTTTGATTTTTAAGAGACACTTGACATTTGTTAAAATATAAATAAAACAAATTGTGTGTGAAATATCCACTGATTTTGTTTTTTCATTTGAAAGTATATTTTATTGCATAACATGAAGAATATAACGTCGTTCAAATGTCCATCTTGGTTTTGCATGGGGCACGTTTTCGGGTGGTCCAGTTTACAATTTCTTTGTCACATAAATCTGTCTGATTTTGTTGGATGGCGTTTGTTATCTTGGCTTTGAGGGAGTTTTGTTTGCGGTTTATCCGCAGACTTGCGATTTTATGTCTTCAAAAGGAAAAAATCTAAATGAATTTAATCGCAAGATTTTAGTGGTCAATTCCTTGCCCTCAAATCGCTTATGCAGAATGTCCATCCAAATTCGATAATTTGCAAACGCTGTTTAACGCAATAACCTTTCGTGGTGATTTTCTGTATTCTATAAACAATTGATAACCTAACAAATTTTGAGCGTCCTGTAATTTTCGCCTTCTTGCATGGATTGCCTACCGATGATCGCTACTTCGCGAGTAGGACAGGCACCACATTTAGAAATCATTCTATAGTGTCCAGCCTCCCAATGGACCGATCGACTACGCTGATTTGTAAAAAATCGCCATGTCACAAAGAGGGCGACAAAACTTCGATTTTTAGAAGCGTCTTATTTATCCAGAGCGACTGAATCACAAACAGTTCTTGTAAATAAAACTTCCTTTCATCACTTTATTAAGAATCCAATTCGAATATCTGCACAAAATTGGCAATTCATCGCACAGAAGAATTCATAAATGAGTCATTCAAAGTCTAGCGGCGGATTCGAATCTTCGATCGAAGGAATCGCCACAAAGATAAAAGACTTCTTGGTCTTAGTTTTCTGCATATTGTGTGTTTTTGTATGCTTTTTCAGGCTGTCAGCTCTGGTGTACGTCAGATGACAAACCTGGCACTTAAACGGGCGTTCTCCGCTGTGCATGACCCTATGTTTTTTCAAATCACTCGACGATGCGCACCTATACTCACAGTCTGTACATTTGTGCGGTTTTTCTCCTGTGTGTGTCATTTTATGAATGAGGAAATTGCTCATGAGTCTGCATTTGTATCCGCAAATATCACACCCGAACGGTTTAACCCCCGTATGGATCATGTAATGGCGTTTCAGGTGGCTAGACGACATACATTTGTAGGTACACAGATCGCATTCGAAGGGTTTTATCCCTGTGTGAATCATTTTGTGGCGCTTTAGATTCCGGGTTTGAGTGAACCTGAGGTGGCAAATATCGCACTCGAGTTTCTTCCCATCCGTTTCGGAGTTTGAATCAGGTTTCTGCGCGCTGTGCGTCGCGATGTGACGTTTCAGATTGCTCGAGTTGCTGAACGTGCCGCTGCAAATGTGGCAGCCGTAAATTTTCCCCGGTTTATACGACCTGTTCGATTTGGATTTCTTTTTGATCAGTTTATTCGGAACGCTGCCTAAATTTACTTTCTTTTTAATCACTTTGGTCGGTCTTTCGCAATCGGATTCCGAGCATTCGGTTTCGTTTTTGATATTTCGAACGTCTATTTCAAAATCCTAAAATCAATAAAAATATTTTATAATCTATCTTATTTTATATTTATCTTGCCTTGGGGAAATTGTTTTCCTGTAATTAATAACTTTGGTATATAGACGATGCTAACCGTTTATTTTACGTCAGTTCTGTTACATCCGTGTGACAGAATGCCTGAAGATGTCGAAAGGCGAAACCCGGCTTGTTAGTGACAAAACATGTGGAATCGTACACAGTTGCAACAATTCAAATTAAATATATTTTACTTTCAAGAAGATACTTTAATTGTTAGATTAAAAAAGCGTATGTTTTGTAGAGATCCATGATTATACAGAACAATTTTTTTAATTCATCGAATTGTTGTTGAGAATTGCTTTAGATAAATAATTCGTATAAAAATATGTATTTTGTTTTTATTTCGGACCGTGTTGTTTTAGTGTTTTTCACAAGGACATATTGGTGGACAAGTGGATTACCTGATAATCGCTTGTGGATTTTGAATTTTCCCCAAAGTCGGGCATTGAACGACGATTCGATTCTTCACTCTCCAATTCACTTTCGTTATATTGGTGACAATCGGAAGGATCAAATTCAATTTCTAGTTCGTTTTCCATTTTGATTTCATCCTAAAATAAAAAAAAATGAATACTTGCGATCCTAGTTATGTCTCATTAAATGAAAACTGACAAATCTTCGCTCACTAATGATCGAATCTCGAATCAGGATCTTTGCCTATATTCGTGAAAGAACTCGCTATTGTTTAACACAGTAGGCAACTTTATACGCAATCCTACCGCTTAACGGTAACCAATCATAGCACCGAACAAAGACCAGAAGAATCGAATACTACATTCATTTGAATGGTTCTTCCAATTAGCGATCCTCGTTGACTTCAAACATTACAAGGTTCAAATTTGAATTGTTTTAACTTTGTACGATTCCACGTGTTTTATCACTAACGACCGGGGTTTCGCCTTTCGGGATCTTCATGCATTCTATCACACGAATGCAACAGAACTGACGTGCAATAAACAGTTATTAATTACAGGAAAACACGGACTCCAAGGCAATAAATAATATTAGTCTAATAATAATCAACACAATTGCCTATTGTGATAATTTTCATTAACATTCTTGAAAGGGTTTTACAACAATTTTGTTTGTTGCAAATTGTTTTGTTTCTTTCCTGTAATTAATACCTTTAATTATTTTAGTATATAGACTGCGGCATAACTGTTTATTGTACGCCAGTTATGCCGCATCCGTGTGATAGAATGCCTGATGATGCCGAAAGGCGAAACCCGGGTCGTTAGTGATAAAACACGTAGAATCGTACAAAGTTGTTATAATTCATATTTTATATTGAAATTCCATCAACCACCTTCAGTCGATATCGTAAATTATTACAAGGTTCGTTCGCTTGTTAGCGAATCGCTCTCGTTTCTTTATTCGTATCATGTGTCGATGTGACGTCACGGACACAAATCCGACTCGAAACAAAATGAGAAGAAAACTGTAAATCGATCAACAAAAGACTGTTTCATAAGTGTCACATTGTGCGCTACCTTCTACCTTTAATTACCTTAGTTCTAATAATGACACTATCGTTGATATTATTTTCTTGTTTGACAGATCGACACGGCGATTGTACAGGTTGGTTATTTTGACCATTTATCCAACTAGCGTACGTTGTTTGGTCTTCCAGTTCAGGATTAACGTCTTCTGGTTCAGATTTGATATCCATTTTGTGTATTTTAATTCAAATACTGCGTAGAATTGGCACATTTAGCGCTTTTTGACAGCTCTTGTATGGTGACGTTTATTCATAGACAGTGTCAAATAACAGTTAAAATGTTGCCATAAATTAAAAATAAAACATATATCTTTTAAGAACAAAATCAATTGAGGGTAGCTGATGAAATTTCAAAATTTTTTAAATCAAATATAAATTAACATATGATATCAACTGAAGATGCTTGATGGATTTTCAATATCAAATTTGTACGATTTCACATGTTTCGCCTCTCAGCATCTTCAGGCATTCTATCACATGGATGCAAGAATGACTCGTCAACAAGATCGTCAATGAAAATTATCACAGGCAATCGTGCTAATTGTTATTAGACTAATATTTTTAAATTTGTCTTAGCTATAATTTACTGCTTGCCTGGTGGTAATATGTCGATCGCCATTGCTTAGCCCGCTACAGGGGGCCGTTTTGTCTCTGTAACGGACCATTTCGGTGCCATATGAAAACTTATTGATATAGCCGCCTTTTTAGTTTCATTTACTATTTTTAGTTTTAGTGCGAGCAAGAAACAAGCTAGGTCGCTAAAACAGGAGAGAAGATGTATTGTGTACCTTTTCTACATAGCTATATATAGACAAGCAAATGTTCGTTTAAGCATAGTTCTGATGATGGCGTGAGCCGAAATAGCTATCAACTATATCTCAAAAAATAATAATTTTGTAGAACGAAAATACATTTCTATTTTTTTCACCATGTTATAATGGAGTTCTACCAAGTGAATGCCAATTCAATCAATATACTCCTATAGTATGTTACATGCCATATATTTAACAGGTTGACTGTTAATCGTGCAAATCGAACAGTAGCGAATAGGTTAAAAAAACAAATTTATAAAAATCTTTTTAATTCTCATATAAAAGGTTAAGTTCTATGTATAGGAAATGTTTTAAAATAAATAAAATAGTTTTACTAAATAACATATATTATAATTATTCTTAATCATGTTTAGGAGAATATTCTCTAAAGAGAACGTTATCAAGAATTTTCTTTTTTGTGTTTTTTAATACCAAAATTAAGCCTTGAAGTGCGATCGACGTCAAACAAAGAGCATACGCTTCTGCTCTTCCAAACGAACAGTTTGACGTGCAACACGACGTGTTTTTGTGAAGGCATCTCTGAGAACATGTTTTTTTGGCATAACTCTCTTAAATGACGTTCGATCGTCAAAAAACAAACAGCGTTAGATAAAGCTCGTCATTCCGAACAGTTTGATGTGCAACACGACATGAACAACACACGGGCAAGTCTGTAACAATAATAAAAAAGAAAATTCTACACAGTTCCTAAAACAAACAATTTACAAACAACTTACAATGTTAAATTAAAACTGGTTTAACAATCAATGCTGATACTTAACCAATCAATTGCCACTAATACTTGAGTCGTTACCGAAACACTTGTAGCTTTCCGTTGAACATATCTACAACTTCATCAATAAATTCCATTTCCTTCCAAGGTACAATGTCATTATTAACGTATTTAAAACCTTACTGGAACATTTTGTTAATACAAAACCGCTAAATGCAGTACAGTAAATCCTCAATATAACGCACAAAACATCTTATTTATACATGCTTAAATTCAAATATTGCAGCATGTAAATAATTTTTAACAGCCATGTTAATCATGTCACGCGTCACTAGAATTTGAGACATATTATACGTGCGTCGATATCAAACACCAACGTAATTTCGTAATTTCAGAATTTTGTTTGTATTTGATATTTTTTATTCATATTAAACTATCTTTATAAAATGAACAATCAGCTTTAACGGACACCTTTTTTTCTCAATTATTCCGTTATATCGAGATTTTACTCTACTAATAAATATCCGGGTTGGAATAACAAGAACAGGTAATAATATGACTTTACGGTTTAAATGCCGTTTATAATTGAATTTATAACATTCGTACTACGGTATGAAGTCAATAATCGTGTACAAAAACCACAATTAAAATAATTGTAGCTTAAGTTTACCATAAACGGGCGTTTACGATTCCAGCAAGTCGACATCTTTAGCAATTTCTTCTTTGATGCGTTCAGTTTTACAAATAAGCACCGGACTTTGCTCGATATCAATTTTACAATAGGAATCCAGGGTATGTGCGTTTAATTCGTCAAGATCGTTGCATTCAAACGAACAATTGTCGCATTTCAGCACTTTGGTGTTTGAATGCGTCATTTTGTGTGTTTTTAAATATTTAATGTGCCTAGTTTTGAAGTTGCATTCGTCACATTCATGCGGTTTTTCGCCCGTATGAATCATTTTGTGTACCTTCATATAGCAGTATTGTATACATTCGTAATTGCAGACATCGCAACGATACGGTTTTTTCGCCTCGTGCGTCAACTGGTGTTTTTTTAAATTGCTTAACTTTCTGCATTTATAATGACAGACACTGCAGACAAACGGTTTCTCACTCGAGTGAATCAACATGTGCGATTTCATATTGCACAGTTGCCGGAATTCACTGTTGCATATTTCGCATTTGTACGGTTTTTCATTTGTGTGGGAGAGTTTGTGCGACTTCAAATGACTCACCATCCGACACTTGAAAGAGCACATATCGCATTCAAGCGGTTTTTCATTCGAATGAATCATCTTGTGCGTCTTCATATTGCTCATTTGCCGGCATGAATACGAGCACACGTCGCATTTGAATGGTTTTTCACCGGTGTGAATCAATTTGTGCGATTTTAAATTATACAATTGCCGGCATTCGAATGGGCACTGATCGCACTTGAGCGCTTTTACCGCCGAGTGCACCGCCTTGTGGCTGTTCAGGCGGGATTTGCTCGGGAATTTTCGTGAGCAAACGTCGCATTCCATGTCTTTGACGATCGGATGTTGCTTCTCGTGGTTACGCAGGTCTTTCCTCGTCGTACACGTATAAGTGCACGTTCTGCATTTGTGTATTATAATATTCAGAAGCGGTTTGCCTTTTAAAATTTCCATTGTGTAAGATTTCTTCTGCAGCATTGCAAGTTCAAAATGTTTCGGCATTTTTGGTAATGAGTAAATGTTATCCGTTGCTGCCTGAAATAATAAAAATGGACAAATTAAATAACATAAAACACAGAGACAGCTGAATAAACAGAAAGAAAATGTATACACTAAAAGAGCAACATACTTGTAACAACTCAATAAACGTAGCTTTCAAGGTCAACAATAATTTAGACAGACATCTTAAAAATAGTAAAGATAAAATTAATAAACTGGACAGAAGCGGTATTTATAAAATGTCTTGTGGCTCATGTTTATCCGTTTATATCGGACAGAGAGGTAGAAGTATATCAACTCGAGCTAAGGAACATGTAAGATCATTCAACAGTAAAAAAACAGATTCACAATTCGCTAATCACGTTATTAAGGAATCACATAATATAAATTCAAACTCAGCGCCTAAGTGTTTGCATCTTTGTAGTAAGGGTCGCAGAATGACGGCTTTGGAACAGCTGGAAATCAATAGACATCAATTGTCACAAAGGTGCCTATCCCTGGGGGGTGGTCTGATTTCCTTCTGTAATGACCACTTCTGTCACACATGTAAACTTATTGTCATAGCCGCCTTTTGTTTCATTTAGAATTTTTGTAAATTTAGTTTTATTGTGTGAAAGTAACAAGCTAGCCCGTAAAACAGGAGAGGATGTATTGTGTGCCTTTTCTACACAGCTATATATAGATAAGCGAATGTTAGTTTAAGCATAGTTCTAACGATGACTTGAGCCGAAATAGCTATATATTTTAAAAATAATTTTTGTAGAACTAAAATACAATGCTATTTTTTCCACCGTGTGATACTTGTCACATTTTATCGCAATAGTTCTTTGATAAATGTTACCCTACTTTGAAAAAATAACTGCCATATTTTCTGATGCATAAAACAAATTTTTCCAGCTTACACATACCCTCAACCAAATGATCAATACGCAGTAAATTGTGACTTTTGAATAGGGGATACATTAAACTTTGATTCGTTGAAAATTTATACAATTCCACACGTTCCGTAAATCACAAACTGGGTTTCGTCTTCAGGCATTCTATCACACAATCGCAACAAACTTTCGACAAATCAAATTTGACCTTGCGTTTATCCATGACCTTGAATATACCTCCCAGTTGTTTTGCCCCTTGCCATGACATACCAGAATTATAAGCCCTGTGAATAGCATCCGAAGAGATGCAGACAGGGTTGAGGGTTTCCGAAGATATCTGCAGAATATGTGCCCAAGCCAGTTTTAGCATCTCTTCATACCACTGACATTACCGGTTAAGATAACGTGTACTCAACTTCAACCCGTGATTTGCTAATGTACAATAGAACGGCATGGGTTAAATGAATTGATCAATTAACATTGGGTTTCATTTGTTCACAGCTGCGTATTAATGGGAATTGAACGGGATTGTGTTAACAAGGGTTAACCCGTGACAGTTAAAATTAGCACAAAATTATTGTAGAGTTAAGCTGCACAATTAATTATTTAACATCATTTTTACGACTCAAATGGTTAACAAACAAAACAAAAAGTAAAACGAATACCTTATCATTGGATGCATTCTTCGAACTCCCTCCAACTTCTGGATTCGAGCGGCGTAGAGTATCAGAGGTATCGATATTTGGTTCAAGGCCAGTCTAAAAATAATATTTTTTTCGTAAATTAGCTATTTCGGTTCCTGCCATCGTCAAATCCATAATTGATCTTAAATTTAGGTATATATATATAAATAAACAACTTTATTACCTTCTTACTTATTCTACAAACATAGCAAACTATTTACTTTTTTCAATGTTATTTAAGTACTTTTAAGGTGTTAACTGTCACTTCTGAAAATTGTTTTCTTATTTCTTGAATTATTAGTTTTATATAACTGCTAATTATTAAATTTGAATTGTTGCAACTTTATACGATTCCACATGTTTCGTCACTGACGACCCGGGTTTCGCCTTTCGGCATCTTCAGGCATTCTGTCACACGAATTTGCCAGTTGTACTATTGTCAGTTCTGTTGCATCCGTGTGATAGAATGCCTGAAGATGTCGAAAGGCGAAATCCGGGTCGTTAGTGACAAAACATGTGGAATCATACAAAGTTGTGACAATTCAAATTTGATATTGAAATTACATCAAGCACCTTCAGTCGATATCATAAATTATGCTAATTATTAACTAAAAACTTTTTAAAGTCTTGCATGTCATTTGTATCATATCAGTTAACAATGCTCGCGGTGAGCGAAACCAGTCCTCACCATCTACAAAGCTAGTTATTGAGGTCTTCATAGCGTCTTCTTTTAAAACGTAAATTTCGGGAAATGTGAACTTAAAAGCGGGTACGGAATGCACTTAAATAAAAAAAACGGTATTGTAAAATTATAACGCAGATAATGGGGAAAACCGTGAATTACGTGTATTATTGTAATTTTTTATGTGACGAAATAACAAAAATTATTAATATGTGTAAAAAAGCGAATTTAGAATACAATAACATGCTAATTGACATAATGTTTATATATTTACTGCTTATAAACAAAAAAATCTTCGTTAGTAAAAGTTTTTTTATTTTTTTGTTTATAAGCAGTAAATATATAAGCAATGTTTTGATAAGCCGTATTTGTTTGAATATAAATGAGCGTCAGATGAGATTAAACACTCAACAGTACAAAAAACAATAAAATTTCTGACATATTTACGTAGAAACCAACCTCAAAGTCATTGTGTACGTTATAAAATTCCGTTGGGGAATGTTCCGTAATATCCGCGGGGACTATCGGCACTTCGAACCAACGAGGACTGGACGGCTGTCCTTCTTCATCTATTTCAACTTCCATTGGTTCTTGTTTTACATCCATATTCGGATATAAAATCAATAATGATGAAACCTATTTAAGTGTATACCTTACCATAAACTACGGCTTGGGCAAACGTTCTTGCCAGCACAAAAAACGTTTTATGAAAATACCGTATTGTCTATAAATGAAAATTAAATTAAAAATAATTATTACAATTTTATTCTAGACGATTACGGTATCCACCCAGCTATAGGACCGGAATTAAAACGAAAATGAAACAACTTTTTTTTATAATAAATAAAAATTTATTGTTAATACAGTTCCTCTTTTAAATGCAATCTGTAAATTTTTTTCATGTGGAATCGTACAAAGTTGTAGCAATTCAAATTTGATTTTGAAATTCCATCAAGTATCTTCAGTCGATATCATAAAGCTTAGACGAAATGTTTTTAAGCCAAACCTTGTTAAAATGAAATACATTCAATTCCTGATTTATGTTTCGTGCTATAAAAAGGACGTTTTTCTTTACAGTGTTTAGTGAAACCGTGTAAATCGGGGGACGAGTATATAACATATATAACGGAAAGGATAGTTTATTATAATTTATGAACCCTTATGTTCAAATAAACGTCCATCAATATTGAACCAACATTGTGTTGTATTTAAAATGACATACGTAATAATGTTTGAATTTATTTTTAGTTAAAATAGTCAAATTGTAAAACACAGAAAAAATATAAACGTTTTTAACCTCACTACCTACAAGGCTTAATAATTCTCTAATATATTTGAAAGTTATATATTTATATTGAATAAAATATTCTGTCAATTTTCTTGTTATTGTATAAAAAAATATATAGTATAAATTTATTTATTTACTTAGACGTCATTGAGCAAATTACAAATAATCGATGGTTAAGGATTTTTAGACAATCTGTTCATTTCTTAAATGAAATTATTAAAAAAAAAACAAAAACTACCATCACAAATTATTTTATCAAGAAACTTTAGAAATAAACAAAGGTCAAATAAATTCAATTTTTATTCTCAACGAGCAGCTTATTTTTTCCAATTCTCGCTGTTATATTCCTTACGCGAGATAATTTCAATAAACCCACAGCCTCATAAATTGAATTCCTATATTACGTCACTTGATGTTTTACCCACCATTTTTACCCACCAATTTGAAAAAGGTAATTATATCTAAGTTTAAAATTAACCATTTGCAATTAAATAATACTTGATTATTACTGTACAATCCTTTCATAAAAGATTAACTGTCGGAAGTTTTTGTTTACAAAGCATTTACGCAAATTGTGTGTCAATATTGGAAGTACCAATATGTTTTAAAAATATCTTGTTTTTTTTTCTTTGTTATTAATTCCTCTTGAATATAACCGATGTAAACTGTTGAAATGTATGAAACCCGTGTCGTTAGTGAAAAATATGTGGAATTGCACAGTCTCAACAATTCAAATAACATCAAGTGATACAGGGTTTACCATATATACTATCGTCACAACACTTCAATTGGTGACGTTTTGTCTTCAAATAATTGTCTATTGTCTTATACGAGCATGAATCACGAAAAACATGCAAATTTTCGTTCAGATTACTAAACAGAAACAAATTCATCTTTAAAATGAATTTTAAAAAGGGTTTTTGTTCGTTAACAATTATAAACCTTGCGGCTATGAATATGTATGTGAAATAAACATAAAAATATTGTTGTTTTATTAACAAACCAAACGTTTGTTTAATGACAACTATTTTAGACAAATTTTGTCATAATAAATAACACACACTCTCTCTCTACAATACCATAGATATCTTATGTCAAAGATGTATATCAAATAATACACTATTATTTTTACGAAGAGTTTCTGATCCTTTGTCTGTGATCTATTTTGTTTGTGCGAGAGGACTTCCCGATAATTCCTTCAAGGACAATTTTCGAAGCATTTTGTCCGCTGCACCTGAAAACATATTGAAAGTCATCAAATATTATTTAATATGTGATATCGGCTGAAGGTGCTTGGTGGAATTACGATATCGAATATGAATTGCTAAAAATTTGTACGATTTCACATGTTCAAGCATGTATAGTTTTATGGAGTAAAACGCTTAATATATTTACAAGTAGTAAACATTGTGAAAAAAAACAATATTACAACAGACTATTCGCCTGAACTCACTCTCGTCCATGTGCAACATGTTGACATCCAAAACATAATTCACTTATGTTTGTGTCAACAAATTTTATATATATTATCAATCTGTATGTCTGTACAAATAAAAAATTCAGTACTGTAAAATTAGCGTGATAGAATGCCTGAAGATACCGAAAGGCGAAACCCGTGTCATTAGTGACAAAACACGTGGAACCGTACACAGTTGTAACAATTCAAATTTTATTTAAATTCTATCAAAGTTCCTTCGGTCGATATCATAAATTATATATAATATATTTCAACTTACTACCTTGTATTGTATTATATATTCTCTTTAAGTATTATATTTTAATTATTATATTGTTAATAAATATTTTATTTTATAATTACTTTGGAAATATTCTGTCACACTGTAGCCCTTTGGATCCTTTCAACGTCTCATCAAGGAACACTTCGATCGTTTTATCCAGTTGCAAATCACCAATAACAACCCTCAGCCCCAAACTAGAATCATATTAACAATTACTCAATGTATAATATAAAGAAATTCACACTTTTGCCTAATAACAATTGGTAACTCATTATTAGTAGCATTGTTCGCCATTTATTAACTACTTTGCATAATACATAGATGGTGTTATTCTTGTATTTTGAATTTGGAAATCAATAAGATCTCCAGATTAGTTTATTTTGTTGACACTAGATCAGTGGTTCTCATGTGCGGCCACCAACAGTTTTATAGTAAATATTGATATTTTAAAAAAAATGTGTTTTTACAAATGAATTAGTAAAATTATTATTATTGTAAGATTAATTGAATGAACCTGAATTATCCAACATTTAGTTCAATTTGAGTCAAGAACCGTTTAAATAATAAAACTGTTCAAAAATTTCATTCGTAGTTATACATTGACCAAGAATCAAGTCAATATAAAGAAATAACAACAATTGGTTTATAAGAAGTCTTGTTGTAAATTGATTTTCACAAGATTTTTAAATTTCCATACCTATTCAATCTGGCTAGGAATCCATATGGGCCGTTCATGTTGGATGCCTTATTCAGATTTCTGCAGTACAGTGTCCACATACAGTCAAGTTCCGATGGACCGCTTTGAATTTGACTGCCTCCTGCTGTCCGACTCGTTGGAGAGTTCAACTGTGGCTCGCTTGAAATGGTCCTAAAATAAAAAAATAGAAAATATAAAGATTCAGCGAAACCCCGTGCTTAAGTTTTAATAGCAACTGCAGAAAGAAAACCGCTTTTAAGGTATTAACTGTTACTCCATGATAGAAAGGTGTGATAATTTAAATAATAAAAACATATTTTTTAGTACTTATTTCCGCAATATACTTTATCATCAGGACTGGTTTTGCTCATCGCGAGTATTATCAACTGATTGAATACAATGTACAATCAAGTCTATTTGTAAAAAAATTTGAGTTAAAGCTAGCAGGTATACAAAACCATGCGTTCAAGAAATTAGAAAAAATTGCAGGGAATCATACAATATTAATACAAATAATTTAAATTGGTTTAAAAGTGAAATGTTCACAATCACTTAATTACTTTCAAACAAAACCGATTATCCATTAAGAGCTCTACAGTTTTTACTATTTAAAATATCATGCCTTTCCATCAATAAGTGACATTTAACACCTTAAAAGTGGTATGTGTTGTGTTATAATAATTTACCAGAAATCATACAATTTAAACATGCGATGCGAATATATTGATCGCGATGAGCGAAACCGGTCCTGATCATTAAATAGATAGTGGAAAAAATGCCTATAATAAATTACGTTACGGTAGTGGGTATAAGGTAGAGTACCTTACCTTAACTTAGGTCATTTCCTGCGGAGCCATTTAAAGAATATTCCAACACCAAAAATTTATTGAATAATATTGGTTTGAAACAATCTTATTGAGTTATTCAGGACAAATCAAGCAATGTGTTAAAGGTTTAAGATGGTTTTAACCACTGTTATTAATTCATACATTTTTGGATGTCAATTATCAACACAGTAAAATCAGCCGTCTCAACAGTTGAGACGCTAGATAATATAGTATACCTGGCCTCTCTAAACGCTCTGCCCAGGTGGTTGGCCGCTCGTGCGGCACTAAACGCGAATTCTGCGATGTCAGCTGACAGGTCAACGTTGGCATAAAACCCAGAAGTCAGTGCTGTTGGGTCATACCTTTTGCTTTCAGGGTCTTGTATAGACGCTGACCTATAATAGAAATTTGAATTTATTTGATAAACATCTAATCAATAATTGACACATTAGACAAAGCATTAAAAATGGCATTTATTTTTTGTAAATTTTTTTTTAACTCATGCGTATAAAGTTGCCTATTGTGTTAAACAATAGCAAGTTCTTTTTCACGAATATAGGCAAAGATCCTGATTCGAGATTCATTCACTTCAAAGATTCGGTCGTTTGTATTCAATCATTCGTGAGCGAAGATTTGTCAATTTTCATTTTATGAGACATAAATAGAATCGCAAGTGTTCATTTGTTTTATTTTAGGATGAAATCAAAATGGAAAACGAAATTGAATTTGATCCTTCCGATTGTCACCAATATAACGGAAGCGAATTGGAGAATGAAGAATCGAATCGTCGTTCAATGCCCGAATTTGTCCCGGTCCCAACACGGTCCAAAATAAAAAAAAAATACACGTTTTTACACGAATTATTTGTCTAAAGTAATTCTCATCAACAATTCAATGAATTAAAAAAATTGTTCTGTGTACAATAATAGATCTCTTCAAAACATATGCTTTTTTAATCTAACAATTAAAGTTTCTTCTTGAAAGTAAAATATATTTAATTTGAATTGTTACAACTGTGTACGATTCCACATGTTTTGTCACTAACAACCCGGGTTTCACCTTTCGGCATCTTCAGGCATTCTATCACAGGGATGCAACAGAGCTGACGTTAAATAAACAGTTAGCATTGTATATATTATATGTTAAAGTTATTAATTACAGGAAAACACAAAGCAGTATATTGCAGGTAAAACACATTTTATAATAATTGACACAAGCCCATTGTGATAATTTTCATTAACGATCTTGTTAATGAGTCATTCTTCAAAGGGTTTTACAACAAATTTAAATCAACTAACATTAAAATATTTTTTTATATATATATATTATATTCTTCTCTGTCCTTAGTTATTCGTTGCCACGTATTACCTCCGAACTTGGTTAGCTCGTCTAACCATCGGGTCTTAGGGCGGCCCTGTGGTCTTTTAACGTTTCTCACTGTATGACCGCATTCGTCCAACGGTTGTCTATTTGTCGTGCTATGTGTCCAGCCCATTGCCATTTTATCTGTTTGGCGACATCTACTACATCACGTACCCTTGTCTGCTCCCTTATCCACTGGTTTCTCTTGCGATCTCTTCTCGTTATGCCCAACATGCATCTTTCCATGCTTCGTTGTGTTACTCTTAATTTTTGGATTTCCTTTGTGTTAAGGGTCCATGTTTCAGATGCATAAGGACAGAGAAGAATGGAGAAAGCAGGGGGAGGCCTTCATCCAGCAGTGGATCGAACCCGGCTGATGATGATATATTATATTATATATAAAAGAAGGTATTTTAGATTTGAATGCATTTTTCTCTTGCCGAGTTTATAAAAGTTTATATCTTTGAACGGCCATTTTGTTAAAGTGACATCTGTCAAATTTGCTGTCAATTTTCAATAAAGCGCGGTTTATTATCATAAAAGAATGCAGTGTTGAACAATCATAAAATTTGGATTATTTAAGGTATATAACTGGCTACTAACATCGTGCAATTCAACGCCGTTAGACTTCTTCCTTTAAGTTTATTTTAAATCGCAAGTCTTTGCGAATAAACTGCAAGCAATTGACGCCCTCAAAGTCAATATCACAAACAACAAATTCAGCCAGACTTATGCGAGGATCATCGAAAATTTGACATCCCAAATACGAATATTCTACACTCAATGCCTTAAAATATACTTTAAAGTAAAATGAAAAATTAGTGTATATAAATATATTTATATAACAGATTGTTTTTTTTATATTTACAAATATTTTGAGCGTCCTTATTGAAAGATCTTTTATATGAAAAAAAAAAAAAAAATATAAGATTTTCTCACCACACTGACGTAGAATCACTTCTGCCAACAGCTTTGTGCATTTCTAATTCTCTATAAATATTTTTCACCTTCTTTGGATCCATAAAGAGGGCATTCATTGCGAAGATTTCGGGGTCACTGGTCAATTCTTCGTTCGCAGTTTCCTAAAATTGTATTAAGAATTTCAAAAATTGTTGTACGTTGTACCCACCAACACCCGCCAAAGTTCCCCACTCTTTTTACAGTAAAACATCATGTGAATATCTAAGAATAATTCCTCGAAATTTGATTGGTTGTATCCACTCAAGCGTGCAGAAAATTTAAATAAACAATAAACTAATATATTGATTGATTGAATTGGCATTTACTTGGTAGGACTCCATTATGATAAAATTAATAAACTTGGCAGAAGTGGTATTTATAAAATGTTCTTTATATCGGACAGAAAGGTACAAACTGTATTCGAATCCACTCGAGCTAAGGAACATGTAAGATCATTCAACAATAAAAAAAATATATTCACAATTCGCTAATCACGCTATAAAGGAATCGCATAATATAAATTCAAACTCAGCGCATAGTGTTTGCATCTTTGCAATGAAGGTCGCAAAATGACAGCTTTAGAACAGCTGGAATTCAATAGACATCAACTATCACAAAGGATTCTTAACGAACAAACTAATATACAATATGTCGATCGCCATTGCTTAACCCTCTACGGAGGGCCATTTTGTTTCCGTAATAGACCATATCCGTGCCATATGTAAACTTGTTAATATAGCCGCCTTTTTAGTTTGATTTACAATTTTTAGTTTTATTGGGAGCAAGAAACAAGCTAGGTCGTTAAAACATGAGAGAAGATGTATTGTGTACCTTTTCTACACAGCTATATATAGACAAGCAAATGTTCGTTTAAGCATAGTTCTGACGATGCGCGAGCCCCGAAATAGCTATCAACTGTATCTTAAAATAAAATAATTTCGTAGAACTAAAATACATTGCTATTTTTTTCACCGTGTAATAAATTAATAAACGTGTTAATTTTTTATTTTGATACAAGTATTTTTGATAATCGTTTTGGTGATAGGACTAACCTGGTCATCCCACGCCATCAGTTGAATGTTCCTCAGCAGCATGACATCGAGAGCCAATAGTCCAAATGAAACCACACTTGATGTGTTGGCAAGCATCTTTCTGCTTCTTTCTGGGTCGAAATCGGTGGCATTTTTTGAATAGTACATATTCTTGAGACTTTCCAGTAGAATTCCACTATTGCCTTCAATAATGGAAAAGTTCAAGGCCTTAAGGACCTGAAGAAACATATTTATATTTGAATAATAAAAAAATCTATTTTAAGTACTTCCATAGTATTATATTTTTAAGATTAATACCGGTTTCACTCATCGTGCACATTATCAACTGATACAATGCAAATACACCCAGTCCTTTTTTTACGCGATACATTGGTTCCAGAAAAAGGCGCGTAAAAAAAATGATTTCACGCAATTGCATTATATTTCTTTACGCACCCTAAAACATAAATTCGCATAATATCCGATACACTTGTTAATATTTGGCAATTGTATGTGTATTTAAAAAAATAATGAAACGTACATGCCTAGCATCATATATAAATATCTTCTTTAAAACAAATTTGGGGAAAAAATTACGTAAAAACGAGTGAAGCGCGTAAAAAAATGTAGCGGTGCCGTCCAAAAAAATCGCGTATAATCGAATTCGAGTAAAAAAAAATCGCGTAAAAAAAGGACTGGATGTATTGAAATAAAAATTACAAGATATACAAAACCAAATGGTCGAGAACTGTGTAAAAAATATGGGTTTTAACTGTCTGAATGTTAACGTCTCAATTGTTCAGACGTAATGTGTTGATAGTTGATAATTAAAAATATAACAGCTAACAGGTGTAGAACCAGCCCGCCAATGTTGATGATATAACTTTGCTATAATTTATGATATCAACTGAAGGTTCTTGATGGAATTTCAAATTTGAATTATTGTAATTTTGTACAATTCCATCACACGGATGCAACAGAACTGACTAATAACTTTGCTAGTTCAGACGGATACTATTTTAATGTCGCTAAAATTCTTGCTCATCAAAATTTATCCGTGTAAGACAAGTAACGGGTAAATCGAGGGACAGTTGAAATAACGGTTAAAACTACATTTACCTGCGGTACAAAGCCTTCGTGAGAACCTTTGCTGGATGGACCTCCCAGTCCATCGAAATCCGTTGTCACCCAATCATACAGCTCCTGGATTTTCTCCAGAAGGTATCCGGTCCAGGTGTTAGTTTCATAGTCGTAGTAATAAGCATGAGCATCGTCTTCGTTGTAGAAATAATCATCAACTCCATACTCTTCAGCGAATACATGAGGAATTGGTTTAGAGACACCTGAAGACGATAAATTCTTATAGTATATATATTGTATACACCCAGTCCTCTTTTTACGCGATTTTTTTTACACGAATTCGATTATCGGCACCATTACATTTTTTTACACGCTTCACTCGTTTTTACGCGATTTTTTCCCCAAATTTGTTTTAAAGAAGAAATTTATATATGATGCTAGGCATGAAATGTACATTCATACACACAATAAAACTAAATTTTCAAAAATTCTAAATGAAACAAAAGGCGGCTATGACAATAAGTTTACATGTGGGACGGAAGTGGTCATTACGGAAGCAAATCAGACCACCCCCCAGTAATAGGGTCGGACTAATGGGGATACTATTATATTAATTTGTTCGTTAAGAATCCTTTGTGATAATTGATGTCTATTGATTTCCAGCTGTTCCAAAGCCGTCATTCTGCGACCCTTACTACAAAGATGCAAACACCGAGGCGCTGAGTTTGAATTTAGACTATGCGATTGCTTTATAGCGTGATTAGCGATTTGTGAATCTGTTTTTTACTGTTGAATGATCTTACATGTTCCTTAGCTCGAGTGGATATACTTCTACCTGTCTGTCCGATATAAACGGATAAACATGAGCCACAGGACATTTTATAAATACCGCTTCTGTCCCGTTTATTGATTTTATCTTTACTATTTTTAAGATGTCTGCCTAAATTATTGTTGACCTTGAAAGCTACGTTTATTGAGTTTTTAATCTCCCGATGAATTTTTTCACTAACGCTACCCAGGTAGTTGATTGATTTAAAGAAGCTGTTATCCTGAATTGTGTTCGGGTAAATGAGTAGTTTTGTAAACGAGCAAATGTTAGTTTAAGCATAGTTCTGACGATGCGTGAGCCGAAATAGCTATCAACTTTATTTTTTAAAAATAATTTTGTAGAACTAAAAAACATTGTTATTTTTTTCTCCGTGTTATTAAGATTAATTGTATACTAAGCCAAAGTATAATGTTAACCTATCTAAGAAATCATTCTCAATATAACAACCATTCCACATGTTTTGTCACTAACGATTCGGTTTTCTGCAAACAGAGCTTGATTAAAATTTGTTGTAAAACCTTTTGAGAATGACTTATTAACAAGATTGCTAATTGCAGAAGTGCTTAGCTGCTATTTACTGCTTGCCTTGGGGCAAGTGTTTTCCTGTATTTAACAACTTTGGTATATAGACGATGCTAACTGTTTATTTTACGTCAGTACTGTTGCACCCGTGTGATAGAATGCCTGAAGATGCCGAAAGGCGAAACCCGGGTCATTAGTGAAAAAACATGTGGAATCCTTAAGTAACCCTTATGCGAAAATGATTAAGATTCAATAGATTCTAGAGAATTTATTTAAATATATATTTACTGACTATGCGACTGTAGGTGCTTGATGGAATTTCAATATCAAATCTGAATTGTTACAACTTTGACTAGTCAGTTCTGTTGCATCCGTGTGATAGAATGCTTGAAATTGCCGAAAGGCGAAACCCGGGTTGTTAGTGACAAAACATGTGGAATCGTACAAAGCGAGTACAAGTCGTACTTCAGTCGATATTGTAAATTATAAAAGTGATAATAACACAAGTGACTTATAGTTTATAGTTAAAGTAACGAATCAATACCTTTATCAAAATGTTGAATTTCTTCAGGTTTCGTGGACACAGCACTGTCTTTCTTTCGTATTTGTTGGTGGACTTCATGTCTCAATACGACAGTTGGGTCGGGCCCAGGTGACAAATGGGTCAAATGAGTTGTAACCTATTGTATAAATTATCAACAATTAAGGTTGACAAGCATAAGGAATTTTTCAACTTTGATAACAATCCACCGCTTACTTTATTATTAAATAACGAAAGTGGATACGTCAAGATAATCTTTAAGCATTGTAGATTATTTGTGCGAAATCAGATTTGAAACTGTTGCATTGCAAAAAAAATACAAGCCATTTCAAATAATTTTGAGATTGTTTGCGAGAACGATTTGTTTACGACTAGTATAGTCCTAGCCGCGTGTTTTATTTTGTTTGTTAGGAAAAAATGCTGTTAAGTAACAAGCAGTTCTCATAAAAACAAAAAACTTCTGTTGATATCTCATCAAGTATCAGGAGATAATATTCTTTACGCTGACATCGGATATCGATTTTTAAAATACAAATATTAAATTTGAATTGTTACAACTTTGTACGATTCCACATGTTTTTTCACTAGCGACCCGGGTTTCGCCTTTCGGCATCTTAGGGCATTCTATCACACGGATGCGACAGAGCCGAGAGTCAGAGCTTGTTCAGTTCTGTCGCGTCCGTGTGTTAGAATGCCTGAAGATGCCGAAAGGCGAAACCCGTGTCGTTAGTGACAAAACATGTGGAATCGTACAAAGTTGTAACAATTCAAATTTGATATTGAAATTTCATCAAGCACCTTCAGTCGATATCATACACGGTTAGTAGTATTTAGGCTTGTTTTAAAAAAGAAATTGTGGCCCACAGAACTTACAAAAATTAACATGTGGCCCGAGTCTGGTCTAATTGTCGCTATAATACCAAACGTATGAAAAGAATTACATTAATCTCCAGAACTAGAAACCACCTACCTGGTCGTCTGGTGAAGATATTTGAGTGTCCCGCCATATTGATTCTTGTGATCTATTCCCTGCCAAAATATCATTTATCATATCGTCGTCTTTTTGTTTTTTGTTATTGTCTTTGTCTATGAATTTGGTCACAATTGACTCTTCTGTTTTCTTTAGCAACACAGGTTTTTCGGTATGTCGTTTTGGAATATTTTGATGTTTTTCTTTTACATTAATATCGAAAAGCATTCCACTGTTGTCGTGCAAACTTTGTGAAATATTTACAGTTTTCCTTCCATGATTTAGTCTTTCGTTTTTACTAATATATATTTCGTTTTTTGATATCGCTGGCATATTTTTATTAGCGTTGGTATTCTGTAACAAAAAAAATAATGCAATATAAAATATTTTTTAAAGTTTCTCCTTTCGGCATCTTCGGGCATTCTATCACACGGATGCAATAGAACAGACTACAGTTTTAACGTTTTTGTACGACATAAAGGATTTTTCCTCCTACTTTCTATACTTTACATGTCGATCCATAAAATGCATTTACGCCATTGTTTACTGTACAAATTTCGTTCAAATATTATGGAAACTGTGGCTAGAATTAATTGAGAAATCAAGCACCCTCAGTCGATATAATTGATGTTTATTGCATTGCTTAACAATAAGTCCAATTCTCAAATTTCAGACCTGGCACAAATAAAGACCAGGCAGTTATACTCAATACATTTACGCCGAGCATAATGATTTTTCAATTTACTCGTGGTAAACTATTATGTATTCTTTTATGATATCGACACAAGGTATTTGATTTAGTTTCATTATTAAATATGACTTGTTGCGACATTGTGCGATTCCACATGTTTTATCACTAACGAACCGGGTTTCACCCTTGGGAATCTTCGGGTATTTTATCACACAAAATGTGACAAAAGGTGGTAACAGTCACTTGATGTAAAGGCATGATATTTCAAATAACAATAGCACATTTTTAGTACTTATTTCCACAATATATTTTTTGATCAGGACCGGTTTCGCTCATCGCGAGCATTATCGAATCATATAATAAAATTTACCCGCAAATCTATTTGTACAAAATTTTGAGTTAAAAGTTGCAGGTATGGATTCAATGGGAATCGAAGAAAAAAATTACAGGAAATCACACAATATTAATGTACAAATAATGTAAATTAGTTTAAAAGTTAAATTTTGACACAAAAAGGAATGTATTTTAGTTTTAAATTTTTTTGAGTATAGTTGATAGCTATTTCGAATCACATAATATAGATTCAAACTCAGCGCCTAAGTGTTTGCATCTTTGTATTGTAGTAAGGGTCGCAGGATGACGGCTTTGGAACAGCTGGAAATCAATACACAGTCAAAAAGGATTCTTAACGAACAAACTAATATATTGTTTAGCCCATTAATTAAAGCGCACCACGGGGGGAAGTGGTCTGATTTGCTTCCGTAATAGAACATTTCCGTGCCACATGTAAACTTATTGTCATAGCCACCTTTTTAATTTCATTAACAATTTTTAGTTTTATTGCGAGCAAGAAACAAACTAGATTGTTAAAACAGGAGAGAATGTATATTGTGTACCTTTTCTACACAGCTGTATATAGATAAGCAAACGTTCGTTTAAGCATAGTTCTGACGATGACGCGAGCCGAAATAGCTATCAACTATATTTCAAAAAAATATTTTTTTAGAACTAAAATACATTTCTGTTTTTTTCACCGTGTTATAATGGAGTTCTACCAAGTGAATGCCAATTCCATCAATACAGTGAAACTATTCAAATTCAAAAATATTTTCGGGTAATTTTAAATAAAAACCACGAATGTCAAATACCGGAGATGTAAATGATTCATTTTATACCAACCGTCAGCGGTTCTGGGAATAACGTGACATCGTCTCTTGGCCCTGAAATGACTTCTTCACGCCTTAGAAATCCGCTGGCCCAACCTGCAGCTCCGATCACTACTGCAGCACATACTATAAGGCAAATTCCTGAAGCCAAAACCTTGGTCTTACACATTGAATCCTGGAAACCACAAAAATTTCGAATCAATACCATTTTTATGAACCGTTTAACTAGTAAGCTATTTTTTAGTAAACATGAATTTAAAATATTTTTACATAAAGTTCTACTATGACTTTATTATGTTATGAGTAAGTAAATATTGTTTAATTCTAAGTTGTTATCTTTCAAGGTCATAAACAATTTAGACAGACATCTTAAAAACAGTAAAGATAAAATTAACAAACTTGAGAGAAGCGGTATTTATAAAATGTTCCTGTTTATCCGTTTATATCGGACAGACAGGTAGAAGTTTATCTACTCGAGCTAAGGAACATCTAAGATCATTCAACAATAAAAAACAGATTCACAATTCGCTAATCACGTTATAAAGGAATCGCATAACATAAATACAAACTCAGCGCCTAAGTGTTTGCATCTTTATAATAAAGGTCGCAAAATGACGGCTTTAGAACAGCTGGAAATCAATAGATATTAACTATCACAAAGGATTCTTAACGAACAAACTAAGGAATGTCTATCGCCATTGCTTAACACTCTGCAGGATGCTTCTTTGTTTCTGTAATAGATCATTTCCGTGCTATATGTAAACTTATTGATATAGCGGTCTTTTCGGTTTCATTAACAATTTTTGTGTTACTGCGAGCAAGAAACAAGTTAGTTCGTTAAAACAGGAGAGAAGATGTATTGTGTACCTTTTCTACACAGCTATATATAGATAAGCAAATGTTCGTTTAAGCATAGTTCTGACGATAGGATGAGCCGAAATAGCTATCAACTATATTTGTTAAAAATAATTTTGTAGAACTAAACTACATTGCTATTTTTTCACCGTTAAAATATTAATCGAGATTTGTAATTTTCACTTCTGGCGAATGCTATTTAGCGAAACAAGCCCGGATATTTACGAATAAGTAATTCAAAAAATGCTGCATACCGCGTTATGATTTATAGCCGAGATAGATATCCACATAGACAATGGTCACGGTACAAAAACATGCTAATCGCCATTTTGGCTCACTCACCCGCGACTTCTGCGTCAGTATCGCGCAGTGCTGGTGAGGGGCCCGGTTGATTCCGGCCTCTATGTGGCCCCTGGGATCCAAATGTTGATTCCGTGGGATCATTCCACGGGCAAGCTTGATCTTTTGCGCAGACATTGCTGTAAATAAAAATAAATCAATTAACAATTTGTCCATTATAATAAACTATTGATGCTTTGTAAAATCCCCGATTAACACTGTAGATACTTTTTTCACTAACCCGTGTAAATCTGAATAAATGAACACATTGCAATGCACACTTTCAAGGTATTTTACAACTGTTACTTCTTGATAATAAAAAGGCATGAACGCACAGTAAACGATTCCATATTTTTCAAGATACCCTAAAAAAACTTAACTTTGAGAAGCGCTGACTTGGATGTATCTTTTTTGTGCTGGACAACACGATTATGATAATTAATAGTGCAGACGGCGTGTTAAAAAGCGTGTTATTTTACAGTTAGCCGTTAATAATTAATTATTCACAACATAATTATTGTAACACGCGTCGTGTTATAGCATTTAACAATGCGATGTTAACACAATCAGCCCCAGTCAAAATCTGACAAAACAAGCTGTGTGCCCGGCCCATTTCCTAGCGAATAGCACCTTTCGATTAAGTGTTAACTAAATGTGTTAAAAGAGACAAATTCTAATGAAATTAGAATTTAGAGATCGCTCAACACAGGGGTGGGGAACCTTTTCATTTCAACAGGCCACATTCACTTATCTGATTCAACATAAGGCCGCAGTTAAGAAAACGTTGACCCCCTACAAACTTAATATTCTTACTAACTATATAAATTAATCTAAACACAATCAATAAGAACTCAAATACATTGCTATTTTGTCACCGCGTTATAATGGAGTTCTACCAAGCGAATGCCGATTCAATCAATAAAATGTATTCTCATATCAGTTGATAATGCTCGCGATGAGCGTAACCGGTCCTGATAAAAAATATATATTGTGGAAATAAGTACCAAAAAATGTGTTTTTATTATTTGAAATAACATGCATTTCCATCAAGAAGTGACAGTTAACTCCTTAAAAGTCTCTTTTAAGGTGTTAACTGTCACTTCTCGATGTAAAGAGATGATATTTTAATGCTATTTTCTTGATTGCATATGGGTTTATCGAACTGACTTTCATTTAAGAATGTTCGCTATTAATAATTTGAAACACGTTTCTTTCGACTTATACAAGACCAAAATAAAAAAGTTACCGTTCTTAATATCATATTATATAATTGTGTAGAATCAGCCTGCCAATGGAGATGTCTTAAAAATTTTCATCTGTGTTGCTTCGGATGTTGACATATCCCACGTGGACAAGAGTGAGTTATAGTTGATCTTTCTTGAGCTTCCTTGTTATGTTTTATTTTTAATTCCAATGTTGTCTCTTATAAATCATTTCTACGCTAACAAAGCGATACACTAATTAATTAATACTATCGACTAAAGGCGCTTGATGGAATTTTAATATCATATTTGAATTGTTGAAACTATGTACGATCAGTCTGTTTGTCATTAATGTTGCATATGTGTGATATAATGTCTGAAGATGCCAAAAGCCGAAACACAGGTCATTGGTGACAAAACATGCGGAATCGTAAAAAAAATTCAATGCTTGTAGCATATTATATATGAATGTAATAGACAACAGTAAATTGACGTTTATGCTGACCAAAATAAGGCTCATCGTTTCGTGACGAAGGCAATTTCCGCCAATTTGACGTACTGTCTTGTGCAGTGGAGATAATGTAAATGATAATCATTTCCTCGTACGTAATACGCGAAAGGTTTTCACAGTTCTCACGAGATAGTTAACAAATGACACATTTAAATTATGTCGTTACCGAAAACCGACATAAGTCTTTATTCACGATGGCATACATTTTACAAAGGGGCAAATTGATACGGTCAAACAACAGAGTACTTTAATAGAATAGATTAATTCAAAAGAGTTCTTTAAATAAAAAAAAAACGTTCTTTAATATATATCTTCATATATACACCAATATATAGTATAAAAAAAAAATTCGTATTGTTTGTTAAGTTATATTAATTAATTTATGATATCGACTGAAGGTGCTTGATGGAATTTCAATATCAAATTTGAATCGTTACAATTTTTTACAATTCCACATGTTTTGTCACTAACGATCCAGGTTTCGCCTTTCGGCATCTTCAGGCAAAACAAAAGGCATGAAATAACATATGCTATCGTTCAAAGATGTAGCAATTCAATTTTTATATTAATTAAATGTAATTTCACGGTGAAAAAACGGCAATATATTTTAGTTCTACGAAATCTTTATAAGATATGGTTGATAGCTATTTCGGCTTACGCCATCGTCAGAACTGTAGACGAAATAGCCATCGACTATATCTTATGAAAAAATTGGAAAACTGAAATACATTGCTATTTTTTCACCGTGTTTTAATGGAGTTCTACCAAGTAAATGCCAATTCAATCAATAAATGTATCTATTGAAATAATCGTATAGTGTTTTAAACTTATTATTGTAAAATTGTTTATTAAAGAATACTTCAAAACGTTTGAGAGAACTATTTATTTATTCGTTGATTTCTTTGGTTAATTTTATGTTCTCAAACTCACAAATTGTATTGGATAGAAAGAGTTATCTACCAAATCCGGTCAATCGGGATAATATTTTAGACGGGACTGTAATATTAGACGATAGATCGAGGAAATCGACTAATCGGGGAACGGTGAATGCGGGATTATTTAACATTGTTCTTACGGATGTATAATATAACAAATGAACGAACCACCCGGAAAAAACGTATTATGCGAGAACGGTTAATCGGGGTACCGCTGTATTCAAATTATCTGTATACTACAAGATACTAAGCTATAACACGTGTACGGTAGATCCGATAGGATAAACACAGTGAGACGTCGAATGAAAAAAAAAGAAAATATTCATAAAAAGAGAAACAATTCAACATCCTTAATTTTATTGATTGAATTGGCATTCACACGGTAGAACTCCATTATAACACGGTGAAAAAATAGCAATGTATCTTAGTTCTACAAAATTATTTTTAACAAATATAGTTGATAGCTATTTCGGCTCACGCCATCGTCAGAACTATACTACACTATACTATACTACAGATAGTTCTGACGATGGCGTGAGCCGAAATAGCTATTAACTATATTTGTAAAAAATAATTTTGTAGAACTAAAATACAACGCTATTTTTTCACCGTGTTATCCTTAATTTTATTAATTAATACATAATATGCAATAAAATCTTTAAAATAGCAATTTATTTTAGTTCTACAAAAAATATAAGATATATATGGATCACTGTCTGTTACTGGCGAAGGCGTAAGCCGAAATAGCTGTCAACTATATACATTATACGATCATCAACTGATTCTCGATCTTGACCATAAAATACATTATACAAATCGTACTGGAAAATGTGTTTTTATAATTTAAAACAGTGAATTATTTTCGAGCAAACTCTCTAATTGAAATGTCACAAAAATAATGCCGCAATGAAAAGGTTAACTGAAAATCTGTTTCTATTATAACAATGTAATAACACATTGTTTGTGATATTAACGCAAGAATATGTGAAGAAACAAAAAAACGACCCATTATTGGTGTCACTAAGAAAGGCAATTTTCTCGAACTAGCGGTAACAATGCTCACTTCCGCACTGTGAACCGGGTTACACATCTACATCAGCGATCGGAATCCGGTAATGTAGCCGAGTGGTCAACGCTCTTCAGTACTCAAAGCATTTTATTGGCGTTCCAGAATTATATTAATACCAAATTTGAATTGTTACAACTTTGTACGATTCCACTTGGTCAGTTCTGTTGCATCCGTGTGATAGAATGCCTGATGATGCCGATAGGCGAAACCCGGGTCGTAAGTGACAAAACATGTGGAATCGTACAAAGTTGTAACAATTCAAATTTGATATTGAAATTTCATCGAGCACCTTCAGTCGAAATCATAAATTATATTAACACATTATGTTCCATTAAATACTTTAGCCCAGTACATTTCACTTTAAAATAGTCCCACTCATTATCCTTCCTAATAACTTTTTAATTATTGTTCAGGGCTCTTAATGGATTTTTAATTTACTACCAATTTTGTCTTAAAATTATTAATGAGTGTTTGTTAACATTTAATTTTTGATTTAATTTTATTTATATTGTATAATTTACTATATTTTTTTCTTAGTTATTGAACCCATGGTTGGCATTCACTTGGTAGAACTCCATTATAACGCGCTGAAAAAAATAGCAATGTATTTTAGTTCTACAATTTCAAAAAAAAAAATATAGTTGATAGCTATTTCGGCTCACGCCATCGTCAGAGCTATGCTTAAACGAACATTTTCTTATGTATATATAGCTGTATAGAAAATGCACACAATATATCTTCTCTCCTGTTTTAACGACCTAGCTTGTTCCTTGCTCGCAATAACACCAAAAATTGTTAATGAAACTTAAAAGGCGGCTATATCAATAAGTTTACATATGACACGGAAATTGTCTATTACGGAAACAAAAAGCCCCCCGTAGAGGGTTGGGCAATGGCGATCGACATATATTGGTTTGTTCGTTAAGAATCCTTTGTGATAGTTGATGTCTATTGATTTCCAGCTGTTCTAAAGCCGTCATCTTGCGACCTTTATTACAAAGATGCAAACACGTAGGCGCTGAGTTTGAATTTATATTATGTGATTCCTTTATAGCGTGATAAGAAAATCGTGAATCTGTTTTTTTACTCTTGAATGATCTTACATGTAAGGAACATTGTAGTACTAATATACCTTGCTATTTTTTTCACCGTGTTAAAATCCTTTTACTCATTAACAATGTTTATCGTTAACGAAACTTATCACGAGCAGTTGTGTTAATTATTATTAGGTCAATTGATTTGAAGTTTATTTCAGCTGTCATTTATTTCTTGCCTTGGGGTTTGTGTTTTCCTTGAATCTATTTGGTGTATAGAAGATGCTAACTGTTTATTGTGCGTTAGTTTTGTTGCATCCGCGTGATAGAATGTCTGAAAATACCGAAAGACGAAACCCGGGTCATCAACTACAAAACATGTAGAATCGTATAAAGTTTTAACAAATCAAATTTACTAATAAGAGGTTGTTAACATTTCATTTCTAAATTAATCGATTGTAAAATTTGAATTACTACAATTTTGTAAGATTCCAAATGTTTTGTCACTAACGACCCGGGTTTCGCCTTTCAGCATCTTCAGGCATTCTATCACACGGATGCAACAGAGCCCGGCTCGTTAGTGACAAAACATGTGGAATCGTTCAAAATTTCAAATTGTAAATCGTTTTCACTGTTATTTAACCATTAGTTTTCTATGCCTGCTCACCATCAACTCATTTTTTCAAATATATATATAGGCTTGTTTATAATGTGTCTTATTGTGATGAGCGAAACCGGTTGTGATCATAAAATATATTGTGGAAATGGTACTGAAAATGTTTTTTTTTTAAGATTATTATTTAGAAATATTAGTTGACGAATTATCCTCTATTTAGCTGAGCAGATAGTGGGTTAAATTCGTGACAAATATCCTCGTAAAAGCTATCATATAAATCAAGAAATTAATGATAAATAAGTTCGTTCTCAAGATACGCCTGAATGCAATAGCATTCAGTGGATTAACGTCAATGTATAAACAACTCACGTTTAATTGTAATCCAGCTGTTTTGACACTCAAATGTCAACGACAAACACCGTGTTTTTTAACACTGTCAACACACAAAATTGTATGTCATTCGTTTTCACAGTATCGTTTTCAAAATGTCATTTTGTTTTTAATATAGAAGTTACTGCTCCAAGGAAGCCAACGTTAAGGTAATATCTCGCACAAGTGTCGTCGTCAACGGTAAAATGCTAACTGCCCGAAGAGTTTGCTGTTTCGAGAAGGTAAAGTGTACTTTCTTCGTGTGGATTGCCGGTACAAAGCTCGGGCGATAATTACGGCAATCTATTATTAATGATTTGTAAGGTGCTGCCAATATTATAGCAAAAGAATGCAAACTATTTCATACAATTAAGACATTATATTAAAAATTTAAATTGTTGAAATTTCTACAGTTTTATCGAGTGTCGCCGTTGGGCATCTTCGGGCATTTTATATAAATATATATATATATATATATATATAAAACACACCGATGCAATAGAACTGACAAACAGTAAACTACTACATATATAACTAGTTTACATCGGTTATATACAAAAAAAGCGAAACCGCTCCTGATCATTTATCATAAAATTTTGTATACAGTAAAAATATTGTATTTCATGATATTGATTGAAGGTGCTTGATGGAATTTAAAGATCAAATTTGAATCGTTGAAACTTTGTACGATTCCTGGCATTTTTGGCATTAACGACACGTGTTTCGCCTTTCGGCATCTTCACGCATTCTACCACAGAAATTAAGGGTATAATGCATGAAGATGCCGAAAGGTGAAACCCGAGTCATTAGTGCCAAAAGATGTGAAATCTTTTGTAATTGCTTAAATAAAGCGCTTTTCCACCAAGAGTGATGGTTAACAAATTAGAAGTCAAATAATTAAATGATTTTTTATAAATAATAAAAACGCAACGTTTGTGACGATCAGGATCGGTTGCGACGTTAAACGTGTCCAATATGAGAACTCTTGTAAAATCAAATTGTACGTAAAGTCCTGAAAGTTTAATTTTTGGAAATACGAGGAAATGTTTTTTTTTATCCTTTTCGTGTGAACAATCAGCCTGCCAATAGGGATGCTCGTGGCAAAAGCACTAGCAACGTTCAACAGTATTTAAATAATAAAAACACAATTATTATGTCTTTTACAATCAATCAAAGCTATTGGCTTTAACCCATTTTTAATTATTTATGCTTCAAGTGACGATTATAATTTTTATTTAAAGTTCGTTCGCGCCGATAAATCATTTCGACTCTCTGAAGCATTTAAGCACAATTTAAAAGTGCCAATAAAGTCTCAGGATAAAAAAAATCAATGATGCAATGAAACATTAACTGAATTTTGCTTTGTGTAGAGATATACCGTTAAATATGTTAACCCTTTAAAATTATTTACTCCCAATTACACTGTTCAAAATGTGAACGAAAATATTTTTTATTCAGTTTAAGGATAGAATTGAACCGGCGTAAATAACTAGGTCCGCATACATATTAGAAAATTTTATTGCTACACGCGGACTTTGATTTTTGACCTCTGGCAGACAACATTAACATCATAATGGACAGAAAGAAACGACATTGTAAGTAAAGGGGGCGATAAACAGACTGCATTTGCTTAAGCAAAACTATTTCATTAAAAACATACATTTAAGGCGTCGACTGTCACTTCTTGGTGTAGATCAGTGGTTATCACGTGAAATTTTACTGTGGCCGCATTATAAACATCAGCTGTCCTATTAAAATATCTCGTGGCCGCACCAAATGTGATAAAAATAGTTTCGATATTTGATTTTTACATACTACATTACACTGAATGATCTTTCACAATATACAGTTGTCGGTAAAACCGACATAATTAATAAAGCAATTGTTGTTAATTCTTTATATTGACACGATTCATGGTCAACGTAAAACTTCGACCAAAATTTTTGAAACGGTCCTTTACGTAAACTCATTGTAACTAATATTTACTATAAAACTGTTGGTGACCGCACATAAGAACCACTGGTGTAGATGCACGATGTTTTAAATGATAAAAGCACATTTTTACTACTTATTTCCATATTACATTTTAAATTAATGAATTATTTAAATTCCATCAAAATCTCACAAATTATTCTAAATGGCTGTCATTCTTTAGCTAAAACATCAGCAGCACCTTTCAAAATATTTTTTATAACATAGAGTGCCGTAATTATCGTCCGAGGTTTCGAAATACAATCAAACACCTTCAGTCGATATCGTAGCTAAGCAACTGATATATTTTTCAAGATGACTTTCAACTCGCTGCCATCGCCTGCTAAAAAAATTGACAGATTATAGCAGCGGGAGCTGTACACCCTCAATCTGTCTTCGAAGCGCCGATTTGCTACCGCTGATGAATTGAAGATATACCATGATAGAGACAGAGGAGCTCGTGACGCCGCTGTTGTATTCATCGTCGTTGGAATTGTTGTTGAATTGTTTTATACATAAAAATAATTTATGATATCGACTGAAGGTGCTTGATGGAATTTCAATAGCAAATTCCAATTGTTACAACTTTGTACGATTCCACATGTTTTCGTCAGTTCTGTTGCATCCGTCTGATAGAATGCCTGAAGATGCCGATAGGCGAAACCCGGGTCGTAAGTGACAAAACATGTAGAATCGTACAAAGTTGTAACAATTCAAAAAAAAAATCAAATATAATTAATTTATTTAATTCATACATATACATAACAAAAACTACACATTACTTTTGCAACGTAAAAAAAATATAAAAGATAAATTAGCGACTAGCGGGTTAATTTAAAAGTTGTATCATCCTTATAACGCCACCGGTAAGCGAAACCTGTTCTGATCACATTATATTCTTCCAAAATTTTGTCTCTAGCATTTAAAATCATCACAAATTCTTCCTTGAAATGACGTCACGGTATATTAACGACGTCGGATTAAAATGAATTAAAAATTATGCTCTCGAAATTTCGCCAAGAATTAAAAACGCATTTTAAACAGTTAGAAAGGAGTAATGTCAAATCAAATTTGAATGAAATTGAGAGAGCGTGTCCAATCTTGCACCTGCATTCTCTATGTAGATACGGTAATACCCCTTAACACGGCAGTAAAACACAACAGGCCTTAAGTGCATATGAGGCCATAAATAAACGTCACTTTCGAGGTGTTGACTATCACTTCTTGATGGAAAGTATTGTATTTACATATAATTTACGATATCGACTGATGGTGCTCGATGGAATTTCAATATAAAATTTGAATTGTGACGACTTTGTACGACTCCACATGTTGTGTCACTAACGACACGGGTTTCGCCTTTCCGCATCTTCGGGCATTCTATCGCACGGATGCAACAGAACTGACGAAATGATAGAATGCCTGAAGATGCTGAAAGGCAATAAATTTCAGATTCCATTATGCTCCCTCAAATATGTGAGGCCAAGTTTTTTGTTTGATAAAACTGCCCACTCGTTTTATTTGCTAATGGGTTTCATTTAATTATTTTTTATTCTTAACTCATCGAATCCCGGAGCCGTGTTTTAATGTGATACAAGATCCAACGCTTGAGTCCCGGGACCGTGTTTTGACGTGATAGACCGGCCCGTCGAAAAAAGACAAATTATGGACATTAAACTAAGTATTTGACAGAGAACATTTCAAATCGGTCTTTCAATTAGTTTTATCGCTCATGAAATTAATGGTTTACACAATCTAAAAACACAGTGCAATACACAACACCAACATTCCCTCTCCTGTAGACGATATATAAGTGGCTCCGAGGAAAATTTTTGCAATATTCATAAAACAGATTGTTTGGGGATATAAAAAAAACACATTTTGATTCCTATACCGACAATAACAAAAAAAATAGCCCCTATAGGGCTTGCGGAGTGTGTGCAAACCAACAAAATAATTGAGGCTCGGTACATGTGTAAACAACAAAGTGTGGCTCTACATATGGGGAATTTTTGACAATTTAACCAATCTTGGGGTAATTATCATAATGTCTTTAAGCATCTCAGAAAATTTCATTTGATTATATCCAATATTTATATAGTTATAACACTTTTAATAAACACTTAAGAAATACGCCATTTGTTCAAAAATGGGCCGGGCATAGGGGCTAGGTTTGCACAATTTTGGCCGGGCCTGATAGTGTTAATGGAATTTTTATTTGACCACAAATTATAATAGAGGTGCTTAACATTTTATTTGTAAACATTTTCAAAACATTTAAATTAATTGTCTATAGTATAACCATTAAATTGTTTTCTCAGCTTTCGAACGATTAGTTTTGTATAACTAGTAATTGTTTATTAAAAATTTCGTGTAAATAACATTTTAGTTTTAACGTGTTAACATTAAATTCTCAGCGGAAAGTCGGCATACTTTAATAATAAAAACACCATGAACTACAATTTTCACGTTGTTATGTTTTTTAGATCAGGGCCGGTTTCGCTCATCATTAGATCATCAACTAAAAACGTGTTGTTTTTATTTGTATTGCATCATTTTCAATTCCAAGTGTTTTGTCATTGACGACCCGGTTTCCACCTTACGGAATCTTCAGGAATTTTCAGGTTAGTTCTGTTGCATCCGTATGATAGAATGCCTGAATACGCCGAAAGGCGAAATCCGGGTCACTAGTGACAAAACATGGGAAATCGTACAAAGTTGTAACAATTCAACAACGTTTGTGAATAGTTTACTGTCAGTCTTCGAAGTAGTAGAAATAGTATTGTATGATCAAAGTGAAAATGTTTTATGAAAAAAAAATATTATGATTAAAAACGTATAGCGTACATTTTTCTACACACTTTACTTATATTAAAAGCAAGATTTCACTGTTGTTATCACTAACCATTAAAAAGCTTCATTTAATGCACAATAGATGGCACCATTTTCAAATTTAATGAACACATGTACGGTGAAATCGAAAAGGTATAAGTACACATTTCGTTCAGTTTCTATTTCATTCTCTAATTGACTCTCGGCCGAGTAATACCTGTCGTAAATAGTCGATATGACTCAAAACTTTCTCCAGTGCTGTGATGTGAAGTGTGACTATATTTATAGTGTGAATTTTGTGAAAGTTGTGTGTAAATTTGTTGAGTGTGTGTGTGTTGCCGCCGCTGCTTAGTGTCCGGACTAGCTGAAGCCGTCAGGTATGAACAATCCTTTGTTTTAAATTTACTGCGTTATGATCTTGTTCTCAAACTATTTCACAGTTCAATCTAGTCCTCTGCTACCGTCAAAAGCCACGTGTTCGTGAACGCATTAACTTTCTCTTTACCCGTTGCTTTCACCACTCTCAAATGCAATATATGCAATCCTTCGTCTATTTTAAATCCATTTTACGTAAAATCTCTTCAATATATGCTAAAAATCCATTGCTTCAAATTAACTGCGTAGTGAATTTGGTCACATTTCACACATAAATCGAGTTCTCTGTTGGACCGTCAAGGTCGAGACCGCCCAGCGTGTTCCAACTGGTGATGCCACCCCAAGTGATAAAGCTGGTAAGCCACAGTGGTAAACCCAAATGGTTACGCCAAATGGCCAAAAGGTGAAGCACAGCGGTTAAGGTATGATATTCATTTTCACTTGGAAGAATCTTTCTTCATCGTTTATCACTTACGAGATATTGATTTTCAGTCGTCATGGTCTGTTCGAGGGTGTTTCTTGCGTCTGAGGAGGTGCTGTCTTTAAACCTGCTTGGTTTGAAGGTTTGGATGCTTGCCGAAGCCGTCGCAGAGGAACGAACGCTAGCCAACGATCAATCCAACAGATATTAACAATCATTTGTTTTTAATAAACTGCGTTGTAATCTTGTTCTCATACAAGTTTAAAGTTCAATCGAGTCTTCTGCTATCGTCAAAAACCACGTGTTTGTGAACCCATTAACTTTCTCTTTACTCGTTGCTTTCACCGCTCTCAAACGCAATATATGCAATCCTTCGTCTATTTTAAATCCATTTACGTAAAATCTCTTCAATATATGCTAAAAATCCATTGCTTCAAATTAACTGCGTAGTGAATTTGGTCACATTTCACACATAAATCGAGTCCTCTGCTACCGTTAAAAACCACGTGTTTGTGAACCCATTAACTTTTTCTTTACTCGTTACTTTTACTGCTCTCAATTAAAACAGAAGCAATCCTTCATCTATTTTTGATTCATTTCACGTAAAAAAATCTAGCTTGACTGCCTAAAACTTTATCTTCCTGTGCCCAGTGGCTAAGTCCGGCTGGTAACTCCCAGTGGTAAACCCCATACGCGAACTCCCAGCGGCGAAGCCCAAATGGAAAATCTTGTGGTAAATCCCAAATGGTAAAGCCCAGAGGTCGAGACCGAAATGGTTAAGCCCAGCGCCTAGTTCCAACTGGTGATGCCATGAGATAACCCCAAATGGTAAAGCCAAGTGATAAAGCAAAATGGTAAGCCACAGTGGTAAACCCAAATGGTTACGCCAAATGGCCAAAAGGTGAAGCACAGCGGTTAAGGTATGATATTCATTTTCACTTGGAAGAATCTTTCTTCATCGTTTATCACTTACGAGATATTGATTTTCAGTCGTCATGGTCTGTTCGAGGGTGTTTCTTGCGTCTGAGGAGGTGCTGTCTTTAAACCTGATGATATCTTGGTTTGAAGGTTTGGATGCTTGCCGAAGCCGTCGCAGAGGAACGAACGCTAGCCAACGATCAATCCAACAGATATTAACAATCATTTGTTTTTAATAAACTGCGTTGTAATCTTGTTCTCATACAAGTTTAAAGTTCAATCGAGTCTTCTGCTATCGTCAAAAACCACGTGTTTGTGAACCCATTAACTTTCTCTTTACTCGTTGCTTTCACCGCTCTCAAACGCAATATATGCAATCCTTCGTCTATTTTAAATCCATTTACGTAAAATCTCTTCAATATATGCTAAAAATCCATTGCTTCAAATTAACTGCGTAGTGAATTTGGTCACATTTCACACATAAATCGAGTCCTCTGCTACCGTTAAAAACCACGTGTTTGTGAACCCATTAACTTTTTCTTTACTCGTTACTTTTACTGCTCTCAATTAAAACAGAAGCAATCCTTCATCTATTTTTGATTCATTTCACGTAAAAAAATCTAGCTTGACTGCCTAAAACTTTATCTTCCTGTGCCCAGTGGCTAAGTCCGGCTGGTAACTCCCAGTGGTAAACCCCATACGCGAACTCCCAGCGGCGAAGCCCAAATGGAAAATCTTGTGGTAAATCCCAAATGGTAAAGCCCAGAGGTCGAGACCGAAATGGTTAAGCCCAGCGCCTAGTTCCAACTGGTGATGCCATGAGATAACCCCAAATGGTAAAGCCAAGTGATAAAGCAAAATGGTAAGCCACAGTGGTAAACCCAAATGGTTACGCCAAATGGCCAAAAGGTGAAGCACAGCGGTTAAGGTATGATATTCATTTTCACTTGGAAGAATCTTTCTTCATCGTTTATCACTTACGAGATATTGATTTTCAGTCGTCATGGTCTGTTCGAGGGTGTTTCTTGCGTCTGAGGAGGTGCTGTCTTTAAACCTGATGATATCTTGGTTTGAAGGTTTGGATGCTTGCCGAAGCCGTCGCAGAGGAACGAACGCTAGCCAACGATCAATCCAACAGATATTAACAATCATTTGTTTTTAATAAACTGCGTTGTAATCTTGTTCTCATACAAGTTTAAAGTTCAATCGAGTCTTCTGCTATCGTCAAAAACCACGTGTTTGTGAACCCATTAACTTTCTCTTTACTCGTTGCTTTCACCGCTCTCAAACGCAATATATGCAATCCTTCGTCTATTTTAAATCCATTTACGTAAAATCTCTTCAATATATGCTAAAAATCCATTGCTTCAAATTAACTGCGTAGTGAATTTGGTCACATTTCACACATAAATCGAGTCCTCTGCTACCGTTAAAAACCACGTGTTTGTGAACCCATTAACTTTTTCTTTACTCGTTACTTTTACTGCTCTCAATTAAAACAGAAGCAATCCTTCATCTATTTTTGATTCATTTCACGTAAAAAAATCTAGCTTGACTGCCTAAAACTTTATCTTCCTGTGCCCAGTGGCTAAGTCCGGCTGGTAACTCCCAGTGGTAAACCCCATACGCGAACTCCCAGCGGCGAAGCCCAAATGGAAAATCTTGTGGTAAATCCCAAATGGTAAAGCCCAGAGGTCGAGACCGAAATGGTTAAGCCCAGCGCCTAGTTCCAACTGGTGATGCCATGAGATAACCCCAAATGGTAAAGCCCAGTGGTAAAGCAAAATGGTAAGCCACAGTGGAAAACCCGAATGGTTACGCCAAATGGCCAAAAGGTGAAGCACAGCGGTTAAGGTATGTTATTCATTTTTAATTAAAAGAGTCATCTTCGTCGTGTGTTACTTACGATGTATTGCTTTTAAGCCGTCTTGGTCCTTGCGAGGTGCTGTCTTTAATACTTGATGGTAATACCGAGGAGTCTGTCTTCGTCGTTTGTCACTTACGAGGTATTGCTTCTAAGCCGTCTTTATCCCTTGCGAGGTGCTGTTTTGAATACTTGATGGTAATACCGAGGAGTCTGTCTTCGTCGTTTGTCACTTACGAGGTATTGCTTCGGAGCCGTTGGCAGAATCGACCTTCAAGCACCTTCAGTCAATATCATAAATTTAAATGACGTCTCTGTTGGGTACGTGTGATAAGATGCCAAAGGGCGCATCCCGGGTCGTTAATGATAAAACATATGGAATCGTACAATGTAGCAACAATTTGAAATTAAAATTCCATCAAGCACCTTCAGTCGATATTATAAAAAATATAATTTAAATGAAATCTGATTTAGCCATTACGCGAGATTAATTCAATGTAACAAAAATAATTCCTATATTACGTCACCTGATGGTAATCCCTCCGTTATCCACTAATTCGAAATATGTAGGTATCTCTAAGTATAAAATTAGCCAGTCGCATTTTTATGATTGATGAATTGTTGTGCAAACCTTTTGACATCTCTCCATTGATTGATCAAGCAGATAGTATTAAGCCGTCACATGTACTACGAGTGTTAATTGAATGAAATCTTTTGCACTGGAGATGTAAACAATTCCCATATTTTTTGTTTCTTTATTTTGCAAACAGAGCGTGGAAAGCAAACTGTTTATACCGTAATCTTACGCATTATTGTAGTCAATATTGTCTATGACATATATGACGAACCTTTTTGTGTTTGAGTGCCAAAAAAACCAAATAATTTTTCAAAAACAAAATCGGATACTACTTAGATGCCAAATGTTTGACATCGGGTTCATAATAAGTAAAATTGTACAAAGTTTCAACAGTTCAAATTTGACACTGAAATTCCATCAAGCACCCTCAGTCGATATTATAAATTGCTTGATAAAAGACACTCCATGCTTCTTACAAACTTGATCCAATAAATCATAGTTTCTCAAATTTTTTACATCCGCGGACCACCAAAAAGTCCAAAAATGTTTGGCGGACCATCAACATAGGAATTAAATAAATGATTTATTATTCAAACAGATTAATTTTGCAACACCGTATGCTGATATAACAATATTTAAGTATTATGTATTAAAACAGACAGTAACAAAAAAATATAATTTAATAACCCATAAAATACAACATAAAATCGAAATAATATTACATCACGGACCAAAGGTTGGGAAACTAGGCATAAATCTATACGCTTACTATTTAAACACCAGGCTAATTGGTTATCTATAAATTTACAACCATTCTCGTATAATACGTTTTCCCGGATACATCGTTCATTGTTTACAGTCCCGTCAAACCCCCATTAGAACAATGTTAAATAACACGGTGAAAAAATAGCAATGTATTTTAGTTCTACATTTTTTTTTATAAGACATACTTGATAGCTATTTCGGCTCACACATCGTCAGAACTATATAGTTCGCTATTTTTTCACCGTGTTATAATGGATTTCTACCATGCCAATTGCCAATTCAATCAATAAAATGTTAAATATCCTCACAATAACCGTTCCTTGATTTATCGATTTCCTCAATTAAGGTTTCGATATTTTTGACATAAAAACCCAATCAACCCAGTTAGTACTTAAAAATATACAGCGGGAGTGCGATCAATTCGTACAACGAATAGTAGCAAGAAATATATTTGTATTCGGATAACGAACATTATTATAACATCATTATAAAACATTCGCGTGAAATTTAAAATCGTTTCGCATGCTATATGTTCGTCATTTCTGGCCTATAATATCTCAGAAGTAGATAATGAAGGCAAATTATTGTTATTTCTTTGTCGCAATTTAGATTTGGTTACCGGATGTAGGGCAAAAACGCACGCAGATCTTCCCATGTGCGTAGACATTGAAACAAAAGACAAAGGAATTGAATCAGTGCAACAATGTTTGAACATAAACAAAAACAACAAACACGCTTGTCCATGATTTGCAGAACCGCTAATAAGAAATTCATATATTACCCTCAACAGGATTGGAACCGGTTTCGCTGATCACAAGCATTATCAACTGATAGAATGCAAATTAGGTTTGCTTGTAAGTTGTATCCAATCTGTCAGCAAAACGGGTTCTGATCATCAAATATATTATTGATATCGACCGAATTCGCGTGATGAAATTTCATTAACAAATTCTCACTGTTTTGTCACCACAGCGACGCGGGTTTCGCCTTTCGGCGTCGTCGGGCATTCCATCACGCGGATTTTATAGAATTCATGATATCGTCGTCTCATTGAACTAATCTCACCTGAGGTATATAACAACGGCGAATCAGAGAGATTAAGCTGAGTTGTGCTGCATCCGTGGGATAGAATGCCTGAAGATGCCGAAATGTGAAACGCGCGTCGTTAGTGACACAACTCGTGGAATCGTACAAAGTTTCAACAATTCAAATTTAGCATTGCATTACGCAACACGTGGACAATCGGTTAGTGATATTGTATAGCACTGACAAAATGTATTGCTTAAAGCAGTGCTTCCCAACGTGAGGTCCGCGAAAATTTTCAGTAGAAAGTGTTCAACATTTATTTGTGAACATTTTTCCGATAAAATATGTCCGGAGGTTATTTTTTTCTGATTTAGTGACCCTCGGCGTGAAAAAGTTTGGGAAGCACCGGCTTAAAGCATCAACAGAACGTGTGAAATCCGAAAACGCATAATTATACACAAAGCGTTTAAATATATCTCGACCTTTTGACTTATATGGTTTTTTTATTGACCCGCCATTACACTGTCAAATAAATGAAACTTGACACTTGTATAAGGACAATTCGAAAATTGGTCAAAAATTTTCCATGACTGACTTAAAAAAATTCACTTCACAACACAGGTTTAGTCCCTTATACACAATATATTTAACGATCAGGACCGGTAGGGACGCCCCTGAATAACAATTTCTTTACACACTACCATTAAAATTTCATTTTTCCATGCAATATATTCCAATGAATTATTTTTAAAAACAGATTATTTTGATTGTAAAATTTTTCTACTCGTTGTTCTTTTTAATGAGTCTTTCACGATTGCTTCTGAACTCTAAATGTATTATTAATTAGTCTTTATTATGATTTCAAATTAGCAATAAGAGATTGTTAACATTTTACTTATAAATTAATTTAAGTATGTACATTGTAAACGTTGTCTTAATTAATTAATAATATCGACTAAAGGTGGTGATAGAAACGTATTTAAATTCTACAAAATTTATATAGAAAGATATATAGTTGATAGCTATCTCGGCTTACGCCTTCATCATTAACTGTTCGATATCAAACTAGAACTTAAATACAGTGCTATTTTTTACTGTGTTATTATGGAGTTCTACCAAGTAAATGCCAATTCAATCGATCAAATTTGAATTGTTAAGACTGTGCGCGATCCGCATGCTTTGTCACTGACGGAACTGCCAGTTCTTCCGCGTCCGTGTGATAGAATGCCTGAAGATACCGAATGGCGAAACCCGGGTCGTTAGCGACAGACGGGTTGTGCCACAACGAAATTCACATAAAAACCAATATTTTATTTGAAGACAATATTATTTCACAATAATTCCAAGTGGTATTTAAGTTCTACAAAATTTATAAGATATATATTTATTGATAGCTATTTCGGCTTACGCCTTCATCAGAACTACGTATTTTGTCATTTATGTTTGCATATAACATAATATAATGATAGTTTTTAAATTAAAACCAAACAAGTATAGATATTTGACAGTTAATGGGTTAAGGATTATTTTGTATGCGTATAATTAACGTTTATTTGCATTGTGACGTTTGGTGTTGTTTTTAGGTCAAGTAGACAAAATGGATCAAACGAATTCTTGCTTTCTACTAAATTTAATTTATTGTTTAGTTTTTAATATTTGTGCGAAGAAACATTTCTTTAGCTGGACGTTAATTCGGATGTTGTTCTTTGATTTAGGCAAAGACGGGTATTGTCGATGGTTCCTCAATTTACAGGGATCAATACCATAAATGCCATAAAAATTTTAAAAGAAGACTATTTTTTTATGTTCAATCTGACAAAAATTGTGACAACTATTCAAAAATTAAAAACTATTTATGATATCGGCTGAACTTGGTGGAATTTCAATATAAAATTTGTATTGCTAAAACTTTGTACGATTCCATATATTTTGTCACTAACGACCCGGGTTTCGCCTTTCGACACCTTCAGGCAGTCCTCGGCTCTATTTCGTACGTGTGATAGAATGCCTGAAGATGCCGAAAGGCGAAACCCGGGTCGTTAGTGACAAAATATGTGGTATCGTACAAAGTTGTAACAATTCGAATTAAAATCTTTTTTTTTTTTAATCTTAACCCCTCCCCGCGTTTTATTATTAAATTTAACAACAAATAACAAAAGGGTAGCGGGTAATTAAATTTAAATGAATCAGTAAATATAATGGTATGCAAATATTCATATTGTATAAACTTTGATTTACTTGTAATGTTATACGAGTCATTGACATAAAAAAAAATTTAGTTAATTAATCTGTGCTGAACTTTTATATTATTATACAGAGAAAAAATAGCAATATATTTTAGTTCTATAAAAAAATGTTAGAAGATATAATAAATAGCTATTTTGGCTATTTAGTTCTGACGATGGCGCGATCAAAATATTTATCAACTATATCTTATAAAAAAAATTGTAGAACTAAAATACATTGCTATTTTTTCACCGCGTTATAATGGAATTCTACCAAGTAAGTTATAACACTTGGATCGATAAGTCCCAGGACTAACTAAGAAAAACACGTTTTTTTGGCAAAATTCGACTTTATTCATCAACATAGTCTCCTTCAAGAGCAACACAATCAGTCCAGCGCTTCTCTAACATTTCAATACCTTTCTTGTAGAACGATTTATCTTTGGCCTCGAAATAAGCGTTCGTTTCGGCGATGACTTCCTCGTTGGAGTAGAATCTCTTTCCTTGGAGCATTTTTTTGAGGTCTGCAAACAGGTAGAGTCGCTGGGGGCCAGATCCGGTGAATATGGTGGGTGTGGAAGCAATTCGAAGCCCGATTCATGCAATTTCGCCATTGTAGCGAGCGACTTGTGACACGGCGCATTGTCTTGGTGAAAGAGCACTTTCTTCTTTTTCATTTGGAGCCGTTTCTCACCGATTTCGTTCTTCAAACGCATCAATTGGACAATGTAACGTTCGCTATTGATGGTCTTACCTTTTTCAAGGTAGTCGATGAACAAAACTCCATGAGCATCCCAAAATACTGAGGCCATAACCTTACCGGTCCACATTTGCGTTTTTGGCCGCTTTGGACGCTTCTCACCGACTGCAGTCCACTCGGCTGACGACCGCTTTGACTCTGGAGTGTAGTGAAGGATCCAGGTTTCGTCCATTGTCACATACCGACGCAAAAATCCGGTAAACACTCAAACAGGTTTCGTTCAGACGCGAAACAGCTTCAAACACGTTGTTGTTTTTGATCCACTGTGAGCAAACGCGGCACCCACTTTGACAACAGCTTCCTCATAGACAAATGTTCATGCAAAATAGTGTACACACTGCCGTATGATATCTTTAAGGTGTCAGCTATCTCACGCAATTTTAATTTACGGTTTTCGAAAACGATTTGGTGGACTTTTTTGATGATTTCCGGGGTAATTGCCTCATTTGGCCGGCCAGAGCGTTCAGCATCTTCAGTGTCTGTACGACCACGTTTAAACTCAGCATACCACCGACAAATGGTTGTTTTTGATGGAGCAGATACCCTGTAGCACTTTTCAAGCCATTGCTGAGCTTGCACTGTGTTTTTTTTCATCAAAAAACAATGATAAATCAACACACGAAATTGTTTCGAATCCATTATTCTGAGAATATCAAGACGAGCGTCACTTAAATCACTGTAACTCATGGACCAAACATCAGAATGTCATGAAATTTTGACAGGTATCTTTTGAAGGTTGGTACTTATGAAAAATCATACGGAACTTTTGTTGGCAACGCCACCTATGTGTCAGTCCCGGGACTTATTGATCCACGTGTTATTAATGCTAAATCAATCAATATATTTTATTTTCCATTATTATTTGTATTTTAAGTGGATATCATTGAAAAAATAAGTATTATTGTTAATCAAGTAGCCCTAATAATGGTTATCCTGTATTTTCTTTCACTTTTAACGAGTTAAAGTTCACACGGTGAAAAAAATGGCAATGTATTTTAGTTCTACATTTTTTTTTAAATATAATTGAAAGCTATTTCGGCTTACCCATCATCAGAGATAACTATCAAATATATTTAAAAAAATAATTTTGTAGAACTTAAATACATTGCTTTTTTTTCACCGTATTATAATGGAGTTCTACCAAGTAAATGGCAATTCAATCAATTAATATGTTCGATTTCACTTCATTTACTTTACATAAAACACATTGTGCTTTATTTAACATTTAATAATATAATTATGAAGACAACGTTAAATGTCTTATCGCACAACAAATTTTAAAATTACTTTATATACATATTATATGTAATAGTATTTTTTTTTTTGCAATTCATTGCACCAAACAGAGGTTTTTTTTATAACTGTATGAATATCAGAATATTTATATATTTTTTTATTCCTCTTTTAAGCGATTTTAGTTTTGATGTGGCAGCACTGTTTGGTTTAACAATGGCGTCGATCGCCGTCTCAGCAGTGTATTAGATTTTCTTATATAATGAACCAACAACAACACTAGCGTTGTCCAAATAACAACATAATCTCGTCACTTACAATAGCCGACATTATTGCGTAGATATCATTCGTTAATCTGTCGTATTCGCTTTGCTATGGCGGTCGTCGCGGATTGCTTCACTATAGGCAGCACGGTGCAATGCCGGACTTGCTACAACCAAGAAATCGAGGGAGAAGTCCTAGCATTTGACCCCCAGACCAAAATGCTCATACTAAAGTGTCCATCGTCGAGTGGTTTGCCGCGTCTCAACGACGTCAACATCGTGAACCTTTCTCTCGTATCGGATGTGCAAATAAAAAAAGAGGTTTCGTTTGTTCCGGAGGCGCCGCAAAATCTAAACTTGCAGATGCTAGACAAGCGCGTTAGAAATCAAATTGAAGAGAAGAGAAAACGGGTCAGTATAAACATGTCTCATAACTCAACACGACAACATGTTCGCTTTACTGACGTTTACTCTGCAATCCTTTTAGTTCGATGAACGGTATACCCGTTATCAACTTTTCACATTATAAATAATGAATTTACTTCATATTAAAACTTAGAGGTGTTTCAAACACAGTTTACAAATGCTCCATAGTGCTTCCAAAAGAAAAAAAACGAAAAGTAAAGTTCTATGAGAGAATCAAAACCTTTTGCCTTAAAATAACAGCAGCTAAAAGTGGTCGATCGTTTTGGATGTATTGGTCAACATTTGTCACATCGTTTTCAATATAAAAAAAACATATTTAGAGATTTTTTACAATAACGACAACTTTAAAAATTAACCATACCACACAGTGATATAATATTAACGTATTTTAGTTCAACAAAATTTATAATATATATATATTATGAATTTTGTGCCTTGAATTTCATTTGAATCATCTTGAATGCCATTGAACGCCTGAAGATGCCGAAAGGCGAATCCGGGGTCGTTAGTGACAAAACACATGGAACCGTACAAAGTTGTAACAATTCAAATTTGATATCGAAATTCCATCGAGCACCTTTGGTCGATATCGTAAATTATATAAAGGAATTAACTATGTAATATATAGTTCGCTCAAATGCCTTGGGATTTTCTTTGATAAAAAAATTCACAAAAAAACGTTTTAAACACTTAATTAACTTAATTAATTCAATGAATGAGACTTAATTAAATTTAAATATCTAAAACTCAAATGACATACGATAGATGTCTCTGGTTTAAAATTGATAAACAAAAGTCTAAGTAATATATATCAATATATAATAAGTACAGCGGAACCTCGATCAACCGTTCTCGCATAATACGTTTTCCCGGCTGGAACGCTTATTTTTTATAGTCCCGTCAAACTCCCATAAGAACAATGTTAAATAATCCCGCATTGACCGTTCCCGATTTCCTCGGTAAACCGTCTAAATATTTTGGTCCCGTCACAAATATCCCGATTGACCGTTTTTATTGCATATTTATCCGTATCTCGGCAAGCAAGTTTGACTCAGCCGAGTGCAGGTGTGATATCTAGACACGTTGGAATCCGCTGTACATGTTAGACGTAACGCATTGGACGCATGTGCTATTTTTTTGGGTTGAAATCCACCACACGCGTATTATTGTTTATGAAGCAAATGTAGAGTTGTTTAAAATTCATGGTAATAATGATTCCGGTACATACAAACTTTTAGTCACAAGTTTAGTAACAAAGAAGCAAACTAACATAAAGGACTTTTTTTAAAAATAAATTTTATGTACGGTATGTACATAAAATTTCACCGTTTCCTACATTTACCGTTATTTTTTCAGGGTCCCTTGGAAAACGTATAATCAAGGTTTCACTGTATTAGTAAAATATGTATTTTAAATTTAAAATATTATGCATTAATTTAGTATAAAAGAATTAATGGCGGCAATAATGTTTGTTTTCAGGTGTCCGCACTTTCGTGCGAGGATCCTGAAGGACAGCGGCTGTTCCTGACTATCTTAAAGACAATTGAGGACATCAGTTGGGCAGGAAAGAATATCGTAGTCTTTAACCAATTAACTATCGCTCCCCCCTATAAGGTAGGTGCCCTTCAAATGGAAATTGATTTCATTCATCATTTGATTCGTATAATGCTTCCTTTGTGGAATCGCAATACACCTTGTACGATTTTCGGTGTTTTAAAACCGAAACCACTTGATTCGATACCAGGACTGTGTCTTCGACACCTTATACAGAACATCAACAACAAATTAATAAAGCCCAAATTTGATTTGTTGGAATATGTGTTCATTGAACATTTGCCGCGAATAGAAGTGAAAACGGTAATCATTAAATGAGTATCTTTTTTTATCAAGTCTATGTCTATTCCTAATGTGAAGCATCATCATCATCATCAGCCGGGGTCGATCCACTGCTGGATGAAGGCCTCCCCCTGCTTTTTTTTTTTTCAGGGGGGGTTTGGACATAGCAACACCACGCTGCCCAGGCGGGTTGGTGTTCGGTTTTCTGTCTGGGTTTTCCTTCCCATAGCCAAGAGAACACACGGCACTCTGTGTTCCCGAGCGGTCACCCATCCAAGCACTATCCGCGCCCAATGTTGCTTTAACTTCGGTGATCGCACGAGAGCCGGTGTTTACAACGTGGTATGGTCGTTGGCTGTGTGAATGTGAAGCATATGGCATCATAATGGATGTATATCATCACAAGAATAAAGGTGGAAATATAAGAAATATAGTTAGCTGCCTACTCTTTCTTCAGAATTTGTATATTTATTCTTCGAACAGAATCAATGAATGCTGAACTGTTACAACCTTGTACAATTTCACATGTTTTGTAACCAATGACCTGGGTTTTGCCTTTCGGCGTTTTCGGGCACTATATCATATGGATGCAACAGAACTGACCTGAAAATTTCTGAAGGCGACAACGGGCGGAAACTGAGTTCACACTTAGAAACACTTTCTGTTGATATCGTAAATTTAAAACGCTTTTGAACATTATTCTGTCATCCATATGATAGAATGCCTGAAGATGCCGAAAGGCGAAACCCGGGTCGTTAGTGACAAAACATGTTGAATCCTACAAAATTGTAACAATCCGAATTTGATGTGGAAATTCCATCAAGCACCTTCGGTCGATATGATAAATGTTAGTAATTAATTAATGTATTTTTATGTGTATGTGTGTTTGTTTTCCAGGTCGAGAACATCCACGGGGATCCCGATTCGCAGCAGTTCATCTACATAAAGAAAGTCGTCGAGAAGCACGTGCGAGAGCGCGGCTCCGCGGGGCCCTCTCACAGCATCACGCCCCCGCAGCAGAACCAGCCGCTGTGACAGTCTGCGGGGCCCAGGCGACGTTTTGCCAGCAACTATCGCGCCGCCTATTCCGCTCACGGCGACGCCCCCTCTCGCCACTCCTACCCCAGGCGCTAGACTTCGACGGCACCGTCTCACGGGGGCGCTTCCGCCGAACCCGCCGCAACCGAATGAATTCCGACTCTTCAATAATCCGAATGCTATATCCTGCAAAGTTCAAACTCAATCGATCATTTTCCCGCATGTATCATGTATATTTAAAAACATTAAATAATACACACGTTAACACCGGATTGGATTAATTGGCATTCACTTGGTAGAACTCCATTATGACACGCTGAAAAAAATAGTAATGTATTTTAGTTCTACAATTTCAAAAAAAAAATATAGTTGATAGCTATTTCAGCTCACGCCATCGTCAGAACTACGCTTAAACTAACATTCGCTTATCTATATATAGCTGTGTAGAAAAGGTACACGATACATATTCTCTCCTGTTTTAACGACCTAGCCTGTTTCTCTTGCTCACAATAAAACTAAAAATTGTTAATGAAACTAAAAAGGCGGCTATATCAATAAGTTTACATATGGCACGGAAATGGGCTATTACGGAAACAAAATAGCCCCCTGTGGTGGGTTGAGCAATGGCGATCAATATATATTAGTGTGTTCGTTAAGTTCCAGTTCTGAGGATGGCATGAGCCAAAATAGCTATCAACTATATCTTAAAAAAATTAAATTTTACAGAACTAAAATTCATTGCTGTTTTTTTCACCGTGATGCAATTATGAACACTTAGTTGAGTATCTTTCGATATGTAAATACCTCGGTTTTTTGAAAGTGATTGTTTTAACCAGTTCCACGCGGCTGTTTTTCATACAAATTAAATTTCTACTTTTTTCCATATATAGTTATAAATAGAGGAATAAAAAATAATTGGGTCGGCTCTTACGTAAGCCAGATGCATTAGGAATGTTTCACAACATTAAAAAACACAAAGAAATGTCCTTCTATGTTGTCGCAATCGCTTTAACAAATATATCCCTAACAAATAACTCACTCATAATCGCCATTACCGTGACGCATCGAAGCCACTAATCAAACTCAAATTAACAAGCGCATTGCTGCCACGTGTCATGGAGTGTTAAAGTGCGATGCCGCGAGAATGGTGCGTAGTTCGGCGCATAGTTTCAAACTGATTTGTGACTGGCGGAGATTGCAATAAATTTAAAGGGTTCGAAAAATAGATATTTTAAACATTTAAACCTAATACTTTTGACAAGTGTACAGAGGTGGCAGTAGCAGGAAAAATAAGGCGATATTTTGAAACCTAAATCAGTCGTGCATGCAAAAGATTGCCTGCATTACCGACGTTGGAAAGTTCGCGTCTCATACCTTGAGACGTTCGCGTGGAAAGGATTAACTGTCAACAAAAATTTTAAAACTCAAGTAATGGTCAACAAATATTTACGATAGAGAGAAAGTTGTGATGATTTTTGTGAGTTTACAATTTATTTATACTTTGGACACGTTCACCCTGTCGCGAACGTGTTAACAGAAGAATTTTCTACGAGAACCGCTTGTTACTCAGTTGCTCATACTCTCTTTTTACGAGGAGAGTAGTGATAGGTATACTGCGGGACAAGCAGTTTGCTAACCGGTCTCGCTGCACCTTATTTTACTTTGTAATGATCAGATAGGTTCCAAGTTTTGTCTCTTTATCACAAGGGGTTTAATGATAATTATGTAATGTTATGAAACATGCGGGAAAAACAATGATTGAATTTGTGCAACGTGTATGTTTTAAAACGGTGGACTGTTTTGTTTTATATGCTCCTGTATTTAAATTTGTATTGTTTTAATCGGCTAATATTAACCCTTTGAGGTGCACAGTCACACCGTTTATTTATTGCCATTACAGTTACAACAGTTATTGTTTAAAAGCGATTCCATATAATATGAAGTATCTATTTACGTTTTGGTTCGATGATTTCGCTTCAGCGAGGAAACGCATCTCCGTGAATCGCAATAAACCGTTTTTTACGACGGCAAATTAATTTTCACAACGTATTATCCAAAAACATGCATCCCGGATTAGTTAACTTTTTTTTTTTATATGTATATTTTTGCATTTCTTCACCTTCAAAGGGTTAAATAATTCCACCGTTAAATAAAAACACACTGCTTGATGTTGTTTCCACGATATTCGTCATTTGACAACGATCACGTCAAGAGAAACCGGTACTGATCGTAAAAATATCAAATCATAGAAATAGTGATAAACATTGTGTTTTTATTGTTCATAAAATTGTAGCTGCTGTCACTCGGTAGTAACGCCTCTGTGAGACGCCTTCTGGGGTAGATTTGTACTGATATGTTATAGGCCTCCCATTTTACACATCCATTCCCTTCTAATAAAGCAAGTCAGCCTAAGTTATTTTTAACTGTTTTTATCCAGTCATTCGACGTCTGTTTTCTGGAAACAGTACGGATAGAAGTACAGGACTGGTAGTCAGCTAAATAACTCGTGCTGTTGTACTCCGTTTGTTAAATTATTGGATGGAATTTAATTTTAAACAGCAGACGCTGACATCTTTGAATCTAAATTCAATAAATATTTTTTGGTTAATTTATTCGTCGTTGTCAAACCTGTGGCCAAATTGACGGTTTATTATGTCCGCTTCGTAAATTTCTACCGCTCGGCTAAAATGCAATATACCGTGACCTATTCCTAAGTGTAGCAATCTTGATAATACAGATAACAGACTGAAATGGTCGGATTTGTATTTGTGGAACAATTTCAGTTTTGTAACTCTTTTCTAGCTGTTTAAATTACTGTCGTTTGGACATTGATTTCACCATAGTGTCAATCTTATCTTTGTTCTACTAATTTCGTATTGGTTGGGGTGAAACGTACAGTTAAAGACCCTTTTTTCTTCACTTTAATATTTTTGAAGTCTGTTTGCATCATTGCTTTGCGTTTGCAATACCATTATCTAGACCAGTGGTTCTCATGTGCGGCCATCAACAGTTTTATAGTAAATATTGATATTTTAAAAAAAATGTGTTTTTACAAATGAATTATTATTTTAAAATTGATTGAATACACCTGACTTATCCAGAATTTCGTTCAATTTAAGTAAAGAACCATTTTAATAATAAAACTGTTCAAAAATTTTAGTCAAAATTATATGTTGACCATGAATCAAGTCAATATAAAAAATTAACAACAATTTTGTAGATTTTACCTTCAACTGTATATTGTAAAAGATCATTCAGTGTAATCCACTATATGAAAAATAAATATGAAAACTATTTTTATCACATTTGGCGTGGCCAGGTGACATTTCCATAGGACAGCTGATGTTTATAATGCGGCCACAGTGAAATTTCACGTGAGAACCACTGATCTAGGCTAAGAGTAAAAACACAGTAATTGGCCACTTATTATCTTTACCAAATAGAAAATTTTGTATGAAGTACATACATATGATACAGAGATTTTAAGCATTCGAAAAGCAGGTTTCCTTGAAGATATCTCAAGAAATTTCATAAGGTATTCTAAGGTCTTTCGGCTTGAAAGCTATGAAGACACTGGCGTCCTTTAACGGATACTTTTGTCATATAAAATTAAAAATAACTGATTATTCCACGCATTGTGCTACTATATCTTCAGACTTACTATCGCAAAGTTTGCTTAAGTAATGATGAATTTGCTTAAGTAATAGCAAGTAAGTCTGAAGATGCCTCTGAAAGAGGCGAAACACGTGTCACAGTTAGTAGCACAATATGTTGAATAATCAAAGTTATTTTATATTAAAATGAACTTTTGTCGTATGAGACACTAAAAAAACATGTCGGATCTATATATTTGGGACACAAACAGTGACACCTCATTTTATCAGCTAGAACTTGAAATTGCCAATCACACTACGATTCAATTTGTATTTTCGGTTACCTATTATGGTATAAAAAATTAAGATTCTAAAAAAGTTAAACGATCTCTAAAACACATTTCATTTTTATTTGGCGAGGGTCTGTATAACACACCAGTACTGAAAAAAACAAACTGTTTAAATTTATATATATACATACATATATATCACTTTTAAGGTGTTAACTGTCACTTCTTGATGGAAAGGCATGTTATTTTAAATAATAAAAACACATTTTTTTTAGTACTTATTTGCACAATATATTTTTTGATCAGGACCGATTTCGCTCATCGCGAGCATTAGCAACTGATGAAACCGGTCCTGATCAAAAAATATATTGTGCAAATAAGTACTAAAAAAAATGTGTTTTTATTATTTAAAATACATTTATATATATATATATATATTTTTTTTTTTTTTATTAAATCCTATCCATAAAATACCTTGAAAAACTGGCCGGTCGAAAATTTTATAATTAATTTTGAAGTGACTAACATCTCTTGTATACTTTTTGGTTTTTTACAGGTTGAAGGCATGCAAGATAAAAATCTTTTTGCGACACTATATATATATATAACAGTTTATTGAGGCATGCCTAGTACTGACCCCGCACTCACATATTAACCTTTTCCACTCGTATGCGCCCTCTGGGGAACCAATGAAGAAAAGCGTTCTACTCGTATGTCCCCACTGGGGAACCAAAACTTTAAGCTTGAATATTTACTATGTACCACATTTTATTGATTTTTATTGCTGTTTACCATATTATATATATGGTGCAGATAATATTTTCTCTATCATATGATAGAGAAAATCGCAATCTTCTTGCATCGACATAAAAAAATCGCTAGAACTTTTATCATTTTCAGCTGAAAATTTCTGTTTTTAATTGAAAATCGTTTAAACTATGTTAACGGTGATAACACACTAATAAATAAATTTTCAAAAACTCTTTATCTATGTTTTTAAAGCTTTTAAAAATATCATGCTTAAAATTCATATACTCGGATTAAAACTTTCGTAAAATAGAAATTAAAAACTTTTTACGATTGTATTTCTATAAAAATACAAAAAAACAGTCTTATGCACGCTGTGTAAATTTTTTGTTGAACAAAAATCCGTTGAAAATACGATTTATTTTCATTTTAAGTTTTGATTATGAATCCTGGAAAATGCGTGAAATTAATTACGAGTTGAGGCTACCCTCACCCAAAAAAAATTACGAGTGCAAAGGGTTAACTGGTCAGTATTCCGTCATTCGTCTTTGATCATCACAGCAGATTGTTTATGCATCGTATGAACATATCCCTCGCTCATTTAAACCGCAGGTCATTGTAAAAAGGTTAATTGTTCAAAAAAAATTACCAGCCTATAATATTCGCACCTGAAGATGCAGAAAAGCGAAACCCATGTCGTTGTCGTTTCTGCTGTATGTCTTCAGCCATTATAATTTTTTCGATTCATCATCATGTTTTTCTAGTATATAGTTTTGAACGTTTATATCAGTAAAAAATCTATTGGACGATCGTGATCAGCACCGGTTTCTCCGAGTTAGTATAGTAATTTTTACGAATTACTTGCCGGTGCTGATCGCGATGTTTCGACAAAAGAATTATCTCGGGTGTATTTTGTTGATCTAATTTTTTAAAAATAAAAAATAAAAAAATATATTGGTCAAATATATTACTGTGTTGTCTTATTTTGACCTATCGACCCCGATTATATTAAATTTTGTAATAAGCAAAACACTGACATTTTTCTTTGCAAACCCGTTACGGAGTATCGCCGCATTGGTTAAACAAGGTACTATCTCAAAGAATTACAACTTAATAAACAAAATTTCATATCGAAAGTAAATTGTTTTGAAGTGTTTTTGAAACCAAAATAGTATTTGATGGGTTTTAGCAGTCATGGTATCAAAGCTATATTGTTTAGTAGAGTACCGCAATTCCCTATCACAATACTTGACCATAAATTATTTTATCAGAAGATTATAAAAATTAATACAGGCCAGTTGTTAAATTCAAACTTCATTCTCAATGATCAACTCACCCTTGTTTATATCCTTTACGCGAGATCGATTCAATGAATCGACAATCTCGTGAAGAAAATTCTTATATTTCATCACTAGATGATTAATCATTATTTGTCATAAAACCCTTTCAAGAACGGCTCATTAACAAGATCGTTAATGAAAATTACCACAGCCAATTGTGTTAATTGTTATTAAATTAGTTTTAGCTGCCATTTAGTTCTTGCCTTGGAGTCTGTGTTTTCCTTCAATTAATACCTTTGGTATATAGAAGACACTAACTGCTTACTGTGTGTCAGTTCTGTTGCATCCGTGTGATAAAATGCCTGAAGACGCCGAAAAGCGAAACCTGGATCGTTAGTGACAAAACATGTGGAATCGTACAAAGTTGTAACAATTCAAATTTCACTAAAAAGGACTTTTAAAAAATGTTTATACAATAGTAAGGTAGTCTTGAAACAGTGAGTATCGTATACGAGGTTTTCAAACTTAGTCAAGATTATTTACCTCCATTAATGCCTTATCCTTAGAGCCATTGGATTAAATCCGATAAAAACAATTTTTTTTTAATACTTAATTCCACAATGTTTTTATTCAGGACCGGTTTCGTTCATTGCGAGCATTATCAACTGATGGAATACAATTTACAAACAAAAATATTTGAGTCAAAGGTAGCACGTATACAAAACCATGAGTTCAAGAACTAAGAAACAATTTACAGGAGATCCTACAATAATGTAAATTAGTCTTAAAATGAAATGTTCACAATCACTTATTAGAAATTTTCAAATGAAATTAAAGTAAATCAATAATCCATTAAGGTGAATTGTAATTAAGACAATTAACCCACACTTAATTACTTAATGGGACATAATGAATTAACATATAAAATTTTAGTGGTTCTTGAACCTATGGTTTTGTATACTGCCAACTTTAACTCAAATAGTTGGTAAATTGTGTTCTATTAGTTGATAATGCTCGCGGTGAGCGAAACCGGCCCTTATCAAAAAATACATTGTGGAAGCAAGTACTAAAAAAATTGTTTTTATTATTTAAAATGTCATACCTTTCCATCAATAAGTGACAGTTAACACCTTAAAAGTGAATCTTGACTCGCAACTACTATGCATTCAAATCACAATAACAAATAATGTACTAATATAATTTAGTTAAAAATGAACTTTGTAAATTTAAAAGTAGTGACCTAATTTTTTTTTTTTGTCATCTTTGTATAGTGTGGCATACGAAAATTATTTTTTATTCATCGATTAAAGCATTAATAAAAAAAACACAATAGCTTAAAGAAATATATATTTATAGAAGCTATGATTTTCAAGCTTAAACTTTTTTTTTAATTAAAAAAAAAAACCAACATGACGTGAAAGTTAAATACATTTTATGTACTTAAGTATAATTTTAAAAAATTCTTAAAAATATGTTAACATTGTTTCCACATACTTTAAAACTCTTTAAAAAGTAACAAGAAGTTCTTATTGTTACTTTTTATGAGCTTCCTTATTCATATAAATCAGCGGTCGGGGACCGGGATAAATTACCCCAAATCGGGTAAAATAGAATTTTTTGGGGGTAATGGGGAAAAACCTGTTTGTTCCAATATGAAAATTTTATTTTGTTTGTCTATTTACATGCAATTTTTTTATCATCCGTGTAAATTAATTCAATAAAAATGTTTAATTTATATTATTTGTCTCATTTTCAAAATGAGGGAATAATATCGACTTACGCAAAAATATTTTGGGGTTATGTTTAAAACCACCTAACCGATGATATAAATAATTAAATCGGTATTTTTTGACACGGAATGCAACCTTTATATGTATAAAAAATAAATCTTCAAATTATTTTTACTAATTTTGTATGGACTGAATATAGTTTGTAGAATTAGACAATATATTGTAAAAAAGAAATGAGTTAAATGTTGACCAACGCATCGAAAAGATACTTACTATGCCTAGTTGTTACTATACCAGGCTGATCGCATAGTAAATCTTTTATTGGTTGATTGAATTGGCATTCACTTGGTAGAATTCAATTATAACACGGTGAACAAAATAGCAATGTATTTTAGTTCTACAAAATTATTTTTTAAAATATAGTTGATAATTATTTCAGATAACGGCATCGTCAGAACGATTCTTAAACGAACATTCGCTTATCTATATATAGCTGTGTAGAAAAGGTACACAATACATCTTCTCTCCTGTTTTAACGGCCTAGCTTATTTCTTGCTCGCAATACAACTAAAAATTGTAAATGAAACTTAAAAGGCGGCTATATCAATAATTTTACATATGGCACGGAAATTGTCTATTACAGAAACAAAGAAGCACCCCGCAGAGAGTTGAGCAATGGTGATAGACATATATTGGTTTGTTCGTTAAGAATCCTTTGTGATAGTTGACATCTATTGATTTCCACCTGTTCTAAAGCCGTAATCTTGCGAGCTTTATTACAAAGATGCAAACACTAGGCGCTGAGTTTGAATTAATATTATGTAACTCCTTTATAACGTGATTATCTTTTGAAAAAGTACTTATTATTGATAACTTTCTTTTAAATTCTGGGGCCAATATTCAAGAGGGTAAATCATGATGGCTGAAATTATTTTTGTAAGTTGAATTATTTGGTGTGCGCTCTGACGATAGCGATAAAAAATAAGGAATTTTATTTTGACTAGCGACAACACCGTTGCTTCAATACAAAAAGCCAATGGTTGCAGAGCGAGTGTGCTCGGAGTTTCGTCTAACTTTTAACTTTATCTCTTTGTCGGAAATGTGGCCGTAAAATGGTCGCAGTCCTTCAATAAACGATACATTTAAAAGCTTTGTCATTTATCCGGGCATATACTAATTACTTAGTCCCTGCACATCTTCCAGTTACGAACTTCAAAAGACGATCCCAGCTGACAGCGGTACGTGCAAATGAACTATTTACCGAACCAACACAAGGTCGGGTTCATTGATATTTGCCCAATTGCGTTTCCATTGTGTCGTGTGCGAATTTGTTGTGATTGTTTTTAATATCGCGGACGCGTATAATCGTCGGTTCCAGAGTTTTACAACAATTTTTGAATACTCGCTGTGATGCAACATTCAACTGCTTCGAACCTTTGTCTACTAAAAACTCGTTTTAAACATCCGTTATCGAGAAAAACCACTATCTAAACTAAACAAAAATGATTCACTCGTACTTGTTTTACCAGTTTTTGTCACGTTTTAGTATCGCAAACCTTCTTTTTTATTAAATTTTGCGGCGAAAAAAACTTAGATTTTAAAATCAGTATTGAACACGTGACAATGATTCAAACTTTTGTACAATCATCTTTGTTCCAATTTTGAATTTCCGATCATAATGCATTATTTTTTTAATCAATTTATTTTGACAGTTCATAATCTATGACTTATTGTCGATTATTTAGAAAATAGCATATTTTTTTTTGACCTATTTAAAAATCGCTATATATTCTATAATATTCTGGACGTAGAGTCGCAAAAAACAAATTGACCTAACAAAACACGTCTAACTTAATTTATTTGAGTTTTTCTCATAAATAGCATTTTTTCTATTAAATTTGCATTACTTTAGAATAGAATTAGTGATTTTAATATCAGAAAATACCCACTTACTTAGTTATTAGTTAACTAAATGCTATATTGGTCAATACTGAATTTTATAATTTATGATATCGACTGAAGGTGCTTGATGGAACTTCAATATTAAATTTGAATTGTTACAACTTTGTACGATTCCATATGTCTAATCTAGACTAGAATAGATACTGAATTTTATGATTTCTAATTCGTTGTTTGAATTTTTACATTTAAATTGTTGTCACTGCACGATTCCGCATGTTTTGTCAATAACGACCCGGGTTTCGACTTTCGGCACCATCTTCAGACATTCTATCTATCGCACGGTGCAACAGAACTGCCTGAAGATGCTGAAAGGCGAAAACCGAGTCGTTAGTTAGAAAACATGTGGAATCCGTACAATATTGAAATTAACATGCATTTCCTTCAAGCACCTTCAGTCGATATCGTAAACTTAACCGACACAGTTAAAAAACAGTTCCGTTGCATCTGTGTGATGGAATGCCTGAAGATTCCGAAAGGCATAACCCGAGTTTTGGTCACAAGACATGTGGAATAATGCAATGTTTTAACAGCTCAAATTTGATATTGAAATTCCATCAAGCACGTTCAATTGATATTGTAAATTTAACCGATTGCTCTGTTGCATACGTGTGATAGTATGCCTGAAGATGCCGAAAGGCGAAACTTGGGTCGTTAGTGACAAAACACGTGGAATCGTACAAAGTTTAAACAGTTCAAATTTGATATTAAAATTCCATCAAGCACGTTCAGTTGATATCGTAAATTTAACCGATTGCTCTGTTGCATACATGTGATAGAATACCTGAAGATGTCGAAAGACAAAACCCAGGTCGCTAGTGACAAAACATGTGGAATCGTGCAAATTTTCTACGATTCGAATTATTTTGCTATCTGTTTGAATACATCAATATGCCGAAAAGCAAAACCTGGGTCGCGATCGATTGCAAAACATCAGGAAAGTAGGGCAGGTTAACAATCAATTGCCTGTATGACTTGTACCGGAATTCATTCAATCCTTATCTGCAATTTCTTGGATTCCTTACCGAGTGGCAGAAGGTCATTGAACCTTATTCAGAACAATTAATAATATTTCTCGATAAAAAAAGTATTTTTATCTTAACCCTTCAAGAAGCGAATTTTTTTTATTTTCTATTTACTAACCCTTCGAGGAGGGTTCTATAACCTAGTCTTTCATTTGCCTTTCGTATTTGAATTCATAATATTGACTGAAGGTCCTTGATGGAATTTTAATATCAAATTTGAATTGTTAAAAGTTTTTATGATTCCACATGTTTTGTGACTAAAACCCGGGTTTTGCCTTTTAGAATCGTCAGGCATTCCATCACACGGATGCAACCGAACTGTCAGTTAAGTTTATGATATCGACTGAAGGGGCGATAGAATGTCTGAAGATGATGCCAAAAATCGAAACCCGAGTCGTTAATGACAAAACATGTGACAGACACTGTGAAAAATAGTATAGTTATATATATATATATAGTAAAACAATTTTAGTTTTATTGCTAGCAGGAAATAAGCTAGGTTGTTAAAACAGGAGAGAAGATGTTTTGTGTACCTTTTCTACACAGGTATATATAGATAAGCAAATGTTCGTTTAAGCTTAGTTCTGACGATGGCGTGAGCCGAAATAGCTATCAGCTATATTTAAAAAAAAAAATTTTCTAGTACTGAAATACATTGCTATTTTTTTCACCGTGTTATAATGGAGTCCTACCAAATGAATGCCAATTCAATCATTGAATCGAATCATTATTTTTCTCACAGACATGTATTTTACACGTCTCTATCACCAATTTTTGGCAGTCAGTAGGCAGCAATTAACATTTAGGGGTCCAAAGGGGAGGAATATTTAACTCTTCTTCTACTTCCCTGAATTTGAGAAATCGTACGATATCGTTAAACTCTTTTAGACAACAAAAAATTAACCTATCGAGTGGCAACAAGACTCTAAATCAGTGGTTCTTATATGCGGCCACCAACAGTTTTATAGTAAATATTGATTTTTAAAAAAAATATGTTTTTACAAATGAATTTGTAATATTATTGTTTTAAAATTGATTGAATAAATCTGACTTATCGAGCATTTAGTCGAGTTTAAGTAAGGGACTGTTTTAATAATAAAAGTTTTGATCAAAGTTTTACGTTCACCATGAATCAAGTCAATATAAAAGAATTAACAACGATTCTTTTATTAATTTTGTCGATTTTACCTACAGCTGTATATTGTGAAGGATCATTCAGTGTAATGCACTATGTAAAAAATATATATCGAAACTATTTGTATCCCATTTGGTGCGGCCACGAGACATTTCCATAGGACAGCTGATGTTTATAATGCGGCGACAGTGAAATTTCACGTGAGAACCACTACTCTAAATTAATGTATCTGTTTTTTTTTTTTTTGTTGATTACAGAAACAAAGATGGCTTTTTCATTCAAAAACTTCCTGTCTACGATTTCAAAGAAATCGGAAGACAATTTGCGACCCTCGGCTTCAACAGCTGTCCCTCAGTCTTCTCCGCAGCCGTTCTGGGAGAGAAATGTTCCCCGAACCACTGTGGAGAACGCCGGGACTGATTTTGAGGTTATACCACCTTCAAAGGCGAATTATGGGAATATCCTCGAACCGAACAAATGTTCGACTGTCGATAACAGTGAGATGAGTGACACCAATGCGGTTTCGAAAGAAAATCAATTAGACAATGTGAAATGCTTTTTTGCTGACAAAGATATTCTTGATGATAAAATCAATACAGAATTTACCGTCTTACCGGACAGTTCCGTCACCAATGACAGTACTGTCAATCCGACAGCATTTTCACTCAACAGTCAAACGAAAAGCACTCCGCCGTTAAATTTTGATATTGAATCGTTGATTAACAAAGTCAAACAATCGATGCTAAATTCAGGAAGCGGCGATAAAAAACCTGACAATGCCGTCATTTCGGAAGTTTTAGTTAATGATACTGTCGCTTCGGAAGTTATCATTAATGATGAAATCATTCCGGAAGTATCCGCACAAGATTCCCTCGTACCGGCTGCGTCTGATAAAAAAATCTGGCGGCAAGGTATGTCAGACGGTGACCAAAATTCAACGAAGACAGTGTTCATCCGCAAGAGTTTGAATCCAACTTACGAGAACTGTGCGAAGGAAAAGACCTCATATGAGTCTGCATCAGGAAAATTGTTGAGAGAAATAGACTATTTTGCTAAAATTCTCACCAAAGTTCAAGCGGATATGGCCGAGAATGAACATCGCGCTAATGATGATGTCGTATTGGGAGTGCGAGAGTTGCTTAAACAACGTTTATCGGAGCTGATCGTCAAAGTGAATTCGTTTTCGTCTGACGCTTTAGAAGGTGATATAAAAAAGGCGCCCGTCGTTCAGAACGCTTCCAAAAAGAATTCCGATACACTGGTCGAATATGTTTTTCCGTCAGAAAGGAAAACGACTAATTCGGAGAGCGAAGGGAACGGAATTAACGGAAGTCGCCTCAATAAATGCGTAGACTGTAACGGACATTTTGTCGTCAACTCTACGGAAACCATCGAAAGTGTCATGTTGGCGCACATTCAAAGTCCGTTTCACAGATCGGTAGTTGGCAATACCATCCTGGACATCAATACAGTCGTTGAAAAGGTAAACGTTGTTGAAAAGGCGCCGAATGCTGTTGAGAAGACGAAGAAAGTCAAGAAAGACATGGTGTCGGCGAAATTGCTGATGATAAACAGAATGACCCCGTGCTTGATCGACGACAGTTTGCTGAACTGCGCCGTGTGCGGCGTGGCGTGCGACGCGAAGGACCCGAAGTCTCACATCGATCTCAAAGAGCACGGCGACCGTCTCGTCGTCTACAATCTGAGGGAGCACCGAGAGCTGATGAGGAACAACCCGGAGGCGTTCGCCAGCTTCCAACTGAACGACCTTCACTATGTCGTTAATAAAATATTTGTCGACCCGATAGCAAAATTCGCGTACTGCGGAGTATGCAAGAAAGAAGTCCCGGCACATCAGAAGAATATCGAAGGTCAGTGACTGAATCCTTAACCCGATTTCTTTTATATTCCCATTGCGTGTATTGTATTAACCCTTTGAGGAGCATGGCCGTTCATGTACGTCCAAATATTGTGATGTCTTTTATCATTTGCAAGTTCCGTATTTTTTGTTGAATAATTATAATTTCTTCAGATATTCATACTGCACATATCTGTCAGTAATTTTAAGCAGTAGGGCTTACATTTTTTATTTGTTTCAAATTACTAAAAGAATTTTACGGAAAAGAAAAATTCAAGGAAATTACACTTTTAATCATGAATCATAAAATTTACTGTCTGTTCGACCACATTCTTTCTAGAAATCAGTGTCAATATCAAACTATGTTTACTCAGACTGCAATTATTTTTTTAGGCTCAAACTAACGTAATTGTTTCTTGAAAATTCATAGTGAATAAATTTATTTACATTTATTACTATACATTTCTTGATTGTACAACTTTATTTACTACGTGATATTCTTTCTAGATTGAACCGCAAAAAAACCTCATAATTTTATATGATGTGTAAAAAAAATGTTCAAAATAAACCAAAAAACGTATTTCATAAAAAAATAACTCACTACTCGACGGGTTAAACCGTAAACAAAATGTTGATTGAACAATTCTTGCACGCTGATTCATTGATCGAATTGTTATAGGTCACGTTGATTCGCCGAACCACAACAAACTTCTGGTTACTGCGCTCGAGGCGGCTCTTAATAGAGAAAGAGATGAAGAAGATTTTTTGGGTGACTTCATTGCCAAGTCTTCTGTCAAGCAACAACAGCAGCAGCCGCCGCCGCCCTCGAACAGAATGGACAGCGTCGGAGTTCCGGAAGAAAGTTCCCTCCTTAGGTTGGTTCAGATAATCGAAAAATGCAGACTACGAGATGGAAAATTTGAGCGGTTCAATTTGTGATATCGACTGAATTGCTTTTGTCGCTAACGAGCCGGGTTTCGCCTTTCGGCGTCTTCGGGCATCCTATTACACGGATGCAACAGAACTGACGCACAACAGTTGGCATCGCATATATACCAAAGGTATTGATTACAGTAAAACACAGATAGCTAAAATGAATTCAATAACATTGCTTAAAAGTCATTCTTGAAAGGGGCTTACAATAAAATATTAGGTAAACCCGGAATTTGTGTTGTTTTTTACAGTAAAATACGTATTTGATTCTTAAAGTATTTATTATTTTTTTTTGAACAAAGTCGATGACAACTATCACAATAGGCAATTGTAAAAAATAAAATTTGAATTGCTACAACTTTGTACGACTCCACATGTTTTGTCACCAACGGCCCGGGTTTCGCCTTTCGGCGTCTTCAGGCATTCCATCACACGAATGGCGGCAACGGAACTGGCTGTGAATACCTGAAGATGCCGAAAGGCGAACCCCGGGTCGTCGGTGACAAAACATGTGGAATCGTACAAAGTTGCAAAAATGCAAATTTGACACTGAGATTCCATCAGGCACCCTCGGTCACTATCATAAATTATGGGCAATTGTGTTAATTATTATTAGATTAACATTATTAAATTTGATTTAGCTGCCATTTAGTTTTTGCCTTGCGGTCTGTGTTTTGCTTCAATTAATACGTTTGGTATACAGACGATGCTAACCGTTTATTGTGCTTCGGTTCTGTTGCATTCGTGCGATAGAATGCCGAAAGGCGATACCCGAGTGATAAAACATGTGGAATCGTACAAAATTGTAACAATTCAAATTCTATAGTTATCTGATAACATCTTCGATAACTTATATCGCATTTCAGTTAAAAACTATTGTGTTAATTTTGAACTGTTAACAGATACGTGCGTAAGAATCACGGATTCCGCCACATGAGCGGCACGTACGCGTGCCTCATATGCAACGTGAAGCGCATGTCGACCGTCAAGAAGATCAACAGCCACTTCTCCGGAAAGCAGCACTCTGAGATATCGAACAAGATGGCCGCCTGCACGGCCGTCTCGCACGCCCAGAAGGCCGAACTGCTGGAGAACTTTGTCTCGGCCACGTATGATGTGCATCCGATAATGTACGAGTGCCTTATCTGCGCAGACTTCGACCCGACGACTTCGCTGGACGTACGTTTGTGCTTCATTTCATGAATTTTCGACAGCATCTGATACAGTAATAAAAGCTATCAGATGGGCCAATTTGCTAATCACAGGATGGTCAATTTAAACTTTCCTGTTTTAGCGACCTTGCTTGATTCTTGCTAGCAATAAAACTAAAAAGGCGGCTATATCAATAAATTTACATATGGCACGGAAATGGTCTATTACGGAAACAAAACAGCCCCCTGTAGTGGGTTGAGCAATGGCGATCGACATATATTAGTTTATTTGTTAAAAATCCTTTGTGATAGTTGATATCTGTTGATTTCGACCTTTATTACAAAGACGCAAACACTTAGGCGCTGAGTTTTAATTTATATCATGCGATTCTTTTATAACGTGATAGCGAATTGTGAATCTGTTTATTTTTTACTGTTGAACGATCTTACATGTTCCTTAGCTCGAGTGGATATACTCCACTCGAGTTCTACCAAGTAAATGCGAATTCAATCGATATTATCTAATCTTTTTTAAAAAAGTTTGATCAATTAAATTATAATCAATTATAATAAAACAATATAAAATAATATGCTTTACAATGATGGACATGCAATAATATTCTTTTTCTTAGGGCATGTGTCAATAATGTATGTGATTGATTCGCAGGGAGCTCTGCAACACATCGCGTCGGATCGTCATGTCCAACTGAAGGAGCAGTATCTTCGGCAACCAGCTGCTGTCCAGCAATCTCCGCATCTTAACTACGCGAAGATCGTGCCTCTAAAACAAGACCCGACCAAGATGTACTGCGTGCCGTGTCGCGTGCCACTCAACAGCATCGTTGCCGCATTCGAGCACGTCAGGGCAGTGCCGCACAACCCGGACACGCTAATAGAATACATTCACAACGCCGGAAACGTCTACAACTGCATGGCTTGCTCGATATCGTTCAGAGGCGATGCGGCGCTAATTTCGCACGCTGCCTTACCGGAACACAACACCGCTAAAATCGCCAAAGAAATATTGAAAATGAGCCAAGGTTCAAATTCCGCTACGGCTCCTGTGACCAATTATTCCCCAAAAGGTTTCGTTGTCGTTGAACAAGACGGTACCGTATTAAAAAACAACGCCAAAAAAAACAACGTGAAAAGTAAAGCAATGGATAACGGCGTGAAAAATAAAGACAAGAACAATAAAGAAAGTAAAGCGGTCAACGCCAAAACTAACAAAAATATCAACCACAAAGTTATGGCAGACGAAATGGCGTTGCTCAATAATAATGGCGTCGTGTATTTAGGTAATGAGTCGTACTTCTGCAGGCCCTGCGGCAACGGTAAGATGTGCCGCGAGGAGGTCTTCGGTCACATCTTCTCGGTTCAACACGCCGAGAACGTTATCAAAAAGTAGAGAATAACAACGTTTGGGATTGTTCCTGTCAACGGGACCAGTTGGATTAGTAACGCACGATTCACCCTAAGTGATTTGCAGTTACATTAGCCATTATAAAATTTAACCCTTCAATGAGAAAGGGCGCGCCAAGTCTAGTTATCGATACATTCCGGGAGAGTTAAACGAAGATTTTCGTCTATGAAAACTGATAAATTGCGAATATTTTACTCGTAATTGGTTCCTGTAAATGCCGGCGAATTTTTTTTAAACCCGCACAATGAAAAAAAGAGTATTTGACGCATTTTTTTGATAGCTTGGAATTAATTATTATAAAGTTCACAAGGCATTTTGGCACTCAGGTTTTTTCTATATAAACTTGTCGGATGTTATCTGTTTTTTTTCTCTTTAGTTTAATTTCTGTACAGTTTATCATGCAGTCTAAATTGATTTAGAATTTGTCTTTGTTTTGTTTAGAATTTAGAACAGATAACTCGTTCATAATCGCCATTACTGTCACATGTCACGTTGCGAATTTTGCCGCGAAGTTTAAAACCGATTTGTGACTGGCGGTGATAGCGATAAATTTGAATAATCGATGTTTTAAACATTTTAACCTAATACTTTTGACAAGTTTACATAGGTGGCCGTAGCAGGACAAATTAGGCGATATTTTAAAATCAAAATCGGTCGTATATGCAAAAGATTGCCTGCGTTACCGACGTTTGAAATCTCGCGTCTCAAAGTCTGGAATGCTCTGACCGTGCACATTGCCGTCACAGACCTTGTGACGTTAGCGTGGAAATGATTAATTCCCGCATTGCAAAAGATGCCAGGTTTTCAGATCCTAGTTACTTGAATCTTTGACTCGATCGTATTTAATAATCAGTTTGTTATGCACGTGCGATCAAAGTGCAATTATAATCAAGACTCGATCAGAAGTAACAGCTTCTAGAAACATTATATTAAGTTTGTGTATATTTACTACATGACATAAAAAATTGTATTTGTTCCGGATAGGTTAAAAAAAGTTTATAGGATAAAATCTATAATTGTCGGAAGTTACTGTCTCTAACCTAAAAGTTTGCGAATTTGTGTGAAATTCATTTCTCAAATAACGCTCCTGGAAACGTGCTTTTTAAATACTTAATTATACCCAAGCACATTTTTGTATTTTTAACAAGCGTTTCTTATTTGAATTTGAAATGTTTAAAAAACTTTTTACGATTCCGCATGTTTTGTCACTAACGACCAGAGTTTTGCCTTTCGGCATCTTCAGGCACACAGATGCAACAGAACTGACGAAGTTCAAAAAGACAAAATTTTAAAGTTGTGACAATTCTAATTTGATATTGAAATTCCATCTAGCACTTTCCGTCAATATTATAAATTTTCTAATTTGAATTGTTGAAATTTGTACGAATCCACACGTTTGTTTTTCATTAACAACCTATGTTTCGTCTTTTGGCGTCAGCATATGAATTCATTCTATCGCACAGATGCAATCGATAGTATTTAAAAAATTGTACAGAAAATAAGCGTTGTTCCACTCGAATGTTAACAACACGAGAATGGTTTGAAATTTGAAAAATCTGAAATCAAATAACGGTCATAGATGTCTCTGCTTTGAATGTAACACGATCACGTGCGTTATGTAATACGGAGTAACTGAAAATAATTTGATTTTTATCTCACTTTACTAAAACGTATGACGCTAGCAAAGTACGCTAGCCTAATCGTGGTTGCATTGTTTGTGTGGACACTGGAGCCTCGTTGGACACACTAGACGTTTAAATTAAAAGATAATACATTAGTTTATTTTTGTAAACGTTTTTGTGGTGTCGCTTGTGTGCCTAGACACTTGCCGTTTTAGTGAATATATGATCACACATCATGATTGTCTATATACTGAAATTAAATTAAAGTGCCTTATGTTGAAGCGATTTACGCTGCTTTCGTGGACGTGTATGTCACGTGTTATGTTCACGTGATAAGGCCATTAATTAAATCATTCCGACAATACAAGATTATATACGTATATACTCGACACGTCCTTATGTCAGGTATTAGCAGTCGTTTTCCGTGGCGTTACAAATTAAGCGTTTGCATTATTTACGTGCTGATATTGTCTCGGATTGTCTCGGGAGCAATCGCTTGGTGGCTTGCACTTTGTACTGCCTGTAAATTTATTTTATGCTCGCCGCAAAATGCACCGAATTTCACATTAACCCTTGACTGCCAACGTCTCAACTGTTGAGACGGCTAATTTAAAGTGTTGATACTAGAAAATATATGAATTAACAGTGGTTAAAACCTTATACTAGCTAATATTTCTTTGCTCGATTTGTCTTGACAAACTCATTACGATTGTTTCAAACCAATAGTATTCAATAAATTTTCGAAGTATTGGTGTTGGAATATTATTGATTGAATCGACATTTACTTGGTAGAACTCCACTATAACACGGTGAAAAAATAGCAATTTATTTTAGTTCTACAATTTTTTTTTTTTTTATAAGAGTTGATAACTATTTCTATTTCTAGTTCTGATGATGGCGCGAGCCGAAATAGCTATCAACTATAACTTATAAAAAAAAATTGTAGAGCTAAAATACATTGTTATTTTTTCGCCGTGTGGTTAGAATATAATTTTAACGGCTTAGCAGGGCATGAGTTAATAACCGACAAGATGTGGTCGGTATCTTGGATTTTACCACGTGTCTGTTGGCCTGTCCACTGCTAATCTTGAAGGGTTAGGCTGCGAAAGCACGAATTGATCTGACGTTGATCGACACATCCTAACATTACAACACAATCCGGGATCGAATGGACTTCGAAAGTTCCAACTGGAAATTGGCACTTGTTTGTGAAACAAATTGGTTGTTCAGTGTCGGGAATGCCCAAGAAAGTTGCATTGTGTCATGGCCCGTCCGATGTAATGAAATAATTTAAAATGAAGTTTTTAAAACGATATAATTATATTGATTGAATTGGCATTCAATTGGTAGAACTCCATTATAACACGGTGAAAAAATAGCAATGTATTTTAGTTCTACAAAATTATTTTTAACAAATATAAATGATAGCTATTTCGGCTCACGCCATCGTCAGAACTATTAATAATTGCTATTTTTTCACCGTGATATAATTATGTATAATTTAAAATCATTTTTGTATATTTCATTGCCTCTGCTTGTGAAATGTATCCCTCAATTATTGACAGCTGTTTTTAGCTCATGTCGACCAGATAATTGTAAATATGATAAACGCAAATGTATTTTGAATTTTTACTTTCCTGGTCCACAATATCACTTTTAGATCCTCTCGGAAGTACGTATGTATTCATTCCGCCATTATCGCAGTCCTGTCACAAATTTCATTGTGATCGATTGTTCAATCACCGAATGATTATTGTAAAAACACAGAGACACGAGTGTTGTCTTGTGGTTTTTCATTTTAAGCAATGTCCGCTCGTAATTTGTTACGTTATAAAAACAGCTTGTTACTTACATGCTCAATCTCTCTTTTACGAATTGAGTAAAAAGGTTGAGTAATAGGTTGAAAAATTTCGTAAACAATAATACCTTCAAGCAAAGAAAGTCAGTCAGCGTAAATTTTTTGCACTGGTAACACATCATTGAATAAACAACTTTTAAGGGTGTTGCATTCATTCCAATTATATGCCTAATACCATAGTTTCTCAATGTTTTTACATCTGCGTACCACCAAAAAATCCACAAATGTTTTACGGACCATCAACATTGGAATAACATAGTGCTATAATTATATTTATGTATATTAAAAAAAAGAAAGTAACAAAAAATATGTAGTTTATCGAAATATTATCATATTGTAGACCGCCAGTTGAAAAATTCTGCGTTATACCGTCGTTTGTCCAACCCTTTAGCGATTACCTTTTAATTGGAAGCGTATCTCTCTCCGGCAAACATTTTTTTTTGTGATTTGCATCGGAATTAAATACAAAAAATTGCAACGATATTTCTTCGACGTCAAATTAAGATTTAATCAACGTCACTAAAACAACGGAAACTTCTAAATAACTTCCGGCCAAAATTTGACATATTTCGTTTATTGATTGTTACCATCTAAATGCATACCATCCTGCGAATTATTATAGATCCTATCAGACTATCCCGTATTTAGCGTTTGTTTCAGGAAAGTCCTCCTTTGGGAAACGAAGGATTATAATCGCTTGTGTTACGCGATGAAGGCGTCTGAATGCGTATTAATTAATAATAATGAAATATTGACCAAACGTGGCTTTAAAATTATTATGTTTTTTGTTTTTTTGTGTAGTGTTAACAGTAAAAAAATTAACGTTTAAAGACATCAAAATTATTGTGATAATGAGAGATTAAAGAATGCATTGTTTTCATAGCCGCCTGTCAATGACAGATCACAAAATCTGTTTTTTTTTTTATAATTAAACTATAACGTTAATAGAAGCGATCTGTGGTCTATCGACTGTGTTAATTTACATAAATTTATAATATGGCAACATTATTGGTAAAATGCTGAACATTGTTTTGTATTTTTTCGTAGATTTGAATTAAATTAATTTGGCTTTTGTGTGACCACAATATTGAAAAAAAATTGTTGATTTCTTACTGAAATTGTCGCAGCGGCTCTCAAAGTTTTCGAGTTGTTAGACCTTCGATGAACGTTACAGACTCCAGACATAAAGTTTGATGCCTTCCTGTATGTTATATGTTTTATTATTAGCTTAATTAAGTGAACAAAAATTTCTGTACCTAAAAACAAATGTATTTTTATTGATAAAAATGTACTTTTTTTATAATATTAAAGAAAATATATAAAACCTGAAGAGTCTTTTTTGAATTTAGCAAATAAATTGCTGGTCCTGTAGCCTTTTAGTCAAGCCCTCAATTTATTACGAATGATACTGTCTTAATTTGCGACATCGACCGAAGGTGCTTGATGAAATTTTAATATCAAATTTGAATTGTTACAACTTTGTACAATTCCACATGTTTTGTCACTAAAGATTCAGGTTTCGCCTTTCGGCATCTTCAGGCATTCTATCACACGGATGCAATAACTTTGGTATACAGACGGTGCTAACTGTTTATTGCACGTCAGTTCTGTTGCATCCGTGTGATAGAATGCCTGAAGGTGCCAAAAGGTGAAACTCGGGTCGTTAGTGACAAAACATGTGGAATCGCACAAAATTGTAGCAGTTCAAATTTGATACTGTCTTGTTTTATTGATTGAATTGGCATTTACTTGGTAGTAAATTTATTTTTAATTTTGTAAAACTGAATAATATAATATTTTTTTTCGATTATATGACATACACTCATACGTTGGTTCCAGACAGTGGCGTGCATAAAAAAGTCGCGTGAATAGTCTTGCTTTCGTATAATTTGCCAAATTGGTTCCAAATGTCAAAACATCGCGTAAGAAAGTTTCATAAATATATAAAAAAAAATATTTTTTGTAATGATTATAAAAATACAAATTTGAATTGTTATAACTTTGTACGATTCCACATATTTTGTCACTAACGACCCGGGTTTCGCCTTTCGGCGTCTTCAGGCATTCTATCACACGGATGCAACAGAACTTACAAGATGCCGAAAGGCGAATCCCGGGTCGTTAGTGACAAAACATGTGGAATCGTACAAAGTTGTAACAATTCAAATTTGACATTGAAATTCCATCAAGCGCCTTCAGTCGATATCATAAAAAAAGGAACAGATACGTTTGTATACATGCATAATTACTTTTAAGGTGTTAACTCTCACTTCTTGTTGGTAAGGCATGATGTTTTAAATAATAAAAACACATTTTTTTCTTTGAGTTCTTAATCGATTATTGATTTACTTTGATTTAGTTATTTTAGATTTAGAAAATTATTAATAAGTGATTGTGGACGTTTAATTTTTAAACTAATTTAACTTATTAACTCAAATATTTCGTATACATAGACTTGTTCGTGAATTGTATTCTACCGGTTGGTAATGCTCGCGATGAGCGGAACCGGTTCTGATCATAAAATACATTGTGGAAATAATTACTTAAAAATGTCGCTTTTCTGTGAAGAAAAATCGCATAACAACGAGTAAACCGCGTAAAAAAAGCAACAGTATCGTCTATAATCAAAAAATCGTCGCCGAAAAAAACACCACGTCATAAAATGTTGAATATACATATATATATCTGACAGCTAAAGACAAGAACACTTTATTTCCAAGAAGAATGATTCTGTGTCATTTAGATAAATTCCCATAAGGGATAGTTTTTGTATATCAGAATACCAAATTCAGACGGTATGTATATGCAGCATCATGAATTGATGCGACATCTATAATTGTAGCTCGAGCTGCGGCCCACCCGTTGAGATGCCCCGGTTTGAACTATCGATACGCAGTTAAGTTGTTTGAATTATAGTTCCGCTACTGGCAATTGGCACGTCACCATAGCAACGCAATTCGTCCAGACATAATCTACAAAGGGTTTTAAATATCACGCATGAATGACTTTACAAAGCGATTCGACACAGGTTAATGAATATTAGACGTAAGTATGATAAACAAACTGTCAGTATGAAATAGGCTCTCAAACTTTGCGAGTGTTTGATCCTACTACGTTTTCGATTCGACGGGTTTTTTCCTACCCTTCAGCCAGCTTGTGACAGTCCTGAATTTGTCTTTTTTCACAAACAATTATTTTAGTTGTCAATATCCTGTCCCTATTATTCAATTTTAATTAGTCAAACTAATATTTACTTTTAATTAATGTTTTATAAAATACTAGCGTGTACCCTGCATGCGTTGCAATGCCACTCAAAAAAAAAAGAAACCGCGACAACGATGGAATCGCCTCGTCGGGAGCCTCTCGCCTTCCTATTGAATAAGTCGGACTTGAGGCGAGGCCGGAGCCAATTAGAAACGATAAGTTTAGGTTATGTTTTTCTTACCGAAATTTGACCGTGGTGGCCGTATGTGTTTTTATTTATGTTTTTTTGTTTTTCTATCTGGTGCGTACACAAATAAATCAGAAGGTTTTCCAACACGTGAGCAGGCCACATACAGTTGTCCATGTGAGAAGCATGGATTTTATAAATTTAGTCCACACTCTTGTAACGATTGTCCTTGTGCCTTATTGATGGTCATTGCAAAGGCGACTCGCACTGGAAACTACAGACGTTTAAATTCAAACGGCGTATCTGTCGGAATCATTGGGATGCGTGGCAACAGTGCTTCTTCTCCTTTGAATTTTCCATTTAAAATTGTAGCTTCAATAATTTATCATTTTTCTTACCCAAAGCCTGGTACCGTTGCAAAGTCGTGAGGAATTTATGTTTCGGAGAAGAATGATGGAGACGCCAATTTTCAATGTTAAAACATGCGGCGGCATGCATGGCAAATCAAGTGAATTCAAGAATTCTGTTGGATAATTGACGACTTCGTCTTGATTCGGTATAGTATCGATTGACTTAAACGTTGTCGCTTCTCCTGGTATTTCATTTAGTATGCCGAAATTGATTGCATTGACATCCTTGTTTTTCGCTGTTAATATAGCACGTGCACTGAGCCATTGATGACTTTTATGATTATGTGCAATATTTGGAAAAACTTTGTGAATCAATTCTTCTATGGCTGCTGTTATTTTACAGAAATTCGCTGGCAATGTAATACATTGTGTGGATTCCTCTATTGCCATTTTCCCATTTCCTATATCCAACAATTGCTTTGCGAAACGTTCAGCGGATGCATCATGTTGTAGTTGTACACGCATATTGGTCTTCAAAGTGAATCTATGTACGTATCTTCATAAAACGGATAGTTTGTGACATGCATTAAGTTCATCGGCCACTGTTTAATGTGATATAACAGTTTGTTGAAAATCACCAGATGAGTGCGCCACCGAAAAGTTGTGTAGAAAAGAAGTGCTTCCAACGATTTTTTGTATGCCATAGTACATTCGTCCCATACAATGATTTTACATGATGTGAGTAGTTTGTCCGTTTAAGAATTTTTGTTGATATTGCATGTTGGTGTCTCAATTATTTGCATATTCAATGGCGATTTCAGTGCTGAATGCGCTGTTCGACCACCATCCAAAAGAGTTGCTGCAATTCCAGATGGTGCGATTGCTAGTGCAATGTTCTTTCGTGATCGTCAAAATGAGTGAAATGAGGAAGGTTTTACCTGTGCCTCCAGGTGCATCTATGAAATAAAATCTACCACTTTGACTTGTAATTGCATCCATAATTGTGTCATACACTATACGTTGATCTGGAACCAATTTCGGAAGATTCGTTTGAACAAATTTACCCAATTCATCCACATCAATGTGTGTTTCTCGTTGGAAATCACGATCACGCCAGTCGTTTTCATATCGATTCAGCGCAGCCATTCCCAATTGTACCAATGATTTGGTAGCGATTACTAAGCATATGTCCTCAATCAAAAGCAATGCTTCATTATATACGTTTAGTGTGAATTAAACGTGTGGATTTTGAATTGTTGCACGCAAACTATCTAAAATATCTTTCATTCATTCTTATATATATAGATTATTAATGCTAGTGACAACTAAGCTAACTAAGAGACTAATTAAAGTTGGGGGAACGCTGGTGTGCGCAATTCAGGGAGACGCCCCTAATTCGATCACCATGCCTGGCATATTCCCCGTTTACCCTTAAATTGAACATAGGTAATATGTAGATAGGTACCCAAACCCATATTTGCCAAGTGACTAGGTAAATTAACGGCATATGTATGTTTTACTGCTTTAGTATGGGCCGGGACCTCTAGCGGTGAACAGCATAACCTAAAAACAGTAAATAATAATAACGATCAATACATTTTTTTGACATTTAAAAGGTTTAAATTTAAAAATATAGTGTTATTAAAAAAATTTCGAAACTGTGAACACTTCCACATGTGTTATCACTCGCAATACGGGTTTCGTCTTTCGGAATCTTCGGGCATTGAATAATCGCACACCGTTTTCCGCCGTTAAATTACTGCTTCAAAATACGCGTGATTGTAATCTATTTTATCAAAAAAATCATATTTGAATTGTTATGACTTTGTACGATTCCACATGTTTTGTCGCAAACGACCAGCAATTTTCCTTTCGGCATCTTCAGGCATTCTATCACACGGATGCAACGGGGCTGACAGCAGCATCAATGGTTTTCATAAATCAAAAAAAAAATCATAGTCCAATTAAATTCAATGTCTGTATTAAACGAGCAAATAACCTTTTTAATAAACCCTTGGTATATATATATACCTCACATGAGATTTGTTCAATGCTTAAAGTGTCTGATAAAATAAATTGATATGTTTCAATTTATGATATCGGCTGAAGGTGCTTGGTGGAATTTTAAAATCAAATATGAATTGTTACAACTTTATACGATTTCACATACTTTATCGCCAACGATCAGGGTTTCTCCTTTCGGCATCTTCAGGCATTCTATCACGCGAATGCAACAGAACTGACGATGCCGAAAGGCGAAACCCGGCGCGTCGGTGACAAAACATGTGGAATCGTACAAAGTCGTAACAATTCATATTTGATTGTTACGTCTAGTGATATTAAGCAATTTAATGGTAGTTAATCATTTTTAAAACCACTTATCAAAAAGGCATTAAGCTAGTTATGTTAATGACATCATATTTTTCAAATTTGAATGACATTACAATCAAATCAAGAAGTATTTAAATTATTTTAAATATACATTGAATTCTTAGCCCGACGATCTATACTTCTGTGTATTTCCTGTCGTGCATTCATATTATCGCAACCGTGTGATGTAGTGCATGAAGATGCCAAAAGTCTAAGCCCGGGTCGTGAGTGACAATAAACACGTGGAAGTGTACACAGTTTCAACAATTCAAATTTGTATACATTGTGAATGGTATCGATTGAATTGGCATTTACTTGGTAGTACTCCAGTATAACACGGTGAAAAAGTAGCAATGTATTTTAGTTCTATAAAATTTTAAATTTTACATATAATTGATGGCTATTTCGGCTTGCCACCTAGTTCTGATTAAGGCGAAATTTTTGTAGAATTAAAATACGTTGCCTATTTTGTTTAACTGGTTTTAAATATATTTCTACTGGTGTAATTGGTGGGATCTGTTTTTACTGAACCGCCAATTAAAAACTACTGAACACGGTGAAAAAAGTAGCAAAGTATTTTAGTTATACAAAATTATTTTTTTAAATATAGTTGATAGCTGTTTCGGCTCACGCCATCGACAGAACTATGCTTAAACTAACATTTGCTTTTCTAGATATAGCTGTGTAGAAAAGGTACACAGTACATCTTCTCTACTGTTTTAACGACCTAGCTTGTTTCCTGTTCGCAATAAAACTAACAATTGTAAATGAAACTTTACCTTTTCTACACAGCTATATATACAGATAAGCAAATGTTCGTTTAAACATAGTTCTGACAATAGCGTGAGCCGAAATAGCTATCAACTATATTTTAAAAAATAATTTTGTAGAACTAAAATACATTGCTATTTTTTACAGCATGTTATAATTGAGTTCTACCAAGTGAATCAGTAAAAAGTACTGTCTTAATATACAGTTATAGGTCAATATTGTGAACTGTTGCAGGTTTAAATTCTCGTGAGCTTATTACTGTTAGAAAAGACGATTCTTTGTATTTTAATTTTGTTTTATTTTATACTAGTTAAAACTTTAATTGAAGTTATTATAAAATGCAAATTTAAAATGAGTGCCAGCAAATCAACGTTGAGTAGATTGGAGCTCAGAAAATCAGAAAGAGATTCCAATACAGAAAAACTTTCCGACAATATTTTCGAAGAAAGCAAACAAAAGACAACAGAAAGGGTGACAAAAAAACAACCACCAACTCGACCGTCCTCGATTTTGTCAAACTCATCGTCCAACAAAAGCCAAGAACGAAAAACAAAGCAAAATGGAAGAAATTCCGCTTTGGGGTCGCGAAACTCCTGCGTCATAATCAAGGAGACGTCGAACGAGTGCATCAAGAATGATTTAGGTATATTCGGAAGCCCGGCACCGAGAAAAAATCACAGAGCCAACTCCCTGCCAGGAACTTGCGGTATTTTGAAGTATTCCGTTGAAACCGGAGCAATCCGCCAGTCAAAAAGTACACATAGAAAGACGAGTTTTAGCCGAATAAAAAGAAACGCCGATACTGAATACAGAAGCGATGAATGTATTTATCATGACAAAATGTCTTTGGACCTCGCGCAGATCTCCGATTTCGCCGATTCTGACGAAGAAACTAACGTAAAAGGCAAAGAAAAGGTAGGAAGAGTTTCCAGACGGCGAAAGACCGAGAAAAATCTAAACGAAGGAAGACTTATAATGCAAAATGTTTTGAATAACCCGAGACCGTACACCAGAAGGAGCTCTCTGCAGAGTTTCAGTCCGAGATCCACAACTTCCTCGTACGACAGTCCGTCAAGAAAACAGGACCGAATTAATTCCGCTCGGAAGTTTTCTTTAGGTTCTAGTCTCTCGAGGCATTCCGAATTGATTTACTCCTCGAATTCTCCAGATTTCACGTCTGAAGCTTCGACTTGTGAGAATTCTCCATGCGATTTGACGCCCAACGGAGTTTCTATACATCCAAAACTGATAAAAAGAGATTCTACCGCTTCGAATATTGCGTCAAATCAAGCGACCATCAGCCCGAATTCTCAAAATGTCTGCTTTAGTTCAAGTTCAAGCTGTCATACGAGTTGGATTGAAAACGATCAACACAACACTTCGATCAACGATGAAATTTTGGAGATATTACCAAAAGACAACTTAGATATGAGTCAAACGAAAGAGCGCGGTGAATGGAGTAGCTTCTGGCAGAATTACAACAGTTCGTTGGAAGCGTTTCCTGTGAAATTTTTCTACGACGATTGTCCAACGCCGTTTTACCACGACCCCCCTGCCGTCAAAAAAGACAGCAGTAACAAACAGTTAAAAAACGGACAAATAATGAGTAAAAATTTAAGCAAAACTATCAATTCTAGAAAAAACTCTGACGCGGAACGCGTCGTGACAATAACAAAAGAAGAAACAAAAGAAATGATACACTGCGCCCACCGATTGGCTGAAATTCTTACAATCGCACTCGAAAGAAAGAACGTCAACGAAGAACGAACGAGTACAATTAGAGAGAAAATAGAAATCGATAAACGTGACTTAAAATTTGTCAACAGAGGGACTCAATTCGATTTAAATGATTTAGGAGCCGCAGAAAAGTGGAGCAGATCCGATCAAGAAATTAAATTGGTCGAAGACGTCTTCGAAGCAGTCGAAAAACTAGCCATGGATCCAAAAGACATTCTTTTATAAACCGTCTATTAGAACTTATTTGATTGAGTAACCCACTCCGGAACATTAGTACCTGTCAGTAATACTTAATAGCTGAACATCCTTCATTTACCACCTGCATTTTTAATGTTTAAGTGTAATATTTATCACATCTAGACTTTGTATAAAACAGTCATTTGTTTCCAAAAAACCTTTGCGTTGAGCAAAATTAGGGCATGCGTTCCAAAAAAATGTTTAATTTATTTCTCCAATAAACAATACAAAAAAATATACATTTAAGGATGGTAGATTTTATCTTTATTTCATTTGTTTTTGCTCTGCCCTGATTGGTGTTTATTAAAGTACAAAATATTAGCAATAGACTACGATCATTCTCCTTTTCATAGACAATCTAGGACAGCAAAAATCAATCAGCTTATATTATATATATATAGCTTTTAAAAACATCTGGTACTGTTTTGGTTCAAGTCCCAGACAATTGGCACTTTTTAAATCGATTTCCAATTGGGATTGTTACAACTTTGTACCATTCCACATGTTTTGTCACTAACGACGCGGTCAGTTCTTTTGCATCCGTGTGATAGAATTCCTGAAGATGCCGAAAAGCGAAATCCGGGTTGTTAGTGACAAAACATGTGGAATTGTACAAAGTTGTAACTATTCGAATATTTCAATAAATAAGATTTAATTAATTGATGCGGAATTGATGTTTCACTGTATATTTAAACTGACAGATAGACACTACGAGTTCTTTCATAATATCATTGTTATGTATAATTTTATAAACATATTAATTCCATAAATATATGATACGAAATTCATATAAGTAAGACTTAAAAGAGAAATAATTTCAGAAAGCAATAGTTGTATGACAAAAAATTAAGCAAAACGCAATACACAAAAATACTAGTTATTTATATGCTCGGTATTCAAGTGGTTAAATGATTTTTTTTTATAATAAGAAAGTTTTGAATATGTTTCAGAACATTTACTTTAGAATAATAATGCCTCTCCTGTTAGCCTGGTTGAGGCAAGTCCACTCAAATTCACTCAAAAGCAAGGAGGACAATGGATTAACTAATATCCAGATTGGAATTGTTACAGCTTTGTACGATTCCACATGTTTTGTCACTAACGACCCGGGTTGTGTTGTCGGACGGGCATTCATTTGACGCCGGGGTACAATTGTTACAATTGAGACCAGTTCAATGAATCGACAATCTCATGATTTAAATTCTTATATTTGTTCAGTAAATGTTTGATTATTAGTTGCCAGATTGAAATAATAATATTTTAATGACAGTTGATTATTGTTTGTTGTAAATATTTTTCAAGAGTGACTCATTCATTAATAAGATTAATTGTTAAGATTAATATATAAACGATGCTAACAGTTTACTGTGTGTCAGTTCTGTTGCATCCGGGTTATTAATGGCAAGACATGTGGAATCGTACAAAGTTGTTACAATTCAGATTTGATATTGAAATTCTATCAAGTACTTTCAGTCGATATCATAAATTATTTTCAGGTATACAAAACCAAAGGCTTAAGAGACAAATTACTGGTAAGTGAATAAGTCAAAGGTAATTATACAATATATATATATCTAAGTGAAATAAAATGTTAACAACCACTTTTAAATTTTACATTCAAATAATGAATTCATGAATTTATTTGTGTTGTCAATAGGCAGTCATAATTTGTCAGGTAAACTCTGAAACAAAATTCAAAAATGCAATGTTTTTCAAATTAATCTAAAAAATAAACGACAAAGTTTTTATTTAATACAGTGGCATTATATATCCACAAAATAAACCATTTACTGGTTGCTGATATATGTTTCAGCTTCTACCATCTTCAGGACTATGATTACACTCGAATTAAGCTGAACTTTATAAACTAAAACTAAACCTTTTGAGCACCACCATTTTCAACTCTTAAATTTTTAATGAATATACAGCAATAAATACACAGAGAAACATTTAATGAATGTTTATTAGTTTTTGCTGAAAATTAAAAAATAAATAAACAGAATTTCTAAATTATTTTTTCAAGGTTTAAGTAAGTAATTTTATTTCATCAAGAAATGATTGAAGTATGAATATTACAATAATCATAGTATATATATAAAGTCCATACAAAAAAAGGTAGAGTATAGATTCTTGTTGAAATCTTATGTGAATCTGAATGGAAGAAATGTTCTTTAACTAAATATTACATTTTGTGCAAATAGATTCTCCTTTTTTCGTCCAAATATACTATCGACCAAGTTTTGAGAGATTTTGATGGCCTATCTGTGACAGTGGTTTATACCTAAAATTATTTTTCTTACTAAAAATGAGTTATGTTTAACAGTGAAAAATACAGATTCACAATTTGCTAATCACGTTATAAAAGAATCGCATAACATAAATTCAAACTCAGCGTCTACGTGTTTGCATCTTTGTAATAAAGTATGATATCGACTGAAGGTGCTTGATGGAACTTCAATATTAAATTTGAATTGTTGCAACTTTGTACGATTCCATATGTCTTATCACAAACGAGTCAGTTCTGTTGCATCCGTGCGGTGGAATATCTGAAGATGCCGAAGGGCGAAACGCAGGTCGTTTGTGATAAGACATATGGAATCGTACAAAGTTGCAACAATTAAAATTTGTAATAAAGGTCGAAATCAATAGATAACATCTATCACAAAGGATTCTTAACGAACAAACTAATATATGTCGATCACCATTGCTCAACCCACTACAGCGGGCTGTTTTGTTTCCATAATAGATCGTTTCTGTGCCATATGTAAACTTTTTGATATAGCCGATTTTTTAGTTTCATTTGCAATTTTTAGTTTTATTGCGAGCAAGAAACAAGCTAGGTCGTTAAAACAGGAAAGAAGATGTATTGTGTACCTTTTCTACACTAAGTGTTCTAAATGTTCATTTAAGCATAGTTCTGACGATGGCGTGAGCCGAAAAAGCTATCAACTATATGTTAAAAAAAAATATTTTGTAGAACTAAAATACATTCTTATGTTTTTCACCGTAAAAACAATTTAATGGACAAAGAATTTTTTTTTTGTTTATTTTGAATTGATTTAAAATTAAAATTAGAACTAGAATTTAATGAAATTTTCTATAATCTGTAATATTTTATAAATGTCAGTTTTAAGGTGCTAACTGTCACTTCTTCATGGAAAGGTATGATATTTTAAATAATAACAACACATTTTTTTAGTACTTACTCATTTCCATAATATGTTTTTTGATCAGAACCGGTTTTGCTCATCGCAAGCATTATCAATTGATGTCAGTTGATAATTCTCACGATGAGCGAAACCGGTCGTGATCAAAAAATATAATATGGAAATAAGAACTAAAAAAAAATGTGTTTTTATTATTATAAATGTCAGGCTACACTACGATATTTTTTGTTTTTTTTTTTAACTAAAAACCACAGACCCTATTCGCAAAAGGTTTTATTTTATGTTGTGGATGCAATTCATAGACAAGATACTATAATGGTATTGTTTCTTATTTCTTTTTGGCAACATTTTAATTATGAATTACCCCTGGCGGTTGTTCTTGTAAGCACGGCGAAAATAGCGTCGCCATATTGGAATTGTCAAACTTCCGAATGCGGCTAGCAAAATGCAATTTGTAAAATTGCCAATAATCATTTTGTGACCGCTTTAATACGCTCTATCTAAAGCAGATTGAATGTTCAATAAACAAACAGTGAGTTTGCATCCAGGCGTACGTCGTGTGGATGATGTTTCACCAGGAGAAAAGTCCCAATCGTGATGGTGCGGCCGTGAAAATGTCAGATCGCTCTGACAAAACGTCGTTTCCAGGGCCCCCGGGAGCGCCCGGCGCTCCAAAAAGCGAACAATCGCAAGAGCAATACCCGCCGGACGATATATTAATCAAAATCGCCGCGATACCGCACCAGATTATGGAGAAATTCAGTCAGGAATTGTCCGATGTTGACACTGACGACTTGGTAGACGGCGAATTGACAGAAATCAGCCCCGGTCTCGGCCTCTTGGCCGGTCTGGCTGATGCTGCGAAGTACCAAACATGTGTATCCATCAATGAAATACAAGAGGTTTGTCGTTTAACACCTAACTATGTTCATAATCGACAATTGTTAATCGCCTTCAATGAACCCGACCAAAGATCATGCCAACTACGTTTATTACGTATTTTATCTAACATTTATCAATTACGATTGTCAATATTCATTGATTCCTTATATTTGCCTTCGAAAACTAGGCAATTGAATTGTTTTGGCCGAACAAAACTTCAAATATATATACTCGAGTGTTCAAATACTACTCAATTACACAGGGCGGTTTTAAATCATTTAAATACGGGCAGTCCATGGAACTTACACAACGATCTGCATTAAAAAACGAACCATCTAACTGGAACCAATATAATCACCGATACATGTTAATTATTCATATAACAACTGAAAAAATATAAAAATTTCATCGTTTTTTTGTGTGTGCATTTCATTTTCAAAATGGCTGACTACCTCCATAAAATTTTGACAATTTACCATGGGAAATTGTCAAAATTGTTATCAAATATAACAATTGTACGTAACAAAAAGACACGATTGCCTTCAGCAATCGGTTCTTTATTCTTTTGTTTACACTTTGTATTCGGTCGAGGTCTGTTTCGTTGACGAAAAAAACGAAAAAAAATATAATTGCAGTCATATTTTGTAAATGTCAGTGAACTTTGAGTGCATATTGCACATTTATGTACTCGAAATATGTATTTTTTTCCGTACCTTATCGATTACATCGATTCCGTGAGAGAATGTTTTATTTATTTATTTGTTTTGGTTCCTTGCAAAATAACAATAATCGTAAATACAGTAACAAATCAATTTATCTATAATCAATTGTCAATCGACCTGTTTTATTTTTCAACTAAACAATTTTACGCCCGGTCATCTTTTAAGGTGATGTTTTTTTGGACGTCAACGTTAATTTTTTTACGAGATTCACTCTTTGTTACGCGACTTTTTTTTTCACCGAATGATACGAATCTAATTTTTATCATTTAAAATATCATGCCTCACTGCCAAGAAATGACGGTTAACACCTTCAAAGTATAAATTTTGTTTGAATTGTCGAAACTTTGTACAATTCCGCACGTTTTGTCGTTGACAAGCGGGGTTTCGTCCTTTGGCATCTTCAGGCATTCAATCGCATGGATGTAACCGAACTTCTCAGTTTTGTTGAGAATCGTTAATGATGAAACGTAAAGAATCACACGGAGGTTAAACGGTTCGAATTTGATATTGAAATTTCGCCAAGCACTCTCCTTCAATCATTCGACATTATAAAACCTACCTTAACACTTTCACTGATAATCATAAAATCCCATGTAACAGTGTCATGCTCATTATATTTGAATTATAAAAATGGATTGCAAATTGTTAATAATATGCATTATTTCAAAGACAATACAAGTACAAATAACTTGACGTCAGTATTTTTGCGTCTCATATTACACTGATAAATTAGCAGCAAGTTCATAATGTAATGGTTGGTCTACACATGTATTTATTTTCAATTACATTTTGGTTTTTCAAATGGCTTATTTAAGTTGAAGCTATTTTGATTTTGATCATTGGGTATTTGGCGCAGAAAGCTCTTTTTTTTATAGAATATATTGTCCAAGGTATATACTGTTTCAAACACGTTTATTTATTGTGTGATTATTACCTTTTGCGTCATCTGTAGAAATTATTTATGCTTAGCATTTGGATTTTTTCAATACTGAGGCTTGTCACAACTGTTTATTTTTTACTATAACTTTTTGGTGTGATTATAATGAAATTTGTTGTTTTACGCGTGGTATTGAACTGCATGTATCAATCGACATAGATTGTGCAAATGCTGGCAAATCGAAAAGAAAATCCATCCAAAGTATTTTTGGAGGAAAATCAAAATGAAACGTTTATGATTGTAAATGATTCTAAAATTATTTATGATATTGACCAAGGATGCTTGATGGAATTTCAATATCAAATTTGAATTGTTACAATTTTGTACGATTCCACATGTTTAAGTTCTGTTGCACCCGTGTGATGGAATACCTGAAGATTCCGAAGGGCGAAACGCGGGTCGTTTGTGACAAAACATGTGGAATCGTACAAAATTGCAACAATTCAAATTTGAAAGAAGATTTGTCGACGAATATTACGAGAAAGCGGTACCGAGGCTGATTCTAAATGTTGTTCTGATGTTTCAGTCGATTGGCGGCGAAGTCCATGATAATGCGTCGCAGCGATGCCAGCACAATCCCGTAGAGCCCGACGGAAACGTCGACGATGAAATCGACGAGGCCGATTCACACTCCCAGTCCGATGATGATGATGATGATGATGAAGGAGAAGACGATGATCTGGACGAAGAGGAGGACGATGAGGATGAGGCCAATTCCTCGTCGGATGGATCGCCCACCGGAGAAGGGGACTGGACGGAATTGGAGGATAATGGTTTGTCAGATTCAACTTCCAAGCACCATAATACCTTTTTATGGCAAAAACAGTCGTAGTTTACCTCCTTAGGAGTCTCTCCTAAAAATCTTGTTTTAAGTATTTGGCTAGCTTTCAGAATACACCTATCCTTCGATTTACACGGATCAATTGGACCAGTTACAATTACAGTTAAAATCGTCCTCGAAGGAATCGTCGAATTGGGAAGAAAATTACGTAATCATTTTGTACGAAATGACTCAAATGTTCAACGGGTCCTTCGATTCCAACTTGATATTAACACTTAATGGTCGGGAGACGAAACATTTTGTTTTTTGCGGACTGTCGTTTGTTTGAGGAACCCGATAAAATTTGTTTTTGTATCCTGTCGGTCGTTTGCGGGATCCGTCTTCTCTCGGGCTTGCATTTCGGCGAGAAACAAAACGCACGGCAATACGACAAACACCTTTTTTCGACAAGTGGCAATAAAACTCATGAGTTATTATAAACCCGAGTGTTCATATTCGGAGACGCATGTTTCTCGATTTACATAATTCAGATTTCAAACTTCCAGTGGCTCTAATCTTGCAGAATTGCAAGTATATATTATTATTTATTATATAATTATATTTAGTAAGAATAAATATATTATCTTTTACATAGAATGTTTTAGAAATTTAATATTGATGAGATGTGGAGTGCCATTTACATAATCAAGAATAGGTTTTTATATTCAGCTTAGAAATATAATGAAATTAAGACGTAATCAGAGTGTTTAAAGATTAAATGTCGCATCATTCATCATTTCTTTGAAAATTTCAATCAAAAATATTGTTTGGTTTAGAAGTTGTGTCGATTTTAAGGAAGTAATATTTTTTTGCGCTAATCGCAAAAAACGCCCGCTACAGGCTTTAGTATATTGCTCGAGGGGCCCCACCACAAAGTGTTAATCAATACTCTACTCAATATGATGAGGTCCATAAAGATCTAACGAGAAATTCGAAGCAAATGTTAATAACGGATTTTATCACCGAATCTCCTCGAGGTGTAAATGTTTTTAATTCAAACATCGAATCGGCACAAATAATTTCTTGTGACGAAAGTGACTTTGAACCAGTCACGAAGAAGAAATCAACAGCGATTTGTGATAGCGATGAATGATAAAAAGTCCACCGACGTTTGCAATAATCTTTCGGATTTCATTTTTTTGTTCTTCTATATACGCTTTATGTGTGTTTGGTTAACAAAAAAAATATGTATGCTTTTACTTTTTAATAATTTTGTTTTGTGTATGTATTTTAGAAAACAACCGAATTATGCGTTGCTTGTGTACTCTTTGATTTAAACGGTTTTACATTAAAACAATATATAACTTCAATTAACACGGTGAAAAAATAGCAATGTATTTTAGTTCTACAAAATTATTTTTAACAAATATAGTTGATAGCTATTTCGGCTCACGCCATCGTCAGAACTATGCTTAAACTAACATTTGCTTATCTATATATAGCTGTGCAGAAAAGGTACACAACATCTCCTCTCTCCTTTTCCAACGGCCTAGCTTGTTATTTAAACACAATGACACTAAATTTTCAAAATTCTAGAAATATCGCCACTTGTCAAGCCGTTGCACAATGGGGTGGTCTAATTTGCTTCCTGAAGGACCACTTCCGTCCCACACATAATCTTATTGTCATAGACACCTATTGTTTCATTTAGAATTTTTGAAATTTAGTGTCATTGTGTTTAAATAACAAGCTAGGCCGTTGGAAAAGGAGAGAGGAGATGTTGTGTACCTTTTCTGCACAGCTATATATAGATAAGCGAATGTTAGTTTAAACATAGTTCTGACTATGGCGTGAGCCGAAATAGCTATCAACTATATTTTTTAAAAATAATTTTGTAGAACTAAATACATTGCTATTTTTTTCACCGTGTTATAATGGAGTTCTACCAAGTGAATGCCAATTCAATCAATAACTTCAATTAACATGTTTTTCTCAGGAACCTGTCTACCGTGTAAATCTGTAGGGATAGATCTATTTGGTGTATTATTCCTGTATAATTTTTTTTATATGAATGATTTTTTCCATAAGAAAGAATTGCGTGTGAGATGCATCATAGTAAATTAAAAAAAGAAAGGTTATTTTTTTGTCCGCTGCAACACTGTCACTATGTTATGTTTGGTTTTCAGTACTTATCCTAATTTAAATGGAATTTTTCTAATGCGTTTACTGTACCTTAAAGTAGGCAAATTTGAATCTTTACTACTTTGTACGATTCCACATGTTTTGTCACTGACGACCCGGGTTCCTGCCCTTCGGCATCCTCAGGCAATCCATCACACGGATACAATGGAACTCACGTAAAATAAACAGTTAGCATCATCTATGTTAAAAAGTTATTAATTACAGGAAAACACTTTCACCAAGGCAAACAGTAATTTACTGCTTGCCAAGGGGTAGGTGTTTTCATGTAATTAATAACTTTAGTATGTATACGATGCTAACTGTTTATATTACGTCAGTTGTGTTGCGTCCGTGTGATGGAATGCCTGAAGGTGCCGAAAAGCGAAACTCGAGTGACGAAACATGCGGAACCGTACACAGTTGTAACAATTCAAATTTGATATTGAAATTCCATCAAGCACGTTTAGTCGATATCATAAATTATAAAAAATAGGCCGTCTAAATGTTTGTCAGGTTAAACCCTTTTGGTTCTCTACTTAAATCTTATTATCTATAATTAATATTGATTGAGTGTTGTGTTAACAGCTTCCGAAGACATAGATCCGTCGAAATTGGCTGCTCTGTCGTCCGCCTTCTCCACGCACATTAGCATGGCCAAAATGTCCAGACTGCGAACGGTAAGAATGATAATTAACACATTCAATGCGGGGAAGGTAGTAATACCCGTTATGCCGACTGCCGGTTAACTGCGGGAAGGGTATTAATACCTGTTTTTTTTTCACAAGCATTTTAGTTTATCTTGCTTAGGAGGCTTCATATGACCTAGGTTTACACAAATGAACCATATTTATGAAACAGGGTGACCACAGACTATGTGTTCCATCTACACTATAATCTGATAAAAGTATAGTTAATTAAATTGGTATTTAAAAAAAAATAAATGTGTAAAATTATAGCTCTAATGATTATACAATATGAAAAATATTTTATTTTTTAAATGTGAAATATCAACATACACATTATTCTGGGGGCTGTGTTCTAGAAAGCCCTGTGCCTTTACTCAAAGGAACATCTGTAGGTCTCTAAATTATGAAATAGTGCAAACTATCCCGACATTGAAAGCCTCACATGTACTGCTGATATTTGACTGCCTAAACAAATCCCTGAGATGGTGTCGATAATTGTATTTCCAACTAATTGCTGTGACAAGTTGCCCATAAAACAAACTTTTATGACGGTCAAAAATAAATGCACGACGTACTGTGCGCCTAAATATTGATCAGTAAAGGTACTTTACTTTATCATATACATTGAAATGTCTGAAAGAAGTATTCTTTGCGGAGACATGGATATTTATTTAATAAACTGGTGGTGCTATACTTGGTGAGTACCATATTGAAAAAAACACTTAAATATGTCGGGTATTTTAAAAGTTATGGCATTTTATGTAAAAATGTGTTTTTTACCCGTAACATTGATTTTATGCACGCACTAACCTATCAGCGCAGTGCGAATCTCACCTGCAAATAGTGTGTTAACAGTAACGTTTATAAAGGCGTTGTTTCGTATTTGAATACATCGGAATTAAAATTTTTATTTCTGCTTACAGTCGCCGTATGATGGCCGGGAAGTTTCAATGGCGCAACCTCCGCCTTTAGGTCAATTTCTGCTGCCCTTGGTCACAGATCAGTCTCTGTTGCCGGACACGCAGCACTCGCAGCATATTCATCCGTCTGCCTGCAGGTCTACCTTTAATCGGATGGTCATCAGAAATGAGGATATTCTTAAAGTAAGATGAGTTCTTGGCTAGATGAATTTATTGAAATATTTCTATCGATGATTGTTTGATTAATATTGATCGGTCTGTTCTAAGGTTCTGTCTTCGGCCAGCGAGTTTGTCACGGAATCTGATAACCACGATTCGGCGAGCGGCGGCGCGTGCAAGCAGGACGTCCTTCGTCTGTTTGAGAAGTACGGCGCTATCATGTCCCAGCACATGGACAAGTTCGTGCCGGACGATGAAGACGACGTTGACGTGCAGCGAGCGGCGCAGCCCGCCGAGTCCATCAGAGAAGAGGCTGTCCGAAAAACGCCGTGCTTAAATCACGCCAAAGCCAAAAAGACAAAGAAACCCGACGTGAGAAATACGAAAAGGGTTCCCGACCCGTGCGATGTAAAATCAAATTTTATTCATTCCGACGTAGAGCATGAACATTTTTCTATTTGTAACGTCTTTCGAAATAATATCGACGGTATATCTGCGAAAGAACTCGAAATTCTTCAAGCCAAGGAGGTCAGCAAGTTGTGTAAGCTTCTTCACACGCTCGATCCCACTGGTGAGTGCTTAAAACCGGAACGTGAATTCGTCTCGTTGAAATCGGCCAAGGGTTCGTGCAAAAATAAAATGCCCGAAGACGGCAGTTTTACGTGTTCCGAGACGTCGAAGTCGAGAGTGGAGATGCAATCGGAGCGTTTCGAGGACGTGCGGAGGCAAATCGAACAGATGTACCCGGGAAGCTTCGACAAATGCCCCGTTGACAGAATCGATGTCAATTTACAATGCCACAATGATAAGTTGCTTGATAATTTGATATCGAAGATAGACGAGAAGATAATACCGAAAGAAGGCCGATTCGGCTTCGATGTCTTGAATAATAAACGCATCGAACAGCCGGCGAGCGGAGAGATGCACGCTGACGAGCACGACGAGGAATCGGAGAACTTTCAGAGCCTGCTACTCGATTCGACCGGAAAAGTGTCCGATCTTTTACATTACCTGCAGAATTGGTCCGTCGAGGATATCAATGAGGTCTCGAACAGCGATAGAGACTTCGAACACGCCGATTCGAACAGCTTTTCTAATGTCGACATTGCGAACAAGGCGCCGTCCATGTGCAGTCCTATTTTCAACCAGCATTTGAAGGAGCTGTTGCAGAATTTTCCGGGATTCGAAGACGGCGTGGCGTTCGGCGATTCGAATGTAGAGCAAAGTGATGCGGCCGCCGACATCGGACCCGCTGTCGGCTGCAGGGAGACTCGGTACCCTGCTGTCAAGAGGGTCTGCTGTGACGATCAGTATCTTCGAGACGGAGGGGTCTGCAAGAGTAACGGCTGCCATCTCGAAGTGTGAGTTGTGCTCGTTTTATTCTTGCCTTTCTGGAATGTATTCAACAGTTTCCTCATTTCATTAATGTTATTTTTCTATCAATGATCAATTGAAAAAGAGTTTTTTTTACATACAAATAATAATTTTTTTTTTATTTAAATAAATAATTTATGATATTGACTGAAAGTGCTCGATGTAATTTCAATTGTTGCAACTTTGAATGCATGTGGTCTGTTTAGCATGTTTTGTTCTCTTTCCAATTGAGTAAAAAGGATTTTTCGATAAGGTTTTCAAAATGTCAAATGTCCATGTCCTCCACATAATAATATTTGTCATGTGTCTGTTTCCAGAGCTCCTTTGATGCGGTCCGTTGAGCGTTATCTCATGAAGCACCTGAACGAGTCGTTCGTAAAGAAACCTTCGCTGTCGCTATCGCCGCCGCCCGCTTCGCCCGATCCTGGGGGCCACCCGCCGCAGATCCAGTGCTACGACTGCAAAGATTGCCTCGAAGACACGCTCGACATCCGGATTATGTCCGACGGGGACTCCGATGCGTCCTCAAATGACGACAGCGCACAGATACCCTACGACCGACCGCAGATGCTGTTCGATTGCGATTCGATCAACGTCAAAGACCGATTCGTGCAAGACGGCGGTCTCTGTCCAGGCGGATGCGCCAATAAGACACCGTGCCGTGCTTTCAGAGAGTCAGAACCTGTGACGGCAGCTGCGCAGTCGAAGGGAAACGCCAAGTGTCTGAGGTTTTTGAAGGACGGTAACAATCTGAACGGGGTAAAGAGAGTTATTCAGGGACTGAACGCTGCCGCAAAGAATAAGATTCCACTCGACTTGGAGATCGTTCAGAAGAGGCCGCTGTTCGGAGGGGATACGTCGGTAGAGGTGAAACAGCAAGAAGACCAAATAAGCGATGGTGAGGATTGAATTGATTGAATTGGCATTCACTCGGTAGAACTCCGTTATAACACGGTGAAAAAAAAAAAATAGCAATGTATTTTAGTTCTACAAAATATATTATATAGCTATTTCGGCTCATGCCATCGTCAGAACTTAATATAGCTGTGTAGAAAAGGTACACATTACATCTTCTCTCTCGCTTTTTTCCTGCTCGCAATAAAACTAACAGGCGGCTATGTCAAAAGTTCACATATAGCACGGAAATGGACCACGATGGATATATGGTGTATGTAGATAAGCGAATGTTAGTTAAAGCATATTTCTGACGATGGTTGAGCCGAAATAGCTATTAGCTATATTTAAAAAAAAATAATTTTGTAGGACTAAAATGCATTGCTATTTTTTTCACCGTGTGAATAATGAAATAAATGTAATGTATCCAAAGGGTTAACGTTTGAAAAGCGACATTGAGCTGATTTGAATTGTTACAATTTTGTACGGTTCCGCATGTTTTCTCACCAACAGCACGGGTTTCGCCTTTCGGCATCTTCAGGCGTTCTGTCACACGGATGCAACAGAACTGACGTCAAATAAACAGTTAGCACTTTTGAGGTGTTAACTGTCACTTCTTGATGGAAAGGCATGGTATATTTAATAATAAAAACACATTTTTTAGTACTTATTTCCACTTAATATCAATGAAATAACTGACAACCGAGCATTATCATCAGTTGATAATGCTCGCTATGAGCGAAACCGGGCCTGTTAAAAAAATATATTGTGAAAATAAGTACTAAAAAATGTGTTTTTATTATTAAAAATAAGCAGTTAGCTAGTAAAAATTAGCATTGTCTATATACCAAAAGTATTCAGTTACGGGAAAACACCCCAAGGCAAGCAGTAAATTGCAGCTAAAGCAAATTTAATAATCGGTAACAAGATTGCCTGTTTTAAATAATAAAAACACATAATTTAGTATTTATTTCCACAGTATATATTTTTTTGTTCAGGATTGGTTTCGCTCATTCAGACTTCATCAGTTGATAATGCTCGCGATGAGCGAAACCGGTTCTGAACAAAAAAAACATATATTGTGGAAACTAGTAAGTGACAGTTAACACTTTAAAAGGGAAAATTGCCTGTGATAATTTTTATTAACGATCTTGTTAATGAGTCATTCTTAAAAGGGTTTTACAACAAGTATTGATCAAGTTCTGTTGTAGCCGTGTGATAGAATGCCCGAAGATACCGAAAGGCGAAACCCGTGGCATCTTACAAAGTTGTAACAATTCAAATTTTATCAAGAAACACCTTCAGTCGATATTGTAAATGATATTGAACCAACCGAGTTTAAAAAATGTTTATTGTATATCTTCAGGTGCCACAGAAAAAAGCGAAGACACGAAGTCGGAGAAGGATGACGAGCACCCCCTGCTGAGCGAGCTGCGGTTTATTGACCTGCAGGCGGCGTGGTGGGAGCTCCGAGTCCTGATACTGACCGTCTACCGAGTGTTTGAAATGAGGCCCAACGAACGAAAAGAGAACACGGTAATCGCTTTCAATCCGACGTGCCACTGCTGCCACTGCGCGTACGGCCGCGTGAACCGGGCCGCGGTCATGAACATGATCGGCGGGCTGCTCGCCGACAGCGGCGTGGAATCGCGCGGCGGCACCGCGGACGGCCCCACCCTGAGGTGCACGTGCGCGAGGGGAGTGACCGCGCGGAAGAGGGGCCGGGGGGGAAAGGGGGTCGGCAGGGTCAAGGCCAGGTCCAAGATGTCCTCCGAGGGGAGGTGCCATGCGTGCACAGCCAAGGGGCGAAGTAAGTTATTTCAATACGTCGATTGATTTCATACATTTATGCTCTCAAATTTGAATTGTTACAACTTTGTACGATTCCACAAGTTTTGTCACTGACGGTGCGGGTTTTGCCGGTCGGCATCTTCGGGCATTCAGTTCTTTTGCATCCGTGTGATGCAAAAGAACTGACCTCTCAGATACTCAGTCAGTCAGTTTATGAATCACAATGCCTGAAGATGCCGAAAGGCAAAAACCGGGCTGTTAGTGAAAAAACGTGTGGAATCGTACAAATTGAATTCTGTCAAGTTTATTAATTTTATCTTTGGTATTTTTAAGATGTCTGCCTAAATTGTTGTTGACCTTGAAATAGCGCTTAGACGTAGCCATCGTCAGAACTATGCTTAAACGCACATTGGCTTATCTATAATATATATAGCTGTGTAGAAAAGGTACACAATACATCTTCTGTCCTGTTTTAACGACCTAGCTTGTTTCTTGCTCGCAATAATACTAAAAATTGTACATAAAATTAACCGTCTGGAAAATATTTACAGTGCTTTCGAAGAGGGTGCGTCCGGAGATGGGCACGGTGAAACTGATTCAGGAATTGCAGAGCAGAGGAGCCGCCGTTCTCTGTTGCTGCAATCAGACTCTTAGCGCACTGCACGATGACCTTGACTTCGCTCAGGTATAGCAATTTTTCCCTGCCGTTCACGTCTCTTGGATTAGAAAGCATACCAGACACTTGGGTTTTGCATCTAGACTTTTGATATTTCATTCGGTTTTGTGATCTTATTTTGATGTTAATGACCGCACACGCTACTTATTCGCGTGGAAACGTAGCGCTGTGTGCATTTCCGGTCTGAGACAAAAGTTTACAGGGTTCGCAAATTTTTAATTCCCTACTGTTCCATTAACACATTTTACATACAAATATTTATGTACAATAGATTTTCAATGTTCACAAATATCGCTGTTTCTTACCTGTCATTTTTGCGGTCAATGCATTCGTTTTCTCCATTATTTATTTCAAATATAGTCTCATCATCAGCCGCACTTCCGGGCGCACTGTTGTAACGGTCGGTCTATAGGCGTATAGATTTTAGAAATACATATTTCGATTGCGTTAGAAATGGCTAACCACTAATCATAAAATTTCATAAAATTTGAATTGCTACAATTTTGTATGATTCCACATGTTTTGTGTCACTGACCACCCGGGTTTCTCCTTTCGGTGTCTTCGGGCACCCCATCACACGTATGCAACAGAACTGACGTGTGCTGGACAGAACTGTGTGATAGAATGCCTTATGATGCCGAAAGGCGAAACCCAGGTCGTTAGTGACAAAACATGTGGAATCGTACAAAGTTGTAACAATTCAAATTTGATATTGAAATGCCATCAAGCACCTTCAGTCGATGTCATAAATTATATAAAACATAAAATGGTGATTATCTCGAAACAAAAGTGAAATTTTTTTCTCCAAATTGCCAGTTTTCAATAATTCCGAGCGTCAAACGTGTATTGAATACGCTTTTTTAAAATTTCAGGTTACCGTGTTCTTTGAAGACGATTCCGCTCCTGTGAAGGTAGACCTTCTCTCCGGTGACATCATCGCCGATGATCGGGATGCGGTGAGAATGAGGAAGTTTTGAATGCAATTTACTGTTTTTATTCGTTGAATGTTTGTTTTAGTTTATTTTACTTTGTGTTTCAGAGCAAGGAAAGCGAGAAAAGTCATGCTTACTTTGAGGAGTGTCTCCGAAGGCACAAGAAAGGCGTCCATGTTGATGCTACTTCTCAGCGCGGTATGTAAAAAAGAGTTAATGTATGTACACGGAATCAAAAATAATTTGAACCAGTTACATTTACAGCTAAAATCATCTACGAAGGACTCATCGAGTTGGGAAGAAAATTAGGTAGTCATTTTGTACAAAATGACTCAAATTTTGAATGGGTTTTCGATTCCGATTTAACATTAATCAATGCTTGGCTCAATATGATGAGGTCCTTAAAGATCTAACAAGAAATTTGAAGCAAATGTTAATAACGGATTTTATTACCAAATCTCCTCGAGGTGTAAATGTTTCTAATTCAAACATCGAATCGGCACAAATAGTTTCGAGTGATGAAAGTGGCTTTGAACCACGAAGTCACGAAGAAGAGATTGACCGTGACTTGTGATAGTGATGAATGATAAAAACTCCACCGACCGTTGCAATAATCTTTTGGATTTCATTTTTTTGTTCCTCTATATACGCTTTATGTGTATTTAATTAATAAAAGAATATGTATATTTATAACACGGTGAAAAAATTACCAATGTATTTTAGTTCTACAAAATTATTTTTAAAATATATAGTTGATAGCTATTTCGGCTCACGCCATCGTCAGAACTATGCGTAAACTAACATTTGCTTACATTAGCTGTGTAGAAAAGGTACACAATATATCTTCTCTCCTGTTTTAACGGCCTAGCTTGTTACTTTCACACAGTAAAACTAAATTTTCAAAAATTGTAAATAAAACAAAAGGCGGCTATGACAGTAAGTTTACACAGAAGTGGTCATTATGGAAGCAAATCAGACCACCCTCCAGTAATAGGTTGGACTAATGGGGATACTATTATATTAGTTTGTTTGTTAAGAATCCTTTCTATTACAAATTTTTTAATTAAAAAGTTTAAACGAATAAGGATTTTTTGATTTGCGTGTTGCAGCTTTCAAGTCTGCATGCGAACATTGCCAGTGTCAATGCAAGAGGCCCAGGTTCTACACCGAGAAGGACATGAGTCGGACCATTCTTCATATCATTGATAAGTAAGTTGGCCTTGTTTTCCGATCATTGCGTTTTAGTATATTTTTCCTCTATCAATTCGAAGAAGAGACACAGAGAATCAAAGAGCTTTTGCAGAACGTCTGTTGAGATTAATTCATTTATTCTTAACATATATGATACAATTATAAGTATTTGTCTAAATTTCACTGTGGCCGCATTATAAACATCGGCTGTCCTACGGAAATGTCTCGTGGCCGTATCAAATGCGATAAAAATAGTTTCGATGTTACACTGAATGATCTTTCGCAATATACAGTTGTAGGTAAAATCGACAAAATTAAAAGGAATCGTTGTTAATTCTTTATATTGATTTGATTCATGGTCAGTGTATAACTTCGAACAAAATTTTGGTTTTAAACAGTTTTATTATTAAAACGGTCCTTTACTGAAACTCGAATAAATACTGGATAATTCAGGTTTATTCAATTAATTTTAAAATAATAACAAAAACACATTTTTTTTGAAATATCAATAATCACTATAAAACTGTCAGTGGCCGCACATGAGAACCACTGCTCTAGTCCACGCGGAATATGTCGACATTGTTAATGCGCTTATCATTGGCATCATCATTGGCAGACTGATTGTACTAATTATTATTATTGTTTAACCTGATCGGCGCAACAGTTTTTTATAAAAACAAAATCTGTAAGCATTGCTATTTTACAAAATATTCTCTTTCCGCATAGAGCTATAAATACAGCAATAAAAAATTATCGGGTTTGCTTTTATGGAAGCGTTAGGAATGTTTCGCAACATTAAAAAACACAAAGCAATGTCCTATGTTGTCACAATCACCTTAACAAATATATCCCTAACAAATAACTAACTCGTAAATTGCCATTACCGTGACGTAACGAGGCAACCAATGAATAAGCGCCATTAGTCACGTGTCATGGAGTGTCAAATTGCAATGCCGCGAGATTGGTGCAAAGTTCAGTGTGAAGTTAGACGCGAGTTAAGCACGCAGTTTAAACTGTTTTGGCGGGATCGGAATAAATTTGGAGGGTTCGGAAAATTGATGTTTTAAGCATTTAAACCTAATACTTTTGTCAATTTTATGGAGGTGGTAGTATCAGGACGAATTGGGCGATATTTTAAAACCAAAATCAGTCCTATGTGCAAAAGATTGCCTGCGTTACCGACGTTTCAATGTTCGTGTCCCAACGTCTGGGGTGCTTGCGCACAGGCCTTGCATATTGCCGTCCCATACGTTGAGGCGTTAATATTGGTTAATAATTAGCTGGTATACAAAACCACAAACTTTTTGATGGAAACGTATGATATTTGAAATATTAGAACACATTTTAATTTTAGTACTATTTTCCACAATGTATTTTTTATGATTAGGACCGTGCGTGTAAAACAATTCAACGCTTTATCTTTCCAGTTTTAACCGTCTTGCCATGCGCGTCCTAATGCATAGACTGAACGCGTTGAGTCTTGCCCTCGTGGCGAGGCACGGTGCCCAACTGGCCAGCACGCTCGCAAACAAGTCTGCACCTGAATTCCTCTTAGGTAAGGAACTAACCTACGTTTCTTGATTAGTATAAAGAAATTTTGTTGGCCATTCCACGCGGCTGTTTTTCATACAAATTAAATTTGTCCTTTCTTTCCTTATAGAGTTATAAATAGAGCAATAGAAAATAATTGTGTCGGCTTTTATGGAAGCCAGATGTATTAGGAATGTTTCACGACATTAAAAAACACAAAGAAATGTCTTCATATATTGTCGCAATCGCTTTCACAAACAAATATATCCCTAACAAATAACTCATTCGTAATCGACATTACTGTGACGTAACGAAGCCACCAATCAAATTCAAATGAACAAGCGCCATTGCTGTCACGTGTCATGGAGTGTCATATTGCGATGCCGCGAGATTGGTGCAAAGTTCAGTGCGAAGTTTCAAACTGATTTGTGATATGGCGATTGCGATAAATTTAAAGGGTTCGAAAAATTGAATTTTTAAAACTTTGTAAATTTCCTGAGTTTCGTCTTTTGGTATCTTCATGCATTATACCACACGGATGTAATCCTTACTAACAAAAAGACACTGTATTTAAATAGTTTAGTACTATTTTTACGATTTCGATTTTTGAAATCATCTGATGACAATGTTCGCAATGAACGAAACCGTTCTGTAATCTTGATAAAAAAACAATTCGAAATTGTAAGGATAATTTTTTTTTTATATATACTCCTGCTCATAGCACAATCTATTAGATCATAGATAGGCTCCCAACCTTTTTCGGGTGGTGACCCCCATTTTCATAAAATCCACGTAACCCCCCCACACAATCCAAAAGCATGCAAAAAAAATGTTTTTTTAGTTGACCGTATAAGTTGGCGACCTCCATGTTGGGAACCTACGTCGGGCCAATCCTTAGTGAGTAAAGTCATGATACTGACAGATATATCGACTGAAAATAGGCTGTGGTAGAATGACTGAAGATGCCGAAAGGTGAAACCCGGGCCGTTAGTGACAAAGCATGTGGAATCTTATAAAGTTGTAACAATTCCGAAGTGATTATATTCCATCACACACGGCAATCAGCCGTTTTGACAGTTGAGACGCGACGGCAGTCAGATGATTAAAAATAATTGACAATTCTTCATTCCTCGTTTAGCAAAACAAACCTGGAAATAATGTATAATGGAGTTTAACATTTTTCTAATATAATTTCAGAATTATCGTGGCGTACCCAAGCGTTGATGGAGGGTAGCCGTGCGTTGGGAATGATGTTGGGTCCGAAGCGCCACCTTTTAGCGCACTCCTTTAGTCTTTTAATGCCTGACGCTCTTCTCAGCGCCGTGTACAGAAGATGGGCTGACGGGCCCGCCGCTAATATAGTTGTTCAGGTACGCTTTTTGTGCAGTATTGATTTATTTGGGCAGGTAGCCCGATCTGTAGTGTCATCGTGGCTGACTGATTTGGTTTGTAATTTTCAGTTGTGCATTCTGATGGGTCGCGGAGAGGCGCCCGAGAAGTCGGTGGAGGCCCTCAAGGCCTTCGCCTCCTGTCTGCCGGTCATCAGAACCGCCGAAGCTCTTCACAAGTCCATAAACTTTGTGCCCAGATACGATGAATAGTAACTATTAATTATTCACACTGCAATTAAAACTACAATTGTAAAATTGATTGAATTGACCTGAAGTATCCAGCGATTAGTCGAGTTTAAGTAAAGGACTGTTTTAATAATAAAAACGTTGACCATGAATATTGTGAAAGATCATTCAGTGTAATGCAATATATAAAAATAAATATGAAAAGTATTTTTATGACACTTGGTGCGGCCACGAGACGTTTACATAAGACAGCTGATGTTTATAATGCGGCCACAGTGAAATTTCACTTGAGAACGACTGCTGTATGTCCTTTGGTTTAGTTTATCGTGATACAAATGTGACAGCTTTTGCTTGAAAACTTCAGTCATTTGTCACTAAGACTCTTTTTTTTTTTTTTTTTATTTAATAATTAACTCTTTTTTAAGTCTCAAACAGCCGATTCAATACCAAAAACCTTAACATATATTATAATAAACATTTTTCATAATAGAGTGAAATGTTCGATTGGCTTCTTCATCGGAACGTAAATTCAAAAGATTCTCAATAAAAGTCTATGATGTATTGTATAAGATTAACTTTATTGTTTCAGTCAACCCGCCGTTGAAGACGATCAGCTGGAACGTGCCAGATACAAGTATCTCCGCGAGGAGAGAACGCATCTGAAGAAAGCCAGGCACCTGTACAGGAATGCGGTTCCGCCGATCGGGGACGGTTCGCCTCGCAACTCTGTCTCCTCGAGTGACGATTTGGACGACAACGTCAGCCAGATCGCTCTGAAGGGAGACACCGCGAAGAGTTGCGGCCAAATTCAGACCACTCTCACCGACGACAACCTCAAGATCGCCACCGCGGCCATCGTAGCCATATTAGATTGTAATAATGCATCGACTAGACGACGCCTGTCTATCCTATTAGAAAAGTTGATGAACATATCAAAACCTAAAAAACCCAACGACGTTCCTAATTGTTTACCGCCGGAAAACGTCGGGCCTAACTGTTTCGCTAAGAAGAATCTCATCAATTTAGATTGTAGTGACGATTTGCCGAAAATACAGCGCGGCGCTCGTAAGAAACGTCCGGCGCTTTTGAAAGACAAGCGTCGACACTGCAAAGCGCTGGGCATCATCAAACGCGACGATAAACGCGGGAAATCGAAGATACCTTCGATCGACGAGTGCGAGTCGTTTCAGGAGGTCGCGAAATTCTGCGGCATCACGCTGAATCGCGGCGGTAAAATTATCAACGCCGATCAGCTGGCGGCGAAAATGATGGAGTACAAGAATCTGGATGACAAATCGGCCGCGCAGTACGAACGGATGGTCAGCCGCCTGAACATGTTGAACGATTATGATTCGGTCTTCGATAATAATTACACGATTCGATATTTAAACCAGTTGGCGTCGCGGTCTAGCATCAATTGGGATTCCGACAGTTCCGATATTGACAACATGTTCATGTACGACGGTAAAGTTGTCGATTCGAAATCGAGCGATGACGATTATGAAGACGAGGAAGACGAAGACGAAGACGATAGCTTTGTCATTGTCGATAAAGACTCAAAAAAAACCGTATCTAAACTGGATTCCGTCGAAGACTTATCAAGCATAGCCGATATGATCATCGAAGAAGATAGAAATAAAAAGCACGGCATATTTGTAGAATATATCGAGAATGATTCGTCAGACACGAAGATGGACTGCGGTAAAGTCAACGAAGAGAAAATTATCAATAGGGATAGGGTAAAAAGTTACGATGGCGAAGATCCGGAAGTGCTGGCATCGAGGATCTGCAACAGGCTCTGGTTCGACGCCGAGAAGCGGGCCGATGTTCAGGCGGACGCCGTGCGATGGCTAGTGGCGACCGTCAAAGCCGGCAGCGTCGAAACCATGAGAGTCTTAACTGAGTTTGACAGCCATAAGGTAAGAGACTGTGTATACCAGCGATGGTCTTCTTAAATGGTCGAAAGTTTGGCAGTTTCTGTCCGATTGTTGGTCATTACAATTGTCAGAGATATGTAGTCTTAATTTTAACATTTTGATTGCTTTATATTTTGAAAATCCCTTTCGTATTTCAAGAGACTCGACCCTCTAGAGCGTAGGTTGCCAACCTTTTTCGGGTGGCGCGACCCCTTTTCATAAAATCCATGTGCCCCGTGAACCCCCGTACAATATCCAAAAGTATAAGTTGGGAAGACCCCAGGTTGAGAACCTATTTCTGTTTTTTTTCCTATTATGAATATGCAGTGAAAAATCATTTATTACTATGTTTTCTAACTAGTTGCTATCGAAAAGTATCAAAAAACTAACTTTATTTTATCGAAGCATGATTTTTTTTTCTTTTGGAGGATATTTCACTACATTTTTATGTAAAATTTATGATATCGACTGAAGGTGCTTGATGGGATTTCAAAATCAAATTTGAATTGGTACAACTCTGTACGATTCCATGTGGTCAGTTCTGTTGCATCCATGCGATAGAATGCCTGAAGACGCCGAAAGGCGAAACCCGGGAGGAAATTTAACAATTTAAATTTTTATGTAATATATAGCTTTTATTTTTGAATGCTTTACTTATCGTAAAACAAAAAAAAAGACCATAGCAAAATCAATCAAATCAATAGTGTTGCCTTCATGCCATTTGTGTCTAAGTGTTTAATTCGAATTAAGTCGTTTATTGAATATGTTTTTTCATTGATTACGAATTTCATTTTCAGGGTATAGAAACCAATCAGTCAACGCTGGGCGGCAGCAAGATTTGCTATCAGAATCTGCCCACGAAAGAACAGCAGGAATACTTTTACAAGTGAGTTGTTTTTTGCTTCCATTTTGTATGGAGAGACCAAATACAGTAGAACGTCGATTATCCGGATTGATCAAAATAAACAAAAATATTGCGATTTTGCTGATACGAACATAGCGAATTGCGTTCGCTGTTTACGCACATGATGGAACGTTTTTTTGTGCGTTTGTTCCAACAAACAATAGTCAGTAATAGTCCAAATTCGATATGCATTGAATGTTTCAGTAACGGAGTAGAAAATTATATAGGAGACATTGCCGAAGCATTGATACAAATTTCAATACCTGCCGAATGCGACGAAGAAGATGTAACCTAACGGTTAAATTGCGATGATGCGAAGGATCCTGGATTCGAAGTTAAGAATGATGAGGAAATAAGAGGAAATAATTAAAGAAATATCTGCATCAGAGGAAATAATAGCTATGTATTTTAGTTCTACGAAATAATTTTTTTAAGATATAGTTCATAGCTATTTCGGCTCATGCCATCGTCGGAACTATGCTTAAACGAACATTTGCTTATCTATATATAGCTGTGTAGAAAAGGTACATGATACACCTTCTCCTGTTTTAACAACCTAGCTTCTAAATTATGTTGTTTAGTCAGGTCGGTAAAACTGTTTAATTTAACGAGTCTATTGTTAATTTCAGACTTAAGAAAGATTTGGAAGTCGAGCTGAGGAGGGAGATAGGCGACAATAGAAAGTTACGAGCCAAAAAGGAGATGCTTATGAAAAAATTAGGCCGTACAGAGTTAGTTTTTTTTTTTTTTTATATTGATTCCCGCCTAATTCAGCATGTGACCTTTTTTTTTTGACTTTGATATCGATTTAAATCACCTCATTAGAATACTCAAGACCAGTTCGAAGACGAACTTCAGCGTACCGCGTGAAATTAGATACGCCCGGGTTATCAGTCTAGAGCAGTGGAATTTCACTGTATCCACATTATAAACATCAGCTGTCGTACGGAAATGTCTCGTGGCCGCACCGAATATGATAGAAATAGTTACGATATAAATTTTTTATATAGCGTATTACTCTGAATGATCTTTCGCGATGTACAGTTGCAGGTAAAATAGACAAAATTAACGATGCAATTTATGATATCGACTGAAGGTACTTGCACATGTTTTGTCACTAACGACACGGGTTTCGCCTTCTTTGTCAGTTCTGTTGCATCCGTGTGATAGAGTGCCTGAAGATGCCGAAAGGCGAAACCCGGGTCGTTAGCGACAAAACATGTGGAATCGTACAATGTTGTAACAATTCAAATTTAATAAAGCAATTGTTGCTAATTCTATATATTGACTTGATTCATGATCGTCAACATATAACTTCGATCAAAATTTTTGAACAGTTTTATTATTAAAACGGTCCTTTACTTAAACTCGACTAAATGCTGGATGCGTTAGGTTTATTCAATCATATTTATAATAATAATTTTACGAATTCATTTGTAAAAAACATTTTTTTTAAATAACAATTTTTACCATTCTGCAGCAGGTCAGTTCTGTTGCATCCTTGTGATAGAATGCCTGAAGATGCCGAAAGGCGAAACATGTGAAGTGCCGACAAATTGAAATTGCATACAAATATATTCTTCTCATATAATACAAAATTTTGCTCAACACAAAATGATTTCGAATTTCAATTCGATAAAATGTACGCAGAGTTTTTTTTAACAAAATGTATATTAATTTTTATTTTCTTATTACAGAGAAATGAAACCGGTGTTAAACACATCGCCGTCGCAGTGTTCCAAACCCATCTCGATAGCCCCCTGCAACGCCCAGGCGCAGCCGCCTGAAGGTGTTCCTAACGTCGCGCTCTTGGCCAACGAAACCGGTCCGTCGGTGACGAAAGCGCAGAACCTGCGCTCCCGCCCCAGCAAAAGAAAGCTGAAGTCGAATCCGTCTACGAACCCTTCGGACCTGAACGTCGCCGACTCTTGTAGCAATCCTTTAACTAATGTAACAATTCCTACACAGTTTTCCAAGAATTCATTCTTCACAAATAACGCGTTTTTCACCAAAAATTGGACGATAAACCCTGCCAATTATTCTTTTAACACTAGCAAAGCATCGAATACCCTCGAAAGTATACCGAGATCTGATGATACCTCCACTGTCACACTCGATAAAGATTTAAAAGTCTTGGAAAACGTTTCCACTGGTGTAAGTACCGCTCTCCACACAAACGCCGCAGAAGTTCACAAAATTCCCGCCGACTCGCACAAATTAGACGCTTGTAAAGGCGATGTCAACTCGATAGGGAATGAAGATCTGTCGCTGATCATGGCCAATCTGGCCGTGTCCGAGGAGAACGCCGTCGACGACATCGTGCCTGAGAATCTGACGAACATCCTGTGCGACATCGTCATGACAACGGAGTATGTGAAGAGTGCCGGCAGCGATGTTCAGCACGAAGGACGAGAGACTTCACCCCCCACTCATAAGGCTGATAGGATTTCTAAACGTAGCGATAGGTGAGTTCCATTAAGTTGTTTTTAACCCGTTCCATAGGCTGTTTTTTATACAGATCTAATTTGTCCTTTCTTTCCGTATAGTCATAAATAGAGCAATAAAAAATAATTGGGTCGGTTTTTACGGAAGCCAGATGCATTCGGAATGTTTCGCAACATTTAAAGTACTGTCCTCCTATGTTGTCACAATCGCTTTAACAAATATATATTCTTAACAAATAACTCACTCGTAATCGCCTTTACCGTGATGAATTGAAGCCACCAATCAAACTCAAATGTGTTAATTATTATTAGATTTGTTTTAGCTGCTATTTAGTGCTCGCCTCGGGGTGGGTGTTTTCCTTCAATACCTTTGGTATACAAACGATGCCAACTGTTTATTGTACGTCAGTTCTGTTGCATCCGTGCGATAGAATGCCTGATGATGCCAAAAGGCGAAACTCGATTGTTAGTGACGAAACATGTGGAATCGTACAAAGTTGTAACAATTCAAATTCGCTTCTCTTTTCGTTTCAGTTGTAAGTCACCGATATCAAAAACTCAATCGTCTTCCGCGAAATCGAAGATATCCACGGAGATGATGCAGCGGATTGCCGACCTATTCATATATCAGAACGCCCTGGCGCTGACGTACGACGAGGAAAACGGAAACAACACGCAGAAGTACTTCGAAGAGCATCACAACAAAACTAGATCGGTTTCGAAGTCGATAGATATTGTTGAAACGTTAGCGCCCCCGTCGAGTCCCCAGCCCGACAGCCATCACAGTCCTCCGCTGCACGAGCTGTCTCCTTCCGGAAGCGTGACGGACCAAGGAAAAACGCATTATCAAAATAGAAAATTGACAGCGCTTAATCAGATATTAAAAGTCTTTGGCGTGGACATGTCTAGTAAAATCGTCAACGAAGATATGAATTCAGAAATTACGCGGAAGAGTCAAATGGTGTCCGCTTTAATGGAGGAGGATAATATAGGAACCGGTAAAAAGCCGCAGAATTCGTCGGAAGACCTCGACGGTGTCGATAAAGTCGTTCTCGAGTCTAGCCCACCGTCCACTCCTAAAAAGCGTAAAACCATCAGCAGTGATGTTTTAGATAGTGATGACGATAACGTCAAACACTTTGGACAAGCCATGGAATCTCCCGAAACGGATCAATCGGATATGGTGCTGAAAATAGCTAGTAATCTACGCAAGGCGATGCACAAAGGTGTCACCGATAAAATCCTGCAGCTGCCTGCGAAGTTTTTAGACGAATCGATGCTCACGCCCGAAACCGTCGAGCAAATACGCGAAGTTAGAATCTTGAATAATAAAAAATTGACCGCCGGTTCGAAGCGCAAAGCGAACGTCGGCGATTTGAAGATAGGCATACGCGACAAAAAGTCCATCGAGGATTTGGGCGTGACCGCTCTGAGCAGCTTCTGGGACGACGACAGCGTGACCGGAGAGCATCCGTGCGACCCCACTCCGGAGGATTTGATGAGAGAGATGATCAAGTATAGAGATAACGAAAAGGGTTACACTAAACAGCAGTTCGAAAAGCAATTGTGCATCAGCGCTTCTCAAACTATCGTAGCTCAAGTCCTAGCGATACTGATGCCCATCGAAAGCGATTACTTGCTGGATTCGAATAATAAAGACGTAAAAGTCGGTAAAGTCTTGGACGGTTTTTGCATCGATGATTATTGGGACGAGATTAAACCGCATTTCGGAATGTGGAGACGAGTCGCCGTCAGTGAATACTGGGACCTTCCTGCGCATTATAGAATGCGAAAGAAAAAGACAGCCGACTGTAGCGAAATCGACGATTCCGTCAAGAAGCAGGCCGTTAAAAAGATAATCCAGTGTAAAGAAACGTTGACGGCAGATATGCCGATGGATCAAGCGTATTTTGTCGAACGTTACCAAGCGGTCAACAAGCAGTACTGCGAGAAAGTCATGAACAACGACTACTCCGGCGAGGATTGGGTGAAGACGATGAAAGAACTGCAGCGGCTCGAGAGTAAATTGAAATTCGCCGTCAACCGCGCCCAGCAGAAGCAGCTGAATTTCGAAGTGCGCGAAGCCGAATTGGTTGCCGGTAAAGGCCTAGGTAAATTAATTAACCAATCGTACGCCAAGAAAAAAGACGACGTCGAAAAAGACAGCAAAATTGACAAAACGATACAGAAAGACAAGAACGATGTCGAAGTCAAAATGAATTTCAAGGCGCTGAAAGATTACATGATGGAGTATATAACCAACAGTGATACGGCGGCGGACGCTTGCGATAAAGACGCGAAGGCAGCGCCGAACGATAAAGATAAAAAGACAACGCAGGATGATAAGAGTATCGTTGTCGTCGAGGACGATAAAGCGATCGTCATCAAAGACTGCGTCGAAGACAAACCCAAGATTGAGAGGGGGGTCAGGGTTGTTGACGGCGTCGCGCTCAAAGATGGAGTGCCTATCAAAGACTCTATTTCCATTAGGGATATACTAGGTAAGCTATCAATTATTTTAAAGTTTATTTTTAAACAATAACAGAGAAAAGTTTTTACTGTTTTAATTTAAATGGCCGTTTTAATAGTTCTGGCGAGGACGTAACCCGAAATAGCTATCAACTATATACCTTATAAATTTTGTGCAACTAAAATACATTCAATCAATTCATTCAATCTAGTTATTTTTCGACACAAAAAACAGTTTATTGATTGAATTGGCATTCGCTTGGCAGAAGTATATCCGCTCGAGCTAAGGAACATGTAAGATCATTCAACAGTAAAAAAATACAGATTCACAATTCGCTAATCACGTTATAAAGAAATCGCATAATATAAATTCAAACTTGGCGCCAAGTGTTTGCATCTTTGTAATAAAGGTCATAATCAACAGATATCAACTATCACACAGGATTCTTAATGAACAAACTAATATATGACGGTCACCATTATTGAATCCTCTGGGGGGTGTTTCTTTGTATCTGTAATGGACTATTTCCGTGTCATATGTGAACTTATTGATATAGCCGCCTTTTTCGTTTCATTTACAATTGTTAGTTTTATTGCGAGCAGGAAACAAGCTAGGTTGTTAAAACAGGACAGAAGATGTATTGTGTAATTTTACTACACAGCTATATATAGATAAGCATAGTTCTGACGATGGCGTGAGCCGAAATAGCTATCAACAATATTTTCAAAAATAATTTTGTAGAACTGAAATACATTGCTATTTTTTCACTGTGTAAAAAACAGTTATTTATCGGCGCAAATGCGGTCCGTCATATATTATTGTTTGTGTCGTGCATTCGTTGGTTTGGCCTATTAATTCTTAAAGAGCATGTTGGTAAATACACCGGACCCGACGGGGCAACACAAGAAATTATGTTGAATTCATACATATTGATACAATCTGTCTCGATTTCAGGTTACGATGATGACATTTTACCCCAGTGCGGCGGACCTCAGAAGCTACTGCAGGACTTCCAGCAGAACAAAACGCAAAGGAGACCACCGCTGCAGCAACAGCAGGCCGGTAACGTCCCGGCACCTTCGGCTCAGCAGCAAAACGTCACGAACGCAGCCGCTGGTGTTAAGACCGGCGATCAGTCTGCAGGGAAGGCGCAGCAATGCGGCACTGCTCAAGCGAAATCGGTCGTCGCGGCTCCCAAAGGGAAGTCCCTTCTGAAGGGTTGCGATAGAGCAGGCGATGGACAGCATCACCACTGCCTCGGTGACGGTATTTCAATGCTCATTAATTAGCAAAAAGCCTTAGATTTGATGATCAGAACTGGTTTCACTTATCGTGAGCATTATCAACTGATTGAGAACACAATTCACAAACGAGTCTATTTATACAAAATATTTAATTTATGACGTCGATGCTCGATGGAATTTCGAAATCAAATTTAAATTACTTTTAAGGTGTTAACTGTCACTTCTTGATAGAAAGGCATTATATTTTAAATAATAAAAACACATTTTTTTAGTACTTATTTCCACAATATATTTTTTGATCAGGACCGGTTTCGCTCATCGCGAGCATTATCAATTGATAGAATACAATTTACAAACAAGTCTATTTATACAAAACAAAAAATTAATTTGAGTTAATGGTAGCAGGTGTACAAAACCATGGGTACAAGAACTAGGAAACGATTTACATAAAATCATTTCCAAACAATATTGATACAAATAAAGTAAATTAGTATAAAAATTAAATGTTCACAATCAATTATTAAGAATTACAATTACAATTATGGTAAATCAATAATCCATTAGGAGCTCTAAACAATCAATAAGGAAGTAAGGAGTGGGAAATTTTTAATGACGAAAATAACCCACAACCACATTCGACTAAGATTATGATTGTTATAAAAAGTTACATTAAAAAGTTTTTTGTCTAACTTCTTGGATATGTTTTCAGAAACTCGGCCTAAATAACTTAGTTTTACCCAACGTTTTTCAACGGAGGGAACATCAATCATCAAGCTCGAGGTTACATTTAATAAAGCTAATTTTTTAGTTTTTTTAAAGACAAGTCGATCAATCAACTAATATAATAATATAATAATTCAAATAATTTTTTTTTTTTTTTTTGAAAATGATATTGCCTCCTTTTACTTAAATTTCTTTACAGAAAATATTGGAACGCCCCTGACTGACCATATCTTCCCATCTCATCGATTCATCTTTAATCGACTTCTCATTTATTAATTTATTTTGTTCCATTAAGTAGTGATTGTGGGTTATAATGGATTATTGATTTACCATAATTGTAATTTTAATTCTTAATAAGTGATTGTGAACATTTAATTTTTATACTAATTTACTTTATTTGTATCAATATTGTATGATTTTATGTAAATCGTTTCCTAGTTCTTGTACCCATGGTTTTGTACACCTGCTACCATTAACTCAAATTAATTTTTTGTTTTGTATAAATAGACTTGTTTGTAAATTGTATTCTATCAGTTGATAATGCTCGCGATGAGCGAAACCGGTCCTGATCAAAAAATATATTGTGGAAATAAGTACTAAAAAAATGTGTTTTTATTATTTAAAACAAATTTAAATTGTTAAAACTGTGTACGATTCCCGGGTCGGGTGGTCAGTTCTGTTGCGGCCGTGCGATGGAATGCCTGAAGATGTCGAACAGCGAAACCCGGGTCGTCGGTGACAAAACATGTGGAATCGTACAAAGTTTTGACAATTCAAAATATTTATGTTAAAAGTAGCCAGGTATACAAAACCTTTGTCTTGTCAGGTATACAAAGCGAATTCTTGGACCCGTGGTTTTGTATACCCGCTACATTTAACTCAGAATATTTTGTATAAATAGACTTGCTTGTGAGTTGTGTTCTATCAGATGATAATGCTCGCGACGAGCGAAACCAGTCCTGATTGAAAAATATTTTGTAGAAATGAGTACAGGTTATCCTTGACTTACGACCGAGATACGTTCCTGGACTTTGGTTGTATGCCAAATAGGTCGTAACATGTGTATTTGTTTAAATTTTTTTATTGTTAAATTTATTCTTATTTATTAATGCAAAATAAAAGAAGAAACAATAGTTGTCTTTTTAAAAACATCAAAATTTAGCCGAGTTGTTTTTTTTCTCCTGTATATTTCTTTGTAGGAAGCAAGATCTTTCGTTGTCTGAATCCATTTTCGCAAATGTTTGCATTAATTGCTTGGTCAATTTGAACTTTATACAAATTTTTACAATTTTTTTTTTTGTTCGTAAGTCGAGGACTACCCGTGTTAAAAATGTGTTTTTATTATTTAAAATATCACGCCTGTCCGTCAAGAAATGACGGTTAACACCTTAAAAGTGATGTCACAAAAATTTTATTGAAAAATCTGTACGTGCCTTAACGCTCTATGATTGTATTACGTAGAATTCTTTTTTTCAACGCAGGGGCGCCTAGTCACGCTGAATCCTGCGCCTCGGAGGAACAGAACAGGTGCTCACGTCATCCTGATGCCCCGCGCTCCAATTCGCACTCCAACTCCAGCGGCGGGAACGGCGGCAACAACAATTCTGATCATCCGTGCAATTGTTGCTACTGCACAGTCTTCGGACACGCTGTGAGTATAAATGAACCCAATTTGAACTGTATACAAATAACTCATGTCTTTGTCATTAAAACAGTATTGTATACAATTAACGTGTCTTTTGTTTTAATGTATGATATCGACTGAAGGTGCTTGATGGAATTTCATTATCAAATTTGAGTTGTTACAACTTTGTACGATTCCACATGTTTTGTCACTAACGACCCGGGTTTCGCCTTTCGGCATCTTCATGCATTCCATCGCACGGACACAACAGCAGTTCTGTTGCAATGAGTCATTCTTAACACTTTATGGTCGAGAAACGAACCTTAACCTTTTTTTGCGGGACCCGTCTTCTCTCGGGCTTGTATTTTGGCGTGAAACAAAACGCACGGCAATACGACAAACACCTTTTTTTGACAAGTGGCAATTAAACTCATGAGTTATTATAAACCCGAGCGTTCCTATTCGGAGACACATGTTTCTCGATTAAGTCATTCAGATTTCAAACTTCCAGTGGCTCTAAACTTGCAGGAATTGCAAGTATATATTATTATTTATTATATAATAAGATAATTGTAATGAAAATTTTAAGAAATTAATATATTTTGCGCTAATCGCAAAAAACGCCACAACGCTACAGGCTTGAGTATATTGCTCGAGGGGCCCGACCACAAAGTGTTACTACAAAATTTTAAATTAGCAACAAAATCTATTTTAGTACATTAAAAATAGTTTTTGTCCAAACTCCATTTTGTTTGATGCCATTAGAAACGATTTATTGAAACTTAAGTACTAATCTAAATTTATTTGTTCTCTTTAAATTTCCAGCCCCCTGTTACCACGCCCGTTTCACGGAATTTCAACGAGACGAGGGAAAGGTTGCGGCTGATATTGAATCGGAAGAAACAGAGGAGCGGCAGGCCAAATGCTGCACAGCAGTCAACGAATTCTTCACAGGTATCATACAAGGTTTATTTTGGACAAATTACTCTACCTGATGGACCACTAAACTCACAATCCTTAATGCTGGTGACCACTGACGACTACACTCTGTGTTGCTATTCTGCGAATGCACAGCTTTAACCTGTTCCACGCGGCTGTTTTTCATACAAATTGAATTTGTCCTTTTTTTCCAAATAGAGTTATAAATAGAGCAATAAAAAATAATGAAGCCAGATGCATTCGGAATGTTTCACAACATTAAAAAACACAAACAAATGTCCTCCTATGTTGTCGCAATCACTTTAACAGATATATTCCTAACAAATAACTCACTTGTAATCGTCATTACCGTGACGTAACGTAGCAACCAATCAAACTCAAACGAACAAGCGCCACTACTGTCATGTGTCATGGAGTGTCACATTGCAATGCCACAAGATTGGTGCAAAGTTCAGTGAGAAGTCAGACGCGAGTTTAGCACGCAGTTTCAAACTGATATGTTTAAAGTGGCGGGATCGGAATAAATTTGAAGGGTTCGAAAAATCGATGTGTTAAGCATTTAAACCTAATATTTTTGTCAATTTTATGAAGGTGGTAGTATCAGGACGAATTGGGCCATATTTTAAAACCAAAATCAGTCCTACATGCAAAAGTTTGCCTGCGTTACCGACATTTGAATGTTCGTGTCCCAACGTCTGGGGCGCTCGCGCACAGGCCTTGCACATTGCCGTCCCATATGTTGGGGCGTTAGCGTGGAAGAGATTAAACATTTAATTACTTTTGACAAATGCATAGAGGTGGCCATAGCATGACAAATTAGGCGTTATTTTGAAACCAAAATCAGTCATATACGCAAAAGATTGCTTGCGTTACCGACGTTTGAAAGCTCGCGTCTCATACCTTGAGACGTTTGCATGGAAAATTTTTTATTTTTAGTTAGAGGAGTTATATTTTTGTTATTGCTTTATTTCCAGACAGCAGCCGAGGCGGAGAATCAAGAGCAAGCAAAAGGCCAACAAAACCCGTCAAGCCAAATGCACCAATCGCAGCCCGCTTCTCAAGCGCCATCGGCGATCGCTGCCGTCAATAACAACAACAGTAGCGGTCCGGCAACGAGTTCCACCGCACCCAGCTGTCCCCCATCTTGTACTCAAAACAAACAGAAACAGCCCCCGCCTGGTTTGTTTATTTTTGACATTTGTGGTAAACTGCCGTAGATATGTTTTCTGTCGATTTATGTTGGCTCATGGAAGTGTTAATTAATAATTAGTTGAGATTGCAATGCAAGTATAAATTGTTCTGTAGGTTATTTTTACCAATACTTAGCGCTATCAACAGAAAGTGTTCAAAACAATCATTTTGATTTCATTGCACATAATTTTATATGAAAACGAATTGGTAAACCTTCCTGGCGAACACGTGTATATTAAAAAAATGATATATTATTATATCGATTGAATTGGCATTTACTTGGCGGAACCCATTGTAATGCAGTGAAAAATTCTACACAGCTACATACAGATAAGCAAATGTATGTAGCTGTGTACATTTAAACATAGTACTGATGATGGCGTGAGCCGAAATAGCTATCAACTATATCTTATAAAAAAAAAATTATAGGACTAAAATACATTGTTATTTTTTCATCGTGCTGTAAATTATTGGTTTATTGCTTTTGCAATGTGAAAATGATTAAAATTAATTGGAAGTTGGCAGGCAAGTAAGCGTTCGGCATCTTTATGCAGAACTGAGGTTATTTATAACTGAAGATGCCGGAAGTCAAAACCAAGTCGTCAACAGAATGTGTTGAATTGAACAATGTTTCAATTATTCAAATTTGATATTGAAATTCCATCAATCGCCATCATTAATTACTACTTTGAAACATTAAAAATAGTAGTCATCTGAACTCACTCTTGTGCGCATGGAATTTGTTGACAGATGATACTAATTACAGGAGGAGGAATATATACTGTTCCTTTACTCTGCGATTGTAATTCCATAAATTATCTCAGGTTTTTCTCCAATACCAGTCCACCCGAAACCGAAACCGAGCACGAACGCCAACGAAAGCAAACCGACGACGAATGCCAAATCGAAGACGGCGACGCCCACCACGCCGGACGTGTCCAACAATAGCAGCAGAACCAGCAGCACGAGCAGCACCAACAACAACAATCAAAACGGCAGAATCAGCGCCAACACTGTAAATCCTGGCAACACTCTGTACGAGAAGGGTCTCGCCCTCTTGGCTGGAACCAAGGTGACACAGGCTGAGGTTTGTCATTCTCATTGTTTGTGTGAATATTAAGACTTTGATATAGCAGCATATATTAACACTTTGTGGTCGGGCCCCTCGAGCAATATACTCAAGCCTGTAGTGGGCGTTTTTTGCGATTAGCGCAAAAAAATATTACCTTCTTAAAATTGACACAACTTGTAAACCAAACAATATTTTTGATTGAAATTTCAACGAAATGATGAATGATGTGACATTTGATCTTTAAAAATAAATTATAAACACTCTGATTACGTCCTAATTTCATTATATTTCGAAGCTGAATATAAAAACCTATTCTCGATTATGTAAATGGCACTTCACGTCTCATCAATATTAAATTTTTAAAACGTTCTATGTAAAAGATAATATATTTATTCTTACTAAATATAATTATATAATAAATAATAATATATACTTGCAATCCCTGCAAGTTTAGAGCCACTGGAAGTTTGAAATCTGAATGACGTAAATGGAGAAACATGCGTCTCCGAATAGGAACACTCACAGGGTTTATAATAACTCATGAGTTTTATAGCCACTTGTTTGTCTTATTGCCGTGCGTTTTGTTTCACGCCGAAATACAAGCCCGAGAGAAGACGGGTCCCGCAAACGACCGACAGGATACAAAAACGAATTTTATCGGGTTCCGCAAACAAACGACAGTCAATCAATCCTTTCCACGCGAACGTCTCAAGGTATGAGATATGAGCTATGAGCTTTCAAATGTCGGTAACGCAGGCACTTTTTACATATAGAACTGATTTTGGTTTCAAAATATTGCCTAATTTGTCCTGCTACGGCCAAAAGTATTAGCTTTAAATGTTTAAAACATTTCAATAAAAAAGTCGCAAATCAGTTTTAAACTTCGCACCAATCTCGCGGCATCGCAATGTGACACTCCGTGACACGTGACAGTAGTGGCGCTTGTTCATTCGAGTTTGATTGGTGGCTTCAATTCATCACCGTAATGGCGATTACGAGTGAGTTATTTGTTAACGTGATTGTGACAATATAGAAATTTTATATGGAAAGAAAGGACGATTTTAATTTGTATGAAAAACAGCTGCGTGGAACGGGTTAATCTTTTGAATTACAATGTGTATCATTAATATATTTTGCCGTCATTTAAGCTGAAAAGCAAAACTTAAATTCTCACAAAACAAAGTCGGGTTTCGCACATAGTTTATCATCAAAAATAGTTGTTTAATTAAATTAATTGCTTGTGCCTTGAACGCCCTGAAACAAACGTCTCTGTCTTTGTTGTATTATTCCTCACAGTTTGACATGCAACACTTGGCATTTTAATGCGATTTATCGCATTTCCCAATGCAACCCATAAAAACGATAAAAGGTATGTAAAAGTGGGACGTATCTTTTGTATGCAGTGTCGTTATTTCAGATAATAATTTGATTGCAGAAATCGAAGGGCGCCAAGGTGACAAAGCCGAACTCGACGTCTTCGTCCAATCAGACGTCGTCGGCGAACAGCGCCAGCCCCAGTCCCGCCGGCCAACCGCAGGGCAGCCAGCAGAAAAGCGACGCCCCGTCCGGTCAGAACGTCAACAAGAAGGCCGCACCTGCTGTCAACAACAACAATAACGATGCGCCACCCGGAAGATCGAGACAGCAGGAGAATGGTGCGGCTAAAGTGAAAGGTACAAACATTGATTTTGATTGGGCTGTGGTTACTTGATAAAATGGTCACCGATTCAATAATTTAATTCGTTCATTCCCATTAACCTTCAAAGGAATATGGACATACTAGTCGAATGTAATAACAATTATTTTGATAATATATATATATATATATATATTCGAGTGCTAAGTGCCAACTGGTTTTATTACGATAAAACTATTTTTATATCAAACTTGTGTTACCATTAACGACCCGGGTTTCGCCTTTCAGCATTTTCAGGCGTTCTATGAGTTCTGTTGCATCCGCGTGATGGAATGCCCGAAGATGCCGAAAGGCGAAACCCGGATCGATGGTGACAAAACGTGCAGAATCGTACAAAATTGTAACAATTCAAATTGGTTTTCATTACGATAAAACTATTTTTATTAACAAATTGGAATTTTTACAACTTTGTACGATTCCACATGTTTTGTCGGCAACGACCCGGTTTTCGACTTTCTGCATCTTCAGGCATTCAAAGTCATTCAAGCAAAGTTGTAACAATTCGAGTTTTAGATTGAAATTCTATCAAGCACCTTCAGTCGATATCATAAATTATTATTCTCTTACAATGATTTGATCACTCGTCACAGGGCGGTTAAAATTAATTAGTTACTCCTGGAAAGTTTCGATGACCAAAATTGATATTGAAATTCCATCGATCGCTCTCAGTCGGTATTGTGAATTAGAAACGGTTTCACTCGTTGCGGGCAATACCGACTGATTACGAAGCGATTACGGGTTTGACTCCCAGTACGTACGGCTTTAATTAACGATTTGTTGGCAATTTCAGAATCCGCCCAAAATCAGAATCAACAGGGCAACGCTTCGGCCACGTCGACGACAATCGCCGTGCCCAACTCGAACGCCGTGGAAAACGGCAGCAGCAGCGACAATAACAACGCTTTCAATGCCGGTTTGACGGCGGGTCTCACCGACGGCATAGCCGCAGTGCTGTCCATCTACTCCAATTCGCGAACTGCGTCGACCAGTCGGGACACTTCCGCTTACTCTACATCTTCCATCTGCTCCGGGTATGCTTTATATACAAATTAATAATCCAGCTCGTCGCTCCAAAAACTCGGATTGTTGTGAATGCTGCGATATGCCGTACAATATATTTTATGATCAGAACCGGTTTCGTTCATTATCAATTCGAGACTCAAATTACATGCAAGATTGATAGTAAGCAGGTATACAAAGCCAAAGGCAAAATAAAAAAAACGTTATTCATACAAAATTTTGAGTTACTAATTAGGAAATTTGAATTGTTGAAATTTTGAACGATTCCACATGTTTTGCCACTAATGGGTTTTGCCTTTCGGCATCCTCAGGCATTCTATCACACAGTTGCAACAGAACTGACACACAATAAATAGTTATCATCGTTTAAGGAGTTGAAAGAATAACATATACCTGAAGGCTTTCGTTTGATTAACTCCTTTGTTGTATAAATGATATTATCGATTAGATTGGAATTCACTTGGTAGAACTACATTATAACACGGTGAAAAAATAGCAATGTATTTTGGTTCTACGAAATTATTTTTTAAAATATACTTGATAGTTATTTCGCTAACGCCATCATCGGAACTATATTTAAACGAACGTTTGCTTATCTATGTATATATATATATAGCTGTGTAGAAAAGGTATAGTTTCATTTACAATTGTTAGTTTTTTTGCGAACAGGAAACAAGCTAGGTCGTTAAAACAGGAGAAGATGTATTGTGTACTTTAAGCAAATGTTAGTTTAAGCATAGTTGATGATGGCATGAGACGAAATAACTATCAACTATATTTAAAAAAATAATTTTGTAGAACTAAAATATATTATTATATATATAAGTTATATAAGTGATGCTAATTATTTATTGTGTTTTAGTTCTGTTGCGTCTGTGTGATATAATGCTTGAAGATGTCAAAAGGCGAAACATGTGGAATCATAATAAAATTCAAATTTGATATTGTAATTTCATCAAGCACCTTCGGTCAGGCTCCACAGTTCTTCGCATCATGCTTTATTTTCATAAGGATATTTTTATATTCCAGTTGTTCTGCCGATACCGTGCTCCTGGAAGACACCAGAGATTTGAATATGCTGGTGGAATTCATCGAAGGTCCCGGTCGTGCCGTTGACAAAGTAAAAAAGCAAGCCAAAAAGGCAAGGCAGAGGGCCAAAAAGGTATATAAATTAATTAACCTGTATCACGTGGCTGTTTTTCATACAAATTAAATTTGTCCTTTCTTTCCGTATAGAGTCATAAATAGAGCAATAAAAAATAATTGGGTCTACTTTTACGGAAGCCAGATGCATTCGGAATGTTTCGCAACATTAAAAAACACAAAGAAATGTCCTCTTATGTTGTCGCAATCACTTTAACAGAATATATCCCTAACGAATAACTCACTCGTAAATTGTCATTACCGTGACGAATCGAAGCCACTGATCACTGTCACGTGTCATGGAGTGTCACATTGCGAAGATTGCGATCAATTTAAAGTGTTCGAAGAATCGATGTTTTAAACATTTAAGCCTAATACTTTTGACAAGTGTATGGAGGTGGCCAAAATCAATCGTATACGCAAAAGATTGCCTGTATTGTTGATGTTGCAAAGCTTGCGTCTCGTACCTTGAGACCATCACTTGGAAAAGTACATGTCAACCTAGAGTCCTGATAGATAGAGCTTGAATAAAATGTATAGGATCATACACCACTCCTGGGGTTGGATATACACCCAGTCCTTTTTTTACGCGAATTCAATTATGCATGGTATTATAATTAGGCATGTACGTTTCATTAGTTTTTTAAAAACTTAATTTTGTAAAGCATTCCGTTTTTTTAAATACACATACAATTGCCAAATGTTGACAAGCGTATCGGATATTATGCGAAGTTATGTTTTAGGTTGTTTGTGTAAAGAAATATAATGCAATTGCGTAAAATCATTGAATTTATGTCCGCTGCTCGTAAAGTTGTTTAAACACAATGCATTTATTAAATTCGCTGAATAGCACTTTTCTCGGCCATAAATTTCACCACTTTGAATTATTATGTCAAATAAACGCCCTCCAATGACGTCCAAATATTTTAAATGTACCATAATTACTCTTGAAGTAAAAAGCATTTATAATAAATTAACAAATTAAATAATTTACACTTGCACGAGTATTTAAAAAAGACAGTTTTAACTTGGCTTTCATACAAATCCCGATATACAAGAGTCCGAGCAAAATTCCAGATTCATACAAGATTCAATACTTTCATTCAAAAAATCGCTATTTAAAAGAATTTAAAATAAATATTTTTATAGTCTCATTATATTTTTATAAGTAATAAAGACATTAAAATATATATATTTTTTTTTTGCACGAATTTTAAAGAGCAAGTTTTGGTTTTTCATACGTTTCTGTTACTTTTTCTGTTTTTAATGTACGTCTTATTAATGCGTTTGTAGATGATCGAGAAGTTGGTGGCGGACAGAGAGAGCCTGAGGCAAGACATCCTGCATAAGTTGGGCGAGGCGAAATACCTTCGGAAGGAGGCCATCAAGTTCGACAAGGAGATCGCCTCCAGGCGGAAACCGCAGGGTAGCAAAGGTTAGCGGTGTATATATATATATTATGTTAACCTCTACTTTCAATGCGTAGCCTTCACGATACAGGGACTATTGTCATTTATTGTTACAACTTTGTACGATTCCACATGCTTTGTCACTAGCGACCCGGGTTTCGCCTTTCGGCATCTTTAGGCATTCCATCACACAGATGCAACAGAACTGATTTGAGTGACAAAACATGTGGAATCGTACAAAGTTGTAACAATTCAAATTTGATATTGAAATTCCACCAAGCACCTTCAGTCGATATCATTAATTGTACAATAAAAGATCATGCAATCTGCATCGATAGGGCAGGGTTCCTCAAACTTTTTCAGCAATGGAGCACTTACTACTTAAATTGGAATCATATATTCGGCCTGGCAATAGCTAGATATAAACGTATAGCTATATAAATCATTATAAATAATTTTCTGATCATAACGACAGGACGTAGGTTTGCATAAAGATGCTGAAAGGCGAAAACCAGTTTGTTAGTGATAAAATATGTGGAATCGTAGTACAAAGTTGTAACAATTCGAATTTGGTATTCGAAGCGTTTAACTAGCCTTAAACTAATCCCTTCTACTCCTCATATATAGTGCTTTGAGTAATGGTTGATGTTTTTAGGCAAAAAGAAGCAAGGCAACCCGGGGCAGTTGTCGACGGCGAGTGAATCTGCCCTTGAGGCGTGCGCCAAGGCCACGAGGGCAGTCGCTACCCGCGCCGAGGATAGCGTGACTTCCATGCGGGAAAAACTCCGCCGGACAGAGATGGCCATCGAGAGGCTCGTGCCGACCGTCGACCAGGACGACAAGCAACCCGCCAAGAAGAAAAAACAGCGGTCGACCGCTCCACAGGCGTCGCTCGCAGACCCTGCCAACGATAAGGTTAGCATGTTGCACTAAGTTTCTAAAGACAGTTATTTTTATAGCGTTATTCAAAATAAATGAAAAAACGTCTGTTATTCGGTTGCTACACCTCCAATAAAAATAAATTTACATGTTTGGATCTTTGTAATAAAGGTCGCAAGACGATGGCTTTAGAACGGCTGGAAATCAATAGATATCAACTATCACAAAGGATTCTTAACGAACAAACCAATATATGTCGATCACCATCACTTAACCCTCTGCTGCTGTTTTGTCGCCGTAATGAACCACTTCCGTGCCACATGTAAACTTATTGATATAGCCGCCTTTTTAGTTTCATTAACAATTTTTAGTTTTATTGCGAGCCAAAAAACGACTAGGTCTAGCGAATGTTTGTTCAAGCGTAGTTCTGACAATGGCGTGAGCCGACTCAACTATATCTGAAAAAAATAATAATAATTTTGTAGAACTAAAATACATTGCTATTTTTTTCGCCGTGTTATAATGGAGTTCTACCAAGTGAATGCCAATTCAATCGATAAATTCACAAGCGAGTTTACAGTCTTCAACTATATCAATTTTGTAGAATTAAAATACATTGCTATTTTTTCGTTGTGTTGGTAGAAAGCATTGGGCTACCACAGTTGGCTAACCGCTCTCGCTATGCTTTGTTTTTAGGATCCGTTGGGTGATGCAAAGGCCCGAGTTTGCAAGAGAGAGATTAGAAAGATTTTTATCCTAGTGTGTCTGAATTTGATGTATACAACAAGTTGTCAACTATCGATCGTTTTTGCAGGCACAACAACAGCCGACTACGACTTTGATTCCTAACTACAACGGCCAGGCGGACATCCGCCTGCTGGCCAACGAGCACGCCCTTCTACAGCACCACCAGCAGATGCAGCAGCAGCACCTGCAGCAGCTCAACGGCCAGCAGCGCCAGGCCGAGGGCGGAGGCGGGGCGCCCCCCGGCCAGCAGAACAACAACGGGATGGTCACCATCAAGAGGGTCATGCTGCCCGACAGGGACGAGCCCGGAGTCACCATCACGACCAGCGGCTACGAACAGTCGCCTTATCAGTACATGGGAATGTTTAGTGAGTATTCTTAACACTTTATGGTCGGGAAACGAAATATTTCGTTTTTTGCGGACTGTCTTTTGTTTGCGGAACCCGATAAAATTCGTTTTTGTATCCTGTCGGTCGTTTGCCGGACCCGTCTTCTCTCGGGCTTGTATTTCGGTGTGAAACAAAACGCACGGCAATACGACAAAAACCTTTCTTTGACAAGTGGCAATAAAACTCATGAGTTATTATAAACCCAAGTGTTCCTATTAGGAGACGCATGTTTCTCGATTTACGTCATTCAGAATTCAAACTTCCAGTGGCTCTAAACTTGCAGGGATTGCAAGTATATATAATTATTTATTATATATTTATATAGTAAGAATAAATATATTATTGTTTACATAGAATGTTTTAAAAATTTAATATTGATGAGATGTGGAGTGCCATTTACATAATCAAGAATAGGTTTTTATATTCAGCTTAGAAATATAATGAAATTAAGACGTAATCAGAGTGTTTATAATTTATTTTTAAAGATCAAATGTCACATCATTCCTCATTTCGTTGAAAATTTCAATCAAAAATATTGTTTGGTTTACAAGTTGTGTCGATTTTAAGGAAGTAATATTTTTTTGCGCTAATCGCAAAAAACGCCCGCTACAGGCTTGAGTATATTGCTCGAGGGGCCCGACCACAAATTGTTAACACATTATTTGCGGGTGAGATTCGCACTACGCTGATAGGTCAGTGCGTGCATAAAATCAATGTCACGCGTAAAAAACACATTTTTACATAAAATGCCATAACTTTTAAAATACCCGACATATTTAAGTGTTTTTTTCTTTATGGTACTCACCAAGTATAGTACCACCAGTTTATTAAATAAATATTCATGTCTCCGCAAAGAATACTTCTTTCAGACATAAAACATTTCAATATATATGACAAAATAAAGGACCTTTACTAATCAACATTTGGGCGCACAGTACGTCATGCATTTATTTTTGACCGTCATAAAAGTTTGTTTTATGGGCAACTTGTCACAGCAAATAGTTGAAAAAACAATTGGTAATCTCAGGGATTTGTATAGAACAGTTAAATATATGGGCGGTGCATGTGAGGCATTCAATGTCAAGCTTGTTTGCACTATTTCATTATGACCTACAAATGTTCTTTTGAGTAGAGGCACAGGGCTTTCCAGAACACAGCCCGCAGAATAGTGTGTATTTTGTAATTTAAATTTAAGTTATATGTTGATATTTCACATTTAAAAAAATGAAATATTTTTCATATTGTATAATCATTAAAGCTATAATTTTACAGATTTGTTTTAATGGAAATATTAATTTAATTGAATATACTTTTATCAGATTATAGTGTAGATGGAAGACATGAAACTAAAATTTATATTCTCACTGAAAGTGGTTCACAGCATGAAGCAGAATTGACATTGAAGAGTTTTTACATCCAAAAATGAAACATAGTTTGTGGTCACCCTGTTTCATAAATATGGTTCATTTATGTAAACCTAGCTCATATTAAACTACGTAAGCAAGATAAACTAAAATGCTTGTGAAAAAAAAACAGATATTAATAGCCTTCCCGCAGTTAACCGGCAGTCGGCTTAACGGGCATTCCTACCTTCCCCGCATTGAATGTGTTAAGATTGTTCGTACAGTATTACAAAATTGAGTTATTATGTTTGTCCTCGTTGCAGAATACAGTTGCGAAAATATGCCGCAAGACCAGCAACAACAGCAGCAGCAGCAACCGAGCAAGCCGCAGCAGAAGAAAGCATCGGCGCCGAGTTGGGAGTCCACTCTCGCACAGATCAATGCTCTCTCTCAATCCAAGAGTAAAAAACCTGGAGACAAGGTATACCTATATATACAATTATGAATAGACAAAAAAATTTTAAATTCGTTAAAATTTCACAGAGCCATATTTGCTTGAAGGGATTGTAGTGTAATTTTTGTATTGATATGGTTATTTTGAATCATAAACAATTTTTATAATTTACGTAATATTCTTACGAATTTGAACTGTTGTCACTCTTTACTACTCGACATGTTTCGTCACTGATGGACCTGGGTTTCGCCTTTCAGCATCTTCAGGCGTTCTGTCTCACGGAATCACGTTTAGTTTTGTTGCGTCTGTGTGATAGAATGCCTTTGAATTGAAATCCCATCTAGCACCTTCGGTTGATATTATAAATTATTTAATATTCTTTTGTTTAATAGAAGAAACCGCCGAAAGCTGCCCCGGCCACTCAACAGCCGGCTCCTGCTAAAAAGACTCTGGTGTCCATCACGAGAGACTCGTCTTTGTCTCTCTGCTCCGATCTCGGCCAACCCGATCAGCTGACGAAAAAACAGCGCAGGAAACAAGCTGCGCTCTTGCTGCAGCGCCAGGAGGAAGAGTTGGCGAAGGCCTCCGTCGTCAACGAGGCTGTTACGAAAAAGGGTGCTAAGAAAGGTGGAAGTAATACTGCGGCGAACGAGGCTAATGTGGTTACGAAACAAACCGCTAAGAGCACCGCCAATGATGATGATTTGAACAAAAAAGGTGCTAAAAATGTGGCGCCGGTCAAACCTAAAAGTGTCGGTACCGCCGTCAACGACAAAACTGCTGTCAATAAAAGTGTCAAAGGTAAAAATAAACAAGCCGAAGACAACGTCGAGTCAGCAAATTTGAAGAAGAAGAACAGCGACGCTTCGGAAGTGGTGCTCGGCAGTTTCAGCTCGTTGAGTCTCAAGGAACAGAAGAAGAACGCGACCATAAAGGGGAATAACGTCAGCGGAGTGGCACAGAAACCTGCCGGTAAAGGAGACGTTGCCGTTCCCAAGGCCCCCGTTAGTAACAAGACGGCCAAAGGAGTGCAGAAGCCTGCCAATCCGGTGCAGCAACAGCAGCAGAGCAACGCATTGGCCGGTAAGTTGAATTGATGTGTTTTTGACTTCTTATTATATGTATTATATTATAAAAACAATTAAATCTTGCTAGGAAACTCATTTACCCGACCACAATTCAGAATAACCACTTCTTTAAATCAATCAACTACCTAGGTAGCATTTGTGAAAAAATTCATCGGGAGATTAAAAACTCAATAAACGTAGCTTTCAAGGTCAACAATAATTTAGGCAGACATCTTAAAAATAGTAAAGATAAAATTAATAAACTGGACAGAAGCGGTATTTATAAAATGTCCTGTGGCTCGTGTTTATCCGTTTACATCGGACAGACAGGTAGAAGTATATCTACTCGAGCTAAGGAACATGTAAGATCATTCAACAGTAAAAATACAGATTCACAATTCTCTAATTGCATTATAAAAGAATCACAGGTCGGAGAATGACGGCTTTGGAACTGCTGGAAATCAATAGACATCAATTATCACAAAGGATTCTTAATGAACAAACTAATATAATAGAATCCCCACTAGTCCAACCGTATTAATGGGGGGTGGTCTGATTTGCTTCCGTAATGACCATTCCGGTCCCACATGTAAACTTATTGTCATAGCCGCCTTTTGTTTCATTTAGAATTTTTGAAAATTTTGTGTCATTGTGTTAAAGTAACAAGCTAGGCCGTTGGAACAGGAGAGAGGATGTGTTGTGTGCCTTTTCTGCACAGCTATATATAGATAAGCGAATGTTAGTTTAAGCATAGTTCTGACGATGGCGTGAGCCGAAATAGTGATCATACTATATTTGAACTATATTTTTTAAAAATAATTTTGTAGAACTAAAATACATTGCTATTTTTTTCACCGTGTCTTATTACATGTGTTTCAAATGACCAAAATTGTTCTGTTAAGTCTAAGTATGAGTAGTTAACCCGTTCCATGCAGTTGTTTTTCATACAAATTAAATTTGTCCTTACTTTCCGTATAGAGTGATAAATAGAGCAATAAAAAATAATTGGGTCGGCTTTTACGGTATCCAGATGCATTAAGAATGTTTCACAACATTAAATAACGTAAAGAAATGTCTTCATATATTGTCGCAATCGCTTTAACAAATATATCCCTAACAAATAACTCACTCGTAAATTGCCATTACTGTGACGTATCGAAGCTACCGATCAAACTCAAACGAACAAGCACCATTACTGTCACGTGTCATGGAGTGTCACATTGCGATAAATTTTAAGTGTTTGAAGAATCGATGTTTTAAACATTTAAACCGAATACTTTCGACAAGCGTACTGAGGTGGTCGTAGCAGGACAAATTAGGCGATATTTTGAAAACCAAAATCAGTCGTATACGCAAAAGATTGCCTGTGTTATCGATGTTTGAAAGATCGCGTCTCATACATAGAGAATTTGAGCAACGAGTTGTTCTTGTTATTTCAGGTAAGAAAGGAGGAAACCAGCAGTCGGCCGCAGTCGGCAACAAGAATCAACACCAGCAGCAGCAGTGGAAGCAGTCGCCAGCTAATAAACCCCTCGCCGTCGAGAGGATTCGGCTTAATGCCGATACCACCATTGAGATTGCTTCCAACAAAGTTAGTCGTTTTTATCAATACAATTTTTATTTTCATAGATTCCTTCTATTATATAATCCCGGAATTAATGTCGTTTTTTACAGTAACATTTATATTTGATTCTTTTAATTACTTTTTTTTTTGTTTTAACAAAGTAATTAGCACTGTTGTCTATGACTCTTTGCCATTTATTTTCAAGATCTAAGATTACTTTCTCGTAAAAGGTCTTCGGTTTAAATTCGAAGAACTCCGAGAGACCTGATTTTAGGCCTACAATATTTTCGATTTTTTTGTTACTTATTGCGTTTCTAAAGAACGAATCAAGTGATAGTCACTCAGTGCAGAGTCCGGAGAATAGAGCGGATGCGGTAAAACGTCCCGGCCGAGGTCCTGGGTCTTTTTTTGTGTAGTGTCGGCAACGTGCGGACGGGCATTTTCGTGTTGAAGAATAACATTCCTTGTTTTCATTAGAGCAGGTCTAATTTCTTGTAAATTTGTATTTGACTTGTTCGTCTGATCACAATAGAGAACTTCAGTTATCGGCAATCGCTGCATCTACGGTGATAAGGTCACGGAGAAACGGGGAAGAATGTCGCTTTTCTTGCAGTATTTTGCATATGAGGCGCTGTGGTTTGTTGTGATCAGTTAGCGCATGAGGAACCCAAATGCCTTCTTTTTGAACATTCACCATTTTCTCTAAATAGCGGTGAGTATTCAATTATAATGTGTGATGATTGATCAATAGTCATCGTCGGATCTGTTTCAATTTCCGCCTTTAGGGCCGCTTCATCGACTTAACTGCGCCGTCCACTTTGAGACTCATTTTTCTAATTGAGATTATCCGATTGAAATTTTCTGAACCATCGTTGGCGCTTTCTTATGTCCAGTATATCACCGTAAATCTCACAAAAAGATTCTGTTGCTTCTGTTGCAAGTTTTTTTTTTTTTTTTAATGAAACAAAAACAGCATACGGCTTCTTAAATGTGTGTCCGAAGGACACGTCTCTGCCATTTTTGTAGATGTGTAGAATTGATTTTATTTGTTCAAAAGAAAGTTAAAGAATCACCAAAGAAGAGAAAAATAATAACTGGTAAACGGACCCAAACATACTGAGTCAAAGTTGTGTATTGAAAAAAAAACGACATTATTTCCGGGATTACCTAATATATTGGTAGTTCTTTTTTTATTTTGTGTTATTCATGCTTTCCTATGACGCAAATACATACTCCGAAACCCCAGTTGATATTTTCTTGAAAATTCCAGAGTAACATCGTTCAGCCCGTGATGAGGCAGCCAGTGAGCCAGCTGCACGGTCACTACCACGGTCCACCGCATCCTCCTTTGCAGAACCATCATCAGCCTCTGCTGCAGCAACAGTTGATGACCGCCGACACAGACGGACCCGCTTCCTGCAGCATCATGGAGCAGCTCCGGTCCGGGGTGCAGGTTGCAGATTTGAAACTGCCTCCCGGAATAACCCTCACTTGGGTGGATCCAGCCAAGAACACGCCCAATCCAAATACAGCCAAATCGGCCATCGTAAGTTTTGTTCCTTTATGCCAAACGCATAACGTAGCTTGGTCTGGACCACAGTCTCAGATATGCACACACAAGTCTAAATTCATACTTACGACCATGTATTAGGTAGTTCGGAAAGGAATGACCATTCGCCTCTGATTGTTGACCTAGACCAATCGTTTTTTGAGCAATTGCTCTTTTAAATGTCCTAATTTGGCACAATAAACCTCTGCAGTAACGGTTTCACCAGGTTTTAATAATTCATAGTGAATTATTCCTTTAACCCTTTACGAATACGAATTTTGGTTTGTTTTAAATATTTTTCAATCTAGAAAGAATATGTATTATTGAGTTGATGCAAAAGTTATGACCGTTTTTTACATATAAAATTAAACATTTTTTTTTTATTTAATCAATTATATAATTTCCATCCGTTCTTATAACTCTCTCCCATCTTTCTATCAACTTATTAATACCACTAGTGTAAAATTCCGTGGATTTTGATGCGACAAATGTATTAAGGGATGTTTTTACCTGTTCTATTGTATCAAATTTTTTATTATTTAAAAAATTTTGCAACGATCGGAATAAATGAAAATCGGAAGGAGCAAGATCTGGAGAATACGGTGGATGCTTGATAACATCCCAATTCAACTCATTTAGCTTGTGTTGGGTCATCATAGCCACATGTGGTCGCGCGTTGTCATGATGAAACACTACCCCTTTTCTGTTTACCAATTCTGGTCTATCCTTTTGAAGGGCGATGTTTAATTTGGATAATTGCTGACAATATCGTTCTGCCGTAATCGTCTGATTGCGTTCCAAGAGTTCAAAATACACAATAGCCTTGCAATCCCACCAAACACAAAGCATAACTTTTTTTTGATGGATTTCGGCCTTCGAAGTTGTTAATGGGGCTTGTCCAGGTATAGCCCAATGTCTTTTTCTTGTCACGTTGTTGTAAACGACCCATTTCTCATCTCCCGTTACCAAACGATGCAAAAAAGGTTCATGTTTTTGTCTCGCACTCAAAGCAACGCACGTTGAAACACGATCCAATAAATTGGCAGCCGACAATTGATGAGGTATCCAAACGTCGTACCGCGAAACCATCCCCATACGCTTCAAATGTCTTAATACGGTTGTTTGGTTGACTTCCATCATCGACGCGATCTCCCTGGTGGTTAGACGTGGATTGGTGTCAATTATAACTTTTAACTTGTCGTCATCAGACTTCAATGGCCGCCCGGTACGTGGTTTATCAATTAGTGAAAAATCCCCAGATCGGAATTTTGTAAACCATCTTCGTACTTGTCGAACTTTGATGACATCTTCTCAATACACTTCGCAAATGTTTTTGGTTGCCACACTCGCGGTATTGTCTTTACGAAATTCATAAAGTAAACAATGACGTTAATGCACTTTGTCGATCGACATTTTGAAAAAATACAAGGGCTCTTCACTGTACTCTGGCCAGGCCAAAACTGAATAGAAAGTAGAGGGAAAGGCTCCTTTATACAATGGAATCATTTAAAAGAAGATACTATTCATCATTTCTGAAGAAAAATTTTTTTTACCTAGGATCATAAAAAACGGTCACAATTTTTGTATCAACCCAATAATTTGAATCAAATAAAAAAAATGTAGGTCCGACTGCTTGAAATTATTGACAGATATATGTGCAGCAAGAATATCTGAAGAAATTATAATTATTCAACAAAAATACTGAACTTGCAAATGATAAAAGACATCACAGTATTTGGACGTACATGTACGGCCATACTCCTCAAAGGGTTAATATCCCACCAAAACAAAAGAGAACCTTTTTTAGGGTCGATGTTGGCCGAGCAGTAGGTAAAGCTATCTGCTTTGCCGATAACCATCGTTTTTTCTTTTCGAATTACTGTTCAGGACCCACGTTTCATCTCCTGTAATAATTCTTCTGAGAAATGGATCCGCACCCATCAGGCACCCGAATTCCTTGCCTGTTTTTTTTCCGTGCCCTTTCAAACGATCGTTTAGTTTAATATGACCTAGGTTTACATAAATGAACCATATTTATGAAACAGGGTGACCACAAACTATGTTTCATTTTTGGATGTAAAAACTCTTCATTGTCAATTCTGCTTCATGCTGTGAACCACTTTCAGTGAGAATATAAATTTTAGTTTCATGTCTTCCATCTACACTATAATCTGATAAAAGTATATTCAATTAAATTAGTATTTCCATTAAAACAAATCTGTAAAATTATAGCTTTAATGATTATACAATATGAAAAATATTTCATTTTTTTAAATGTGAAATATCAACATATAACTTAAATTTAAATTACAAAATACACACTATTCTGCGGGCTGTGTTCTGGAAAGCCCTGTGCCTCTACTCAAAAGAACATTTGTAGGTCATAATGAAATAGTGCAAACAAGCTTGACATTGAATGCCTCACATGCACCGCCCATATATTTAACTGTTCTATACAAATCCCTGAGATTACCAATTGTTTTTTCAACTATTTGCTGTGACAAGTTGCCCATAAAACAAACTTTTATGACGGTCAAAAATAAATGCATGACGTACTGTGCGCCCAAATGTTGATTAGTAAAGGTCCTTTATTTAGTCATATATATTGAAATGTTTTATGTCTGAAAGAAGTATTCTTTGCGGAGACATGAATATTTATTTAATAAACTGGTGGTACTATACTTGGTGAGTACCATAAAGAAAAAAACACCTAAATATGTCGGGTATTTTAAAAGTTATGGCATTTTATGTAAAAATGTGTTTTTTACGCGTGACATTGATTTTATGCACGCACTGACCTATCAGCGTAGTGCGAATCTCACCCGCAAATAATGTGTTTGAGTGACGCAAAAAAAAAATGGTCATTTCTTTCCGAACTACCTAATATATCAAGGGTGGGAAACCTTTTTGAGTTTGGAAGCTACTTTTGATTTGAATTTTCATAGCCATTTACTTCCAATCAAACAGATTGTTTAAAAAAGATAATTTTTGATTTCAAAATATCGTTCAACATTTACCATAGCTGTATACTTTAAATCAACATACTCATTTGGCCGTCTTGACAGTTGAGAACTTTGGGCGGTTGGTGGGTTAAAACCTGCACACAAGTCCATAACTAAACGAACAAACAATGTATTTTTATTACATATGTTTATTATATTTACAGCCCTCCGTGAAATTGACATCTGCCGTGCCAGCTGTCAACAGACCCACGCCCCCTGTGGTGGCCCCGCCCGCCGTCATCATGGTTGACACTAACAGACTCCAAGCGGACAGAGGTACTTGTCTAATTCGTAGCACTTAAAAATCATCGAGGAATCGCATGACATAGATTTAAACTCAGTGCCCACCAGTTTACATCTTTGTAATAAAGGACCTCCGCTAAATGCATCCCAACAATTATAAATTAATAGGTATCTAAGACTAATGATATTTTCAAGAACAAATATAATAAAGGTGTTTAAAACTTTTAAGTTGGCAACACTTTTTTAACTGGCGGCAATTTTGTCAGCTGTCAAGTGATTTATGGTTAATTTGGTTTGCTTTCAAATTGCCCAAAACAAGATTGCCGTCGATACCGATTTACATAAGCGAATTTTGTTTAGCGATGAAGTTCACTGTTGGTTGGATTGATAAGTCGATAAACAAAACTGCCGTATTCGGAGTGATGATAATCCTCGAGTGTATGTTGAGACACCGTTACGTCCAGAAAAACTGGCTGGTGTGCTTTATGGGCTTGTGGAATCATTGAACGTTACAGTGAATGCTATAGAGCCATGATTATTGACTTTTTCGTTCATCAAATGAACAACCACGACGTGCAGGAGCTGCGGTTTCAACAAGACTAGTGCCACGATTGATTTATTGAAGGAAACGTTTGGTAACCGCATAGTTTCAACTTTGATCGTGTGATTTAACGCCGCTAGACTATTTCCTGTGGGGATAAGCTTGAAACGATTGACCACTTGGAGGACAACATTTGCTGCGTTATTGCCGATATACGGCCACAAATGTTGGAAAAAGTCATCGAAAATTGGACCTCCAGATTAGACTATGTCCGAGCTAGCCGTGGCGGTCATTTGCTGGAAGTCATATTCAAATTATAATACCAGGAGATTATCTTTCGAATAAAGTAAATTTCATGTATATTTAAAAAAATTCATCTTTGTTTTATTCCATTACAAAGTTGTATACCTCTAAAAAAAACACCCTCATCACCTGTTCTCAGACCATTTCAGAAGGTTAATGCATTTTTTTAAGTAAATCAATTCAGTACAATACTTATTTCTTATTTACGTCAATTCCGTACAAAAACAACACAGATTAACTAATCGAAATTAGGGTGTTAAAACAAAAGAAAAGATGTATCGTGTACATTTCTACATAGTTGAGGGCATAAGCCGAAATAGTTGTCAACCATATACCTTATAAATTTTGTACAATGTATAATTATTTTTGTTCACAGATAAAAACAATCAGCCGCAAGTGGTGAATTCGCTTCCTCCTCATCCCAACACCAACATTGATCCATCGCAGCAACGTCCGGTCGGTTCCCGTCAGAAGAAATCCAAGAGACGCTACAAACGCCCGACGCAGCCTCCGAACCTCAGCGCCACGAGTAGCAGCACCCACATTACCTCCAACGTCGCCAGCAACATAACGGCAAATAACCCGCCGACCAAAATGGTCACCCTGAGAAACCCAATGTTCCATCCGGGAACCGTCATGAACCTCAACGAGAGCATCAACACCAGGAGGATACCGGACCCCATACCCATGCCGCCCAGCTCTAATCCGGGACAGGCTACGATCACTCCGACGAGTAACGGAATGTACACAATACGGAATCCTTTAATGTCCATGGTGCACGCTAGGAGTGTCATGGAGCAACAGAACATCGTGGAACCGCCGCCGGTCCAGCAACAGAGTTACGGCAATTACGTCAACAACGCCAACCAGGAGCAGTTCGTCCCCAACAAACGTGAAAATAGTGTCACCGTTCCGAAAAGCGTGGTCGATTCCGTCAACTTGAATTTTACGCCGAACAAGGACCGCGGGTATTCGCTGTTTAAACAGGAATCTGAAGACGCTGATTCGAACAGCGTTAATAATCATTCTAACAGTCCGAATTATAACAACGTGAGCGTGCAGAATCCCATCGGGAGTTCGAGGAGTTTCAACAATCATGATTCGGCAACGAACAAAACCGCCGTGCCTCAGGGTATACCCGAGCCCATCGGCACGCCGTTGGGCATTCGGAAAGTGGAAAATAACATGGACAATTCAGTGATCGGTAATTTGACGGAGGCGTTCAAGAACGTCAAGTGTTCCTCTTCGCATCAGGGGCTGTACAGGCCGTTCGGAGGTGTCGGCGTCTCCAGTGAGATGTCGGACAAGGTGTTCGGGGCTGGACTTTTTCAGTCGACTTGCGTAGGCCGCGAGGAGCAGGTTAGACTTTTTACGCCGGTTTTAATTGAACAATGTTAACACTTTATGGTCGGGAAACGAAATATTTCGTTTTTTGCAGACTGTCGGTTTGTTTGCGGAACCCGATAAAATTCATTTTGTATCCTGTCGGTCGTTTGCGGAACCCGTCTGCCCTCGGGCTTGTATTTCGGCGTGAAACAAAACTCATGAGTTATTATAAACCCGAGTGTTCCTATTCGGAGACTAATGTTTCTCCATTTACGTCATTCAGATTTCAAACTTCCAGTGGCTCTAAACTTGCAGGAATTGCAAATATATATTATTATTTATTATATAATTATATAGTAAGAATAAATATATTATCTTTTACATAGAATGTTTTAAAAATTTAATATTGATGAGACGTGGAGTGCCATTTACATAATTTTGAATAGGTTTTTATATTCAGCTTAGAAATATAATGAAATTAAGACGTAATCAGAGTGTTTTTAATTTATTTTTAAAGATCAAATGTCGCATCATTAATCATTTCTTTGAAAATTTCAATCAAAAATATTGTTTGGTTTAGAAGTCGTGTCGATTTTAAGAAAGTATTATTTTTTTGTGCTAATCGCAAAAAACGCCCGCTTCAGGCTTAAGTATATTACTCGAGGGGCCCGACCACAAAGTGTTAATATCTTGTTTTATTTTTGTGCTGTCTATTTTATTTTAATTTTATTGTGAATGAATGGGAATGTATTTTTACATTTATTTAAATTTTTACAGTGCTTCACGGACAAGCAAACCGGATGGCCGTGCCAGGAATCGGAGGCCGCGCAGAAAGACAAAGATGATCAGGCGAGGCAGGCACCACCGTTCCTCTACCGACCCGTGCGTATTTCCGATGCTTTGAATCATTTTTTTTTCAGTCACCTTTGTCACTATTGTTGACCGACCTGGTCAGAATGTGCTTGATGGAATTTCAATATCAAATTTGAATTGTTACAACTTTGTACAACTCCACATGTAAGTGTCTTCCTGTAATTAACCCTTTGCACTCGTATCTTTTTTTGGGTGAGGGTAGCCTCAACTCGTAATTAATTTCACGCATTTTCCGGGATTCATAATCAAAACTAAAAATGAAAATAAATCGTATTTTCAACGGATGTTTGTTCAACAAAAAACTTACACAGCGTGCATAAGACTGTTTTTTAGTATTTTTATAGAAATACAATCGTAAAAAGTTTTTAATTTCTATTTTACGAAAGTTTTAATCCGAGTATATGAATTTTAATTCATATGATAGAGAAAATATTATCTGCACGATATATATATTATGATAAACAGCAATGAAAATCAATAAAATGTGGTACATAGAAAATATTCAAGCTTAAAGCTTTGGTTCCCCAATGGGGACATACGACGCCAACTGTTTATTTTGTCAGTTCTGTTGCATCCGTGTGATAGAATGCCTGAAGATGCTGAATGGCGAAACCCTAGTTGTTAGTGTCAAAACATGTGGAATCGTACAAAGTTGTAACAATTCAAAATTGAATACTAAAAAGATAAAATGCAAACTAGCTGCAAATCTACAATGAACAGTCGAATTTACGATCGGTCTGTGATACAAATTGAAACAATGGATGAATAAAAGAATTTTTGGCTCAATGTTGTGATTTGAATATTGTCTTGCAGAAGTCGTCGACCGACTGTCACCACTCCCAGCAGCAACCGTCTGCACCGTCCGCCGTCAATAACGTGGTGGAAATAAGCCTGGTGCCCGATCCCAACCACCACCAGCAACAGCTGAACAACCAATCGCAGCACTACAGACCGATGTACGCCCCGCTGAAGACGTGGGGGTCTTACTCGGAATACGTGCCGCCCCCGCCGAACGCGCAGGCCAATTTCTACTCGCAGTACGGCGGTAGATTCTCGAGGACGCCGCAGCAGTCCGTCAACGAAGTCAACAGAAATGCGGCGATCGTTTCTTCGCACTCTTCTTCGTCATCAGGACTGCTCAGCGGGAACAGTTCCGTGTACGATTCCGTCAGCAACTCCAGCAGTAATTCCCCGGCCGATTCCAGCGTCAACGTCAACAATACTACGATGGCTACAGAAAATATCGTCGGCGATAACATAGTCAGAATGTCGCCGAATAGGCTACACCACGTTCACCACATGATGAACAATCAGCACGTCCAGGCTCCCATGTTGTACAACAGCATGAACCAGTACTCCAATATAGACATGCAGGAGGCGTTCGATCAACCGTTGAACTTGTCGACCCCGCGCAACAATATTGTCGTACAAGAACAGTCTGCGTTCAATCAAGAGTTGATACCGCACGCCAACATGATACAGGAGGGCATACCCTTCAACCAGATGCCCAACGTCGGCTACAACGTCTCCGGTTTCAACAGCGCCCGAATGCCGATAAACCACGAAGGGTTTCAGTCCAGGATGGGATCCGACGGGTCGTACGGCTTCGGATTCGAGCAGCAGACTAACTCTTCGGGCTTCAACTCTTACGGCTCGCAGTACGGCGACGCGGGATCGGGATGCTCGTCCCTGGGTGCCATCGGGAGTCAGAGGGTGACTTTGAACGGCGTGGCGAAGAACTCGGAAGACTACTTTGGAGGTTGGTAATGTACAACACTTGATTATTTTGTTTTTGTGGTTGTTTCAATTGTTTTGTGATAGAGCGCCTGAAGATGCCGAAAGGTGAAACCCGGTTCGCTATGGACAAAACACATGGAACCGTACAAAGTTGTAACAATTCAAATTTAAATTTCATGTAGTGAACGATCATATACATATCGACATGTCACATGTACTATGTTAATGTTTATAGGCTAATCACATCTTGCTGCTTTCTTTTGTATCCTTTAGTGATAGAGACTACAAACCAATTCGTTTACATATTCGTAAAATTATTTTTTATATCGCATAGGTTCTCATTCCTTTTCGGGTGGCGACCCCTTGTGACACTTGTGACCCCCGTACAAAAAATATTTTCTTATTTGACCGTATAAGTCGGTGACGCCCCCAGGTTGGGAAGAAAGTTGGGTTAAAAGAAAGAACCGTTACTATTTTTACGGAGGAACGACGATTAAAGGTTTCCAAGGTCACAGTCTATTATCGATGTGCTTTTCTGTTACGCAGATAGCGGGAGCGTCTTCGCCCCCGACCAGTCCATCACGAACCTGAACGAGCTGGACTCGACGGAGCGGGACATCGAGACATTCAAGCGGTTCGATTTCTACTTTGAACCGCCCAAGAACAAACCCAAGATCAGCTTGAATTTGAACGACATCGCCCTGCAACCCAAAACGGCCAGGGACAAATGAATCATGCAGACTTGCAAGCCCAGAACATCATCATCGCTGTGACGTAACTTTGATATTATAAAAGACGACTGAAATAAATAAAATATTGCATTGTGCTATCACCGTGGTCATTTGAAGGTGCGTGTGACATGACCGCGGTTTTTTGACCGTAATTCTGCGTCATTTTGATCCAATCCTTCTTAAACTCCAAACAGTGGATAATTTTTAACTCAATCTTTAGAGTTGAGAAACTATACTCTAAAGATATATATATATATATTTGAATGAAAAAATAGCAATGTATTTTAGTTCTACAAAACTTTTTATATATTGATAGCTATTTCGGTTCACGCCATTGTCGTATGTTACGCGATTCTTTTATAAATTGAAATCGTGAATTCGTGCAAATTGTGAATCTGTAATCTGTGAATCGAGTGGAGATGCTTCTGCTGTCTGTCAGATAAATCAGCAAATGTACGTTTAAACATAGTTCTGACGATATGGCGTGAGCCGAAATAGCTATCAACTATATTTAAAAAAATAATTTTGTAGGACTAAAATACGTCGCTATTTTTTTTCGTTGTGTTATAATGAAGTTCTACCAATTCAATCGATACATTAAATTAAACTGTTTGGATTCGACGAACACAATACAATTCATTTTCACTGCGTTCAGGAGGAACTGCGTAAATCTAATTATTGCATATTGGAACGATTTATACTATGTACAGCTATCCCTGCCAATTTTACATGCCAGATAATTTGTTCGTAAGTGTGTCCGACACCTTCTGCGTTAAAGTTAGATTGCGTAAATGGCATGAATTTTTAAATTTACTTTTAATTTTTATTGTATTAAAATACAATAAAAATTGAATTAATTGTAGTATTCGGTGTTCGAACATCATTGATATGATAGTTGACCTCCCTCGATATATAAAAATACGTTCAACAAGATGCCGCCATATTGTGTTGATTCGATACAATATTTTACGACTGTTATTCGGTGCGACTTGCTGGTGGAAAAAAAAAAAAAAAAATTATTTCATCGCAGATTGTTGACGAATTTGAATTGCCGTGATTGATGAAAAAAAAATATTTGTCCTAAAATAAGCTTTCGTTTGTTTAATGAAAGTAGTTTATTTTTTCGCTGTGTAGATGTCACTGTTTTCTGCAGTGTTTTTTTTTTTTTTTTTTTTTCCCTTATCGTTGACTCGAACCAGAATATTTTTTTTTTTTTTATACGATGTTTGAGTCTTGTTTGTTATTTTATGAACGGGCAGTGCAGTGTGCTATTTTCACTATTTTAACGTGTTGAAAAAATTAATTTTTTTTTTTTTTTTTTTCAGTTGCCATTCTTAGAATTAACTGTCTAATGATAAAAAAAAAAAAAAAATGCTGAAGAATCAATGTTCATTTGTTTTTTTTTTTTTTTCTTTTTTTTCTACTGATGTTGCTTTTCTGCGCGGTATAGATTTAAAAATGAAAATGTATCACATGAAATTTGAGTCGTTGTTTTGGGTTTTTATTTAGACTTCGCCGTGACGTGATTATTACGTGTTCATGCACGCGGTTATTTACGTTTGGAACATTATGGAAATAAGAATGGACGTTCGAAACATGATATTAAAACATACTTAAATTTACAAAATTATTTAATCTAGGGTGAACAAAATTTCTTGTACATAAACAAATATATATATGAAAAATAAAAAAAAATATTTTGTTTTAATTATCCAATTATTAAACTGTATTTTTTGTTTATTTATACAATGTTTGAATAACGAGTAAGTAAGGAATCACTTTGTCACTAACTGACGTCCAATTTGGCGTGTACACAAATGCCAAAAAAAAACATAATTACATAATGCCCTTGATTGATATATAAAAACAATGGGTGTATATATATATATATGTGGGAAGGAATGATGTAAACAAAACGATTACATTTTCTATATATTTAAAAATCTTTTTATTCATTAAGGGAACCCTTTACATACATCTATTATAGTAGTGTCTATGGATAATATTATGTACGTTGTCTATTGCCTGTAAAAAGGATGACATAAAAACAAAAAACAAAAATTTTGCCGCCATAAAAAGCTGCACAATTTTTTTTTTAAAACCATTTATATTCAACAAAACAATCATTCTCTTATGTATACTTAATATCTATACATGACATACAATGAATATTGCATGTGGACTAAACGATTTCGAAATCAATTAATATAATAATTATCTATGCTCCGTTACGGCCATTTTGTGTTCACGACCGTTTCGTTATTAACTATAGACAAAATACACATAAATAATAGTTACACATCCAAAGAAATGATTCTATTCATATGTGCCCGATTCAGGCACTAAGTGTTTGTACGTGCGTATCTGTCTATCAAAATGTATCGATGTTCAAAGCGATATTGTCTTTTTGTAGTGTATTTCTCAGTTTTACATTGCCAGGTGTGGAATTCCAACACAACGAGCGAAACCGGTCCTGATCGAAAAATATATTGTGGAAATAAATGCTGAAATATGTGTTTTTATTATTTAAAATTCCATCATGAAGTGACAGTTGAAACCTTAAAAGAATTACCTGAGATTTTTAAACTTCTTTACTGTCAACACGGTCATTGCTTCGTTAGTTGTAACATCAGCTGAGCTACTTAAAAAATGTTCCAAAAATTAATAAAATCGTTGAAATACGTCACACAAATCACACGGATGCAACAGAACTGACATACAATAAACAGTTCGCATCGGTTATATGTGTAAGAGGAATTAATTACATCCGATTGAAAAAATTTGATTTAAGTTTTATTGACACTAAATACCATGGATGGATACGATGAATAATGATCAACTGTAATTAAAATATGTCAAATCTGTTCCATCAATGCGATAAAATGCCTGAAGACGCAGAAAGCCGAAATCCGGGTCGTTGGTGACAAAATGTGTGTAACCGTAAAAAGTTTCAACAATTCAAATTGTTACAGCTTTGTACGATTCCACATGTTTTGTCACTAACGAGCCGGGTTTCGCCTTTTGGCATCTTCAGGCATTCCATCACTCGAATGCAGTAGAACTGACAAAATTCTTTCAATTTTGTTTAGAGAATTCAGCATTTTTATATGAAAAAAAAATTAACTTTAATATGTCTTCGATACTCTCATCTCGTGAAAAAATAGTAAAGTATTTTAGTTCTAAAAAATTTAGATTTAAATTTAGTTAGAAGAAGGCGTAAACCGAAATAGCTATCAACGATATACCTTATAAATTTCGTAGAATTAAGATATTATACTATTTATTATTTCACCGTGTTATAATGGAGTTTTAACAAGTAAATGCCAATTCAATCGATAAATTGAAATTTTTATCATTTTGTAAATTAAAAAAAAATTATACTTGGGGACCGCATGCACTATAGGGAATATTTTTATAAGGGGGAACGCTATAATACGGTTTAGATTCAAATACTTAATTTTTATACTTGATGATCGAAATCTCAAAACTGATTTTTTTTGGACCCGTATTTGGCTCCGATCCAACATTCTATGGACCTTCGAAAGACTTCTGCCAAAACAAAACCTTGGAAAAGGGCGGACAATATCGCTTTTATCATACATACGATTCAACCGAAATAGTACGCTACATCAATGTTTTAAAAAGTCTTAACTACCCGGGAATAAACAATAGGAAGATAGTTCCACGGGACACGCGTTACAGGGGTGGAGTTTTCATGAATCTCTTTCAAGCGTTGGCGCACGCGCGGGGCATTAAACAAAAATCACATCAAATTTTCAATCGTAACAAACTGTCGTTTTTGGTTTACATTTACTATTTACAACAGTGCACGTTCCAAACAAAACACATCAAGTCTGCGTTTCTGCGTTGAAATAAGATTCATTAAGTTAATTTCAGATAATAAAAACACAATGTTAACTACATTTTTCACAGTTAACACATTAATTGCGAACATTCCTTGCACAGTGGATCAGTTAAAATATTACTTCCAATTTCACTCACGCGAACATTACCAACTAATATTCGTGGGAACATTGTGCTTTTTATTATTAAATAAAATTAAAACGTGTTGTTAACACCTCGAAAGCAACAAACCAAAATTATTTGAAGTTGTAGCGTTATATACTTCAAATAGTAACAAAACGAAAGCCGTATTCTTAATGCAGATATACCGTTTAACCCTTTCAATGCCTGCTGAAACCGTATTGCGCTGTAAATTAAAAAATAAATAAAAATATTATTTGCAATATGCAAACTTTTTCAAAGCAAAACAAAGGAACATTTTACCTCTATCATTGTGAAAAAGTAACAAGCTCCACAAAATTTATATGATATACAGTTGATAACTATTTCGGCTTACCCGTCATCAGAACTATGTTTAAAGTTACATTTACTGTGAAGAAAAAAGTACACAATATACCATCTCTGTTCTAACATACTAGTTTCATATAGTTCTGATGAGGGCATAAGTCGAAATAGGTATCAACTATAAATTTTGTAGAACTAAAATACATTGCTATTTTTTCACCGTGTTATAATGGAGCTGTACCAAGTAAATGCCGATTTAATCTATGTATATTGTTTTATAGCAATGAAGCAAAACCGAAGAGGATTGCGATGTTTTCAAATCTTAGCGACGGGAAACGTTGATTTAAAAATTATCTACCGGACAATTGAATTGACAAGTTTGAATGATGAAACTTTCACCCGACAACTTCCAAAAAATTGCCTCCGAGGCTAAAAGGGTTAACGGTGCAAACTCAAACTCGAGTAATGTAAATAAACAATTTCCTAGTCAATACATTACAAAAATTACATTTAAAATGTATAAATTATTGAATTGTTATGTACATTTTTATCTATACATTTATATTTTTGAATGATAGCAGTATTTTTTTGTATGCGTAAAATATAATTGCGTAAAAAATTAATTCTCAATAACCAACAAAAGATAAACTAAAAAATATATTTTAAAACATAGAAAATTATCAATATCTCAATTCGCACAGTAAATTTTTGTATATATATATATATATATATATTATATACCTTGCAGTCAAAGTTGGTTTACTTCAATGCACGCATTCGCTAGTCGGTGTGTAAATTGAATATAAATATTTTAATCTGAACAATTCGCGAATCAACCGGTAGATGTCGCAAATTATTTCACCGACCCATGCAGAACGGCACAAGGATTGCATCCCGGACTTTTTAGAGAAACTGTCCAAATCGTGATACGCACGTTAAGCACTGGCGAGTCGTTAGCGAGATAGTGTCTTCACAGTGACAAAATCGCGTAAAAACGGAACTAAACGATCGCAAAGAAGCGTTGTGCAGATGCATTTTGATAATTTAATGAAAACTTAAAAAGTGTAGCACCAGTCTGCCAACAGTATTGCATGTTAAAAAAAAATCGCCAGCAATATTTGAGTTCACAATAATCCTGGATATGGTCAAAGATAGGGGAAAATTCCTGACAGCAGAAATGGAAGATAATTGTAACAACTTTTTACGATTCCACATGTTTTGTACACTAACAACCCGGGTTTCGTCTTTCGGCATCTTCAGGCAATAAAAAAAGCCCATTTCTATTTAACATTAGTCGATTGATATTTGTTGAAAAAACCCTTTCAAGAATGACTCACTAACAGGATTAATTGTTAATGAAAGTTATCACAATTGGCAAATGTGTTAATTATTATTAGATTAACCCTTTCCACTCATATGTCCCCTCCGGGGAACCAAACAAGAAAAGCGTTCTGCTCGTATGCCCCCACTGGGGAACCAAAACTTTAGGCTTGAATATTTTCTATGTACAACATTTGATTGATTTTCATTGCTGTTTATCATATTATATTGTATATATCGTAAAGATAATATTTTCTCTATCATATGATTAAAATTCATATGAAAATGTTTAATTTGAATTAATATTTTAAAGCAAAAGTCGAGGTTCGATTTTCGTTTCGAATTGGATTGTTTGTACCTTATAATTATTATTATTAAAGAATTTCAAGTTTATTTATTTCAAATGTCTGTTTTGACTTTAAAAATATGAGTTTTAAAAATAATCGTAAGTAAAAATACTAAAAAACAGTCTTACGCACGCTGTGTAAGTTTTTTGTTGAACAAAAATCCGTTGAAAATACGATTTATTTCCATTTTTAGTTTTGATTATGAATCCCGGAAAATGTGTGAAATTAATTACGAGTTGAGGCTATCCTCACCCAAAAAAACTTGCGAGTGCAAAGGGTTAATATTGTTAAATTTGTTTTGGCTGCAATTTACTGCTTGCCTTGGGGTAAGTGTTCTCCTGTGATTAATAGTTATTTATTATCAGTTCTGTTGCGTCCGTGTGATAGACTGCCTGAAGATGCCGAAAGGCGAAACATGTGGAATCGTACAAAGTTGTAACAATTCAAAATTAAAATTATTTCAATGCAAAAGAGAAGACACGATTCCTTACTCCTCGAGATATCACATTATGTAAGGATTATGAATGCGTTCTGCAATCAGCAGACGGGAACTATTTTCAGCACGATTAAGCAAACAGTCGAATATTTACGAAACAAACGAACTCGGCCAGAGTTCGAATAATCAACGCACCACAAAACACCGCGTAAACAATGAAACAAAGCACTACATTTCCATGTCGAAGTCATCGTCAGACACGGCGTCCAAGTCCATTTTCTCGGGAGCATCGTTCAAGACCTTGCACTCCCCTTTGCTTTTTACACGCTTAGCGTCCGACAGCAGATCGTCGCTGTTGGAACCGCGAACGGGGTTCAAGACGTTGTGGTCTTGCGAGGTTTGGTCGACGGTCTGACCGTCTATTTTCAACGCTCCGATCGAAGGCGGCGGCTGGGGTTTACCGTCCACAATCGAAGAAGTGCTCATGATGACGCTAGGGGAGTTCTGCAACAGTTCACTGTTAACATCGGATTTATGCCCGTCCATAAGTAATTCTGTCTCTTCACTTTCTAATAACTGATTTTTTTCATCGCCGTCGATATTCTGTTCATCTTTTTCACCGTCTTCTAAAAGAAGATCTTCTTCGTTCATCAGATCGGTTTCTTTTTCAACGCTGTCCGACGGTATTAAACCTAAATCGGCCTCGTCGGAAATCACTTTTGTATTAGATTGTTCTTGCGGAGGTTCCGTTTCCTTCGCACACACCGATTTATCGCTGTCCAAGTCTGCATCTTCTCCAAGTAAAAGCTGTTCCTCGAGAGCCGCTTTATCGAGGGTGTCTTCAAGGATATTGCAATCGTCTCCGCTGTCGGATACCAGATCCAAAACGTCAGCATCGGACGCCGAAACCGTGTCCTTTGTACAAACTTCTTCGATTTTCTCACAAGGATTAGCGGAAAACCCTTCATCGTTTGACGTGGCAATAGCTTTCGTACTTTCCGGCGAGTTTGAAAGAATATTATTATTTATGCTGAAGTCTGAAACGCCTTCATTTGTTTTTTCAACAGTTGACGTTTCATTACTGCTTCTCTCATCCGAAATCGCCGGCGTTTCATCAGGTTTACAGTCCGACTTGTCAACAGTTTGTGCAATATCATCTAATGCTTTGCTTTCTTTCGATTTGTCACTATTGATCTTTGTAAATGACGCCGCCATTCTAAAAACTCCTCGATTTTTCAAAACACTCTCGGGAAGATCTCCCTGCAGCGATGCGAAGGGATCGAAGTCCAAATCGTCATCGTCCTCTATTCTGGTGGAGAGATTATCTTTAGCGGTCAGAGACGCACTCGCGTCATCGATTAAAAGCTCTTCGACTGACGTATCGATGATAGCGTTGACGTCATTATTTGTCGCCGATTTCAAATCGAACTCGTCGATCTTATCTTCGAAACCTTCACCAGTGCAGTCTTCATTCTGCTCATCGATAACGGGTCCGTTCTCACTGTGACCATGATTAATATCTTTACTTAAAACATCACTAGATACAATCGCAGCGGATGCACCGATTCCTTCAAACGATTCATTTTGTTTTTCAGAAGAATCTAAATTATTTTCTTCAGTCAGAACAGAATTTTCAGACGCATTTTCATGGCTGTCTGTAGCACCGGAATTCATTTCTGCGGTATTAGACGTTACGTCTCCAGAGCTGGGCTCGTTAACACCTTCATCGGAAACCGTACGCCCTTTACCGGTTTCTTCTTCCGTACGGTTACTAGAATCATTCGAGCCGTCAACTGTAGGACTGATTTCATTTACGATTCCTGGATCGTTTCGAAGTGGACTTTGTACACGATTAGATGATTGATTAAAATCTGCGATCCGAGATTCATTACTCCAGAAATCGTCGGCTCCGGAGTTCCTATTGTCATTATTTACGTTGGCGGTGTCGGTTGAGGGTTCGATTCCCGCTTCCTGCATTTCAAAAAGTACATTGAAAGCGTCGAAAGCGGCTTCGCTGGGTTCTAACTTGATGATTTTTTTCTTTTTGGATTTCTTCGTTTTCTTTTTGACCATCTTGTCGGAGAATATCGAGCGCAGAGAGATGATGGAGAGGGTCTCCACCTGCGTGTTGTTCTTTCTGGCGAAGGGATTGAGCACCATATTGGGGACGGGGGGCGCCTCGTTGTCGGAGCCTTCGTTGCTGCTGTAGTTGTCTCCGAAGCCCGTGTCGTCGTAGCCGTAGTCCGGCGGTTCCTCCTTTATCTCCTGCTTTATCACCGCGTTGCAGCTGATGGGATTCTCGTAACTGAAATCAATTATCGCAATTCATATTACAAAAGTGACGAGTTTCGGCTCGAGGCATCGTCCAATTCAATACAAACGGAACTCAATTCTCGAAGGCTTAAAAATACTTATTTGGGTTAACGGCAGTTGTTCTTGCGGTGTATAATAACGTAATCAATAAAATTTTGATTGTTACAACTTTTTATTATTTGAAATATCATGCCTTTCCATCAAGAAGTGACAGTTAACACCTTAAAAGTGTTACAACAGGGACATACGAGCGGGAAGGGTTAATTATGTAATTTATGATATCGACTGAAGGTGCTTGATGGAATTTCATTATCAAATTTGAATTGTTACAACTTTGTACGATTCCACATGTTTCGTCACTGACGACCCGGGTTTCGCCTTTCGGCATCTACAGGCAGTTTTGTTGCACCGCACGATAGAATGTCTGAAGATGGTGCCGAAAGTCGAAACCCGGGTCGTTAATGACAAAACATGCGGAATGGTGCAGAGTGTCAACAATTTAAATGTAAAAATGCAAGCAACGAATTAGAAATCATAAAATTCAGTATTGATCAATATAGCATTTTCCCCAGTTCACTGACTGATCAGTTCTGTTCTGCATCCGTGCGATAGAGCGCCCGAAGATGCCGAAAGGCGAAACCCGGGTCGTTATTGACAAAACACGTGGAATCGTACAAAGTTGTAACAATTCAAATTTGATAATGAAATTCCATCAAGCACCTTCAGTCGATATCATAAATTACATAATTAACCCTTCCCGCTCGTATGTCCCCACTGGGGAACCAAAACTTTAAGCTTGAATATTTTCTATGTACCACATTTTATTGATTTTCATTGCTGTCTATCATATTATGTATATGGTGCAGATAATATTTTCTCTACCATATGATTAAAATTCATATGATAAAGAAAATCGCAATCTTCTTGCATCGACATAAAAAAATCGCTAGAATTTTTATCATTTTCAGCTAAAAATTTCTCTTTTTTGTTAAAAATCATTTAAATATAATTGATTTTAAACCATAACTATGTTAACGGTGATAACACACTAATAAATAAATTTTCAAAAACTCTTTATCTGTAATGTTTTTAAAGCTTTTAAAAATATCATGCTTAAAATTCATATACTCGGATTAAAACATTCGTAAAATAGAAATTAAAAACTTTTTACGATTGTATTTCTATAAAAATACTAAAATACAGTCTTATGCACGCTGTGTAAGTGTTTTGTTGAACAAAAATCCGTTGAAAATATGATTTATTTTCATTTTAAGTTTTGATTATGAATCCTGGAAAATGTGTGAAATTAATTACGAGTTGAGGCTACCCTCACCCAAAAACAATTACGAGTGCAAAGGGTTAATGGATGTAAAAAATGTTTATAAAAGAGAGGTGAGCGAGGTAGTGAAATAGTTAACCATTTAATTGACATTAAGATTTAAGAGACATTGTTGAAAAAATGCACCGGAAACTAACCCTCGGTCTGCTGGTTCTTCCTTGATGGTGACGGCGATGGCCGACAGGTCGTAGACGGTCTCCCGGTTGTCATCGGCGCTGCTGTCAGCGCGGCTTTCCCGTTTGATCCGGTTAAGAAGCTGATCGCACTTGTCCACTCGGATAGATATCGGCCGGAGTTCTTTCAAGTGAGGATTGGAAGGGTTCACTTCTAGAAGGGTTCCTGAAATTACACACGCACGATTACAATTGAGGGAGAGATTGATTAGCGGTAAACAAAGCACAGTGGAACCCTGCATCTTTTAATCACTTTTTGACGAAAAGTTTTACAATAAACATTAAAATGCAATTGGGCAATTTGAAACTTAGAGGAACATATACAGTGAAACCTCGATCAACCGTTCTCGCATAATACGTTTTCCCGGCTGGAACGCTTATTTTTTATAGTCCCTTCAAACTCCCATAAGAACAATGTTAAATAATCCCGCATTGACCGTTTCCCGATTCCCCGATTTCCTCTATAAAGCGTCTAAATATTTTGGTCCCGTCACAAATATTATCCCAATTGACCGTTTTTATTGCATATTTCTCCGTATCTCGGCAAGCAAGTTTGACACAGCCGAGTGCAGGTGTGATGTCTAGACACGTTGAAATCCACTGTACATGTTAGACGTAACGCATTGGACGCATGTGCTATTTTTTGGGTTGAATCCACCACACGCGTATTATTGTTTATGATGCAAATGTAGAGTTGTTTAAAATTCATGGTAATAATGATTCCTGCACATACAAACTTTTAGTCACAAGTTTAGTAACAAGTCTTTGTTCCGATTAAAGTGCCAAATAACAAAGAAGCAAACTAACGTAAAGGACTTTTAAAAAATAAATTTTATATACAGTATGTACAAGTAACTAATAAATAAATGTTTTTTTACGATTTTACTTGTTTATTATTATTTGAAGCTTTCCCGCATTCACCGTTTCCCGCAATTACCGTTATTTTTTCAGGGTCCCTTGGAAAACGTAAAATCGAGGTTTCACTGTATATATATCTATACATAGAAGTGATCAGACAATGAATAAAAAATGGACTTATCAATCTGTTACCTTTACATATCTTGTCATGTCGCCTCAATTGTGACAGTCCGTTGAAATGCTTTAGACATTTTAAACAGTCGCCTGGGAACAGATAAAACAGAATTTGTAAACAGCTGCGTTTGTTAGTAAACAAAATAACAAACAAAAATATTAATCTTGAGACGCAAGCTTTGAAACTTCAAGAATACAGGCAATCTGTTGCGTATATGACCGATTTTGATTTCAAAATATCGCCTAATTTGTCCTGCTACGACCACCTCAGTACGCTTGTCTAAAGTATTAGGTTTAAATGTTTAAAACATCGGTTCTTCAAACACTTAAAATTTATCGCAATGTGACACTCCATGACATGTGACAGTAATGGTGCTTGTTCGTTTGAGTTTGATCGGTAGCTTCGATACGTCACAGTAATGGCAATTTACGAGTGAGTTATTTGTTAGGGATATATTTGTTAAAGCGATTGTGACAATATATGAAGACATTTCTTTGTGTTTTTTAATGTTGTGAAACATTCTTAATGCATCTGGTTTCCCTAAAAGTCGACCCAATTATTTTTTATTGCTCTATTTATAACATTATATGGAAAGAAAGGAAAAATTTAATATTTATGAAAAACAGCCGCGTGAAACTGGTTAAAACATATTTTCTAAAATTATCTAGAAGTTAGTAGATCTAATTGGCTGTAGTTGTATTTTGTTCACTTTTCCGTATATTCCAAGAATGAGTGACATAATACGTTGCTGTTCACGTATGACCACACTTCTCAAAGGTTTAAAAGAGGTTTTTAAGAAGAAATTTACTCAAATTGTTACCCTGAACGCACTGGCAACACTCGTTATGTCGGATGCTTTTAGAGAGTCTGAACAGTACACGCTTCCACTTCCAAGCAGTGGGATTTGGGCATGCCAGACGATCGTTAAGTACTAAACGCATCTCACGTGAAAATTCACTGTAGCCACATTATAAACATCAGCTTGTCGTATGGAAATGTCTCGTGACCGCATCAAATGAGATAATGAGATAATTGTTTAAATTTTTTTTATATAGTGCATTACACTGAATGATCTTGAGCAATATACAGTTGTAGGTAAAATTGAATAAATTAATAAAGCAATCGTTGTTAATTCTTTATATTGACTTGATTCATGGTCAGCGTATAACTTTGACCAAAATTTTTGAACAGTTTTATTATTAAGCTCGACTAAATGCTTGATAAGTCAGCTAAATTCAATTAATTTTAAAATAATAACAATTTTACCTTAGAACCACTGATCTAATCTGACCACAATCCTACAGGACCTAAATTTTTCTATCCCTATTGTTGAAAAAAGAGAGGTTGATTCATGCACCTCAAACACCAGGTTAATAAGCCCAAATACAGATCTCAGGAGACAACGATTGCCATAATTATATTCTAGTGATAAATTGAATTCCACTGACCGCCTTTGGGCGGAGGTCCTCTACACTTGTGCTGATCCATCCAGGGTTTGGTGGCAAACTTCTTCAAGCACTGGCCGCACACCTCGTCGGGAACTATCCTCTCGGGGATGCACTGCTTCAATGTGAAGTGGCTGGAAAACAGAAGTCGGAATGTGTTTAGAAGCTTGTTCTGATGTGGACATGTGTGTCCTCTAGGCGGGGACGACGCGAATACCGTAGGGACATACGTGGCCTCAGACATTTAAAAATACGTATAAAATATTACAAATGGCTATATCGTGTTATTTTTTCACATATCGTTAGCGACATCTATCTATTATCATGGAAGAAAAAATTGTGTCATTCCTGTTGATAATTATTACCGAAAAATCAAATTCAATAGAAGTCGACGTAGAGGTCGTCAAGGGTGCCATTTTCGGTGTAATCCATACAACTGAAACGTGAATAATGCAAGTCTAAATGGTATCACTTTTCCAAGCCAATTTTCACCGTTTAGGTCTTTTGTTTTGAATGTAAACCTGAACTTTCGCTTGTGCCAGCTTGTGACAGTCCTGAATTTGTCTTTTTTCACACACACTTATTTCAGTTGTCAATATCCTATCCCTATTATTCAAACTAATAATTACTTTGGATTAATGTTTTATAAAATATTATTAACCTTTAAACGCCCAATGGTCCGCTGTGGTTCCCAACCTGCGGGAAGCTATTTCTGGAGGTTCGAGAGAGCCTCTAACAATATAAAATATTTTGCGAATAATATAAGGGCTCTCTAAAAAATTTAGGAAACACTGCTTTGGGGTTATTTGTCCGATGCTTTTGTCGATATACCCGGTTCGTTTATTTTTTACCTAAACAATTAGAAAGCGTGCAAGATTGATGGTGCTGGTTTGAAACAAAATTGGACAATTGTCTTGTACAGATGTACAGATGTTGATGCGCGCGAGCGTTTAAAGGTTAATGCTAGTGAAAACTTTGATATTAAAAATTCAAACAATATAAGTCAATTTATATTGGGTTGATGCAAAAGTTATGACCGTTTTCTACATATAAAATTAAACATTTTTTTTTTATTTAATCAATTATATAATTTCCATCCGTTCTTATAACTCTCTCCCATCTTTCTATCAACTTATTAATACCACTAGTGTAAAATTCCGTGGATTTTGATGCGACAAATGTATTAAGGGATGTTTTTACCTGTTCTATTGTATCAAATTTTTTATTATTTAAAAAATTTTGCAACGATCGGAATAAATGAAAATCGGAAGGAGCAAGATCTGGAGAATACGGTGGATGCTTGATAACATCCCAATTCAACTCAATTAGCTTGTGTTGGGTCATCATAGCCACATGTGGTCGCGCGTTGTCATGATGAAACACTACCCCTTTTCTGTTTACCAATTCTGGTCTATCCTTTTGAAGGGCTATGTTTAATTTGGATAATTGCTGACAATATCGTTCTGCTGTAATCGTCTGATTGCGTTCCAAGAGTTCAAAATACACAATACCTTGCAATCCCACCAAACACAAAGCATAACTTTTTTTTGATGGATTTCGGCCTTCGAAGTTGTTAATGGGGCTTGTCCAGGTATAGCCCAATGTCTTTTTCTTGTCACGTTGTTGTAAACGACCCATTTCTCATCTCCCGTTACCAAACGATGCAAAAAAGGTTCATGTTTTTGTCTCGCACTCAAAGCAACGCACGTTGAAACACGATCCAATAAATTGGCAGCCGACAATTGATGAGGTATCCAAACGTCGTACCGCGAAACCATCCCCATACGCTTCAAATGTCTTAATACGGTTGTTTGGTTGACTTCCATCATCGACGCGACCTCCCTGGTGGTTAGACGTGGATCGGTGTCAATTATAACTTTTAACTTGTCGTCATCAGACTTCAATGGCCGCCCGGTAAGTGGTTTATCAATTAGTGAAAAATCCCCAGATCGGAATTTTGTAAACCATCTTCGTACTTCGTGATGACATCTTCTCCATACACTTCGCAAATGTTTTTGGTTGCCACACTCGCGGTATTGTCTTTACGAAATTCATAAAGTAAACAATGACGTTAATGCACTTTGTCGATCGACATTTTGAAAAAATACAAGGGCTCTTCACTGTACTCTGGCCAGGCCAAAACTGAATAGAAAGTAGAGGGAAAGGCTCCTTTATACAATGGAATCATTTAAAAGAAGATACTATTCATCATTTCTGAAGAAAAATTTACTAAAAATCAACCCAATAATTTGAATCAAATAAAAAAAATGTAGGTCCGACTGCTTGAAATTATTGACAGATATATGTGCAGCAAGAATATCTGAAGAAATTATAATTATTCAACAAAAATACTGAACTTGCAAATGATAAAAGACATCACAGTATTTGGACGTACATGTACGGCCATACTCGTTAAAGGGTTAAGCACATAAATCAGTAAAATGTTCACCTCGTATAGCCTTGGACTGCCCTGAAGTCCGCTGAACACCTGTCGCAGTTATAGAAGGTATTCGAGGTTCTGTGCCAGCGGTGATGAGTGTCGGCCTCCTTCATGGTGCTGAACGTCTCTTTGCACGGTGTACATCCGAGACGTGCCTCGATCACAGACACGGTATGCGTCGACGTTAAGTGTTGTCTGGAAAACGAGTATTTAGAATTTTATCTGAGTAACAAAACGAACAATTGCAATGCAAAAGCATTACAAACAAACTGTCATTTCATGATATTTTAATTAATAAAAACACATTTTTTTAGTACTATTTCAACAACATGGTGAAAAAAATAGCAATGTATTTTAATTCTACAAAATTATTATTTTTTTAAGATATAGCTGATAGCTTTTTCGGCTCGCGCCATCGTCAGAACTATGCTTAAACAAACATCTGCATATCTATATATAGAAAAGGTACACAATACAAATGTATTATCTCATGTTTTAATGATGTATCTTGTTTCTTTTGCTCGCAATAATACTAAAAATTGTAAATGAAAAAGGTGGCTATATCGATAAGTTTACATATGGCACGGAAGTTGTTCGTTACAGTGACAAAACGGCTCCCCCGTAGCGTGTTAAGCAATGGTGATCGGCATATATCAGTTTGTTCGTTGAGTCGTTTATCACAAATGGGGGTTGAGGAAGATACTAACTTCAGAGACTGCGGCCTTGTGAATCCCATGTAACAAATGCTGCACGGATATGGCGAGCTTCCAGAAGCCTTCTTGGCGGCACCGCTCGTCACCGATTCCTTCTCCTTGGGCTTGGCTTGCTTCGGCGCGGGAGTGCTACTCCCTCGCTTGTCTTTCCTGACCAAATAATCAGGTGACGTCGAACGAGGGGGTGCCGCAGGTGCCGAGAATCTGTTTCGACAGAAAGCGGATGTCAAGTTGTTGTAGTGATTGTAAAAGCATTGTGCTTTTTAACCCGTTCCATGCGGCTGTTTTTCATACAAATTAAATTTGTCCAGCAATAAAAAATAATTGGGTCGGCTTTTACGTAAGTTTTACAAAGAAATGTCTTCATATATTGTCGCGATCGTTTTAACAAATATATCCCTAGCAAATAACTCACTCATAATCGCCATTACTGTGACGTATCGAAGCCACCAATCAAACTCAAATGAACAAGCGCCATTACTGTCACGTGTCATGGAGTGTCACATTGCGAAGATCGCAATAAATTTAAAGTGTTCGAAGAATCGATGTTTTAAACATTTAAGCCTAATACTTTTGACAAGTGTATGGAGGTGGCCAAAATCAGTCGTATACGCAAAAGTTTGCTTGCATTATTGATGTTGCGTAGCTTGCGTCTCATACCTTGAGACGTTAGCCTTGAAAGGATTAATGAGGGAAAATACTACAGTGGCTAGAAAAGTGTTATTCCAGCAACTGGCCAGCAACTAGTGGCGAAAACCAACGAAAACAATTAAAATGAAGACAATAGCTAAATTTATCCGATTCCATAACAACCGTTTTCTCCAGACTTAACCTAAAAAAATTCAAAAGAATGCTCGTTGGAAATATTATTGACTTAAATTGTAACCGAGATTAAAAACAAACAAAAACCTTTTTTTTAAATTTATGATATTGACTGAACGTCCAATATCAAATTTGAGTTGTTACAACTTTGTACGATTCCACGAGTTTTGTCACTAACGACCTGGGTTTCACCATTTGGTATCATCAGGCATTTTATCGAACGGATGCAACAGAACTGACGTAAAATAAACAGTTAGCATTGTTTATCACACTTACCCCAAGGCAAGCGGTAAATTCCAGCTAAAACAAATTTAATAATAATTAACACAATTTCCTGCGATAAACGGGTCGTTTTTACCTTTTTAGTGGCATTCTGGTCCAAAATAAGCTGGGATTAATTGGGTTACGGGGAATATTCTCCCGTAACCTGTTCAGTAGCCGTGTTATTACCTGATCTTTTTCGTGGTCACCGGTGAAAATTCCTGCTTTCTTTTCCTGCTCGACAGAGATCTGGTGCTTTCAACGGGCGGCGGTGACTCAATGACGGCTGATCTCGTTTTCCGGTTTCCGACCAACGAAGCGAGAGTCGGAGAGGAGCTCTGAAACACCAGAAATGAGGATATCAGAACTTTGAAGCTTTGATTCTACTGCAGCAAGGATCTATGTTAACACGGTGAAAAAATAGCAATGTATTTTAGTTCTACGATTTTTTTTATATATGATATAGTTGATAGCTATTTCGGCTTACGCCATCGTCAGAGCTATGCTTAAATGAACATTCGCTTATCTATAATATATATAGCTGTGTAGAAAAGGTACACAATACATCTTCTCTCCTGTTTTAACGACCTAGCTTATTTCTTGCTATCAATAAAACTAGAAATTCTTAACGAACAAACTAATATATGTCAGTCACCACTGCTCAATCCATTACAAAGGTCTGTTTCGTTTCCATAGTAAACCATTTCCGTGCAATATGTAAGCTTAATGATATAGCCGCCTTTTTAGTTTCATTGTAAGCAAGAACAAGCTAGGTCGTTAAAACAGGAGAGAAGATGTATTGTGTACCTTTTCTACACAGCTATATATAGATAAGCAAATGTTCGTTTAAGCATAGTTCTGAAGATGGACGAGCCGAAATAGCTTTCAACTATATCTTATAAAAAAAATCGTAGAACTAAAATACATTGCTATTTTTTCACCGTGTTATAATGGAGTTCTACCAAGTAAATGCTAATTTATTTTGGAGGTTTTTTCGGCAACGGATAATGCTATTTTTTACTGAATAGAAAGACAGCAGAATGCTTTCGAATGAATTCAGAAATAGTTTAGAACTAAAATATTGTGAAACGACATTTCACTGCTAAGAAAAATGACAAACAAACCGAACGTAGATCGTTGGAACGTACCTTTTTGCTGGGCAGTGTAACATTCTTTACGGATTCTTTTCTCGACTTTGAGCTACGTTTTGTTGAAAGAATAGATTCCTCCTCACTCTTCGAAGAATTGAAGACAGGCCCCGATACACCGAGAATGCAATCTTCAGACTGGAATAAAAAATTTATATTACAAAAAATAATCTCCGCCAGAACGTATTTATTCTTTTTAGATCAGCGTTTCTTAAACTTATTGAAGGCATTTTTTATCCCTGTAGACCCTGTATCTCTCAGATCGCAATAAATTTAAAGGGTTCAAAAAATTGATTTTTTAAACATTTAAACTTAATACTTTCGACAAGTGTACAGAGGTGGCCGTAGAAGGACAAATTAGGCGATATTTTGAAACCAAAATCAGTCCTATATGCAAAAGATTGCCTGTATTACCCCAAGTGTAGCATAGAAAGAGTTAGCTAGCCAGGAACTGAAACTTACCACTGATATACTGAGCAGATAGTCAAGATATTGTAGAAACTCACCGTTTCCTGCGTCATATTTTGGGGCGGAAGACCGAGTAGCCCTCTGACGCGTGTGTTAGTCGACTTGCACATCTCTCGGAATTCAAAGAAGTCATTCACTTTATCGACGCACAGCTCGCAGATCAGAGGAGGCATTCTGTCGTCGGATTGAACCTGAAAATATTTTTTTAGCATACAGCGATTATTATCAACGTAATTCAGTTGGTCCATTACAATGAAGTCCTAAAGTTGAGTTAAAATAACTAAAGTTTGTATTGTTACAACTTTGTACGATTCCGCGTGTCTTTTCACTAACAACTTGGGTTTCGCCTTTCGGTATCTTCAGTCGTTCTATCACACGGACGTAATGGAACTGACGCACAATAAACAGTTAGCGTCGTCTATATACCAAAGGTACTAATTACAGGAAAACACAGACCCCAAGGCAAAAACTAAACGAATAAGTCAACACTGACTGGTCAGTTCTGTTGCATCCGTGTGATAGAATGCCTGAAGATACCGAAAGGCGAAGCCCGGGTGGAATCGTGCAAAGTTGTAAGAATATTCAAATTTGATATTGAAATTTCATCAAGCACCTTCGGTCGATATCATAGATTATTAAAAATAACTTATCGACCACATAATTGCAAATGTCTCAAAAGCTGAGACGGGTTTTGAATAGCAAAAATTTGCATGGCAGCATTCTTTTAATTTGTATCGTATGACTGTACTAAGTCATAAACTTTCGTGAACAGTAAACAGCAACAACTTTGAACAGTAAGTTATATAAATTAATTGTTAAGATTTAAATTGTTTAAAACATAGGTTCCCAATCTGGCGGTCGCCAATTTATAGTCAACTAAAAAAAAAAAAAAAATTATTATTTTATATTGTACATGGGGTCGCGGAGGACCCGGGTTTTGTCTTTTGGCATCTTCAGACATTTGATTATTATTTGTTGTAAATCCTTTTATCGAATACTCATTAACACATTCAGTGCGTTGGACACGGTTCCCGTGTCCACCCAGATATTGCAGCCACGTTTTGGCTAGGGCATGCCAGCAACGCCATGTGTTTTGAGAGTGAAATGAAAAACAAGTCTCAGTCAATTAATTTCATGAGGTATACAACTTTAAGTTGGCAACACTTTTTTAACTGGCGGCCATTTTGTCAGCTGTTAAGTGATTTATGGTCAGTTTGGTTTGGCATTTTAACATGAATAGACTGACGTCTGAACAACGCTTCCGAATTGCCCAAAACAACATTGCTGTTGATCCCAATTTTCATAAGCAAATTTAGTTTAGTGATGAAGCTCACTTTTGGTTGAATGGATACGTCAATAAACAAAACTGCCGTATTTGGAGTGATGATAATCCTCAAGTGTATGTTGAGACACCGTTACATCCAGAAAAACTGGCTGTTTGGTGTGCTTTATGGACTGGTGGAATCATTGAACGTTACAGTCAACAGTGACCGCTATAGAGCCATGATTACTGACTTTTTCGTTCATCAATTGAACAACCATGACGTGCAGGAGCACATACCACATATCAACAAGACATGCGACAATTGATTTATTGAAGGAAACTTTTGGTAACCGCACAGTTTCACGTTTTGGACCCGTGAATTGGCCTCCAAGATTGTGTGATTTAATGCCGCTAGACTATTTTCTGTGGGGATAAGCCCGAAACGATTGACCATTTGGAGAACAACATTCGCCGCGTTATTGCCGATATACGGCCACAAATGTTGGAAAAAGTCATCGAAAATTGGATTTCCAGATTAGACTACGTCCGAGCTAGCCGTGGCGGTCATATGCCACAAATCATATTTAAATTATAATGCCAGTAGATTATCTTTCGAATAAAGTAAATTTCATGTCTATTTTTAAAAAAAATCTTTGTTTTATTCCATTTCAAAGTTCTATACCTCTAAAAAAACATCCTATATATAACCGATACAAACTGTTTATCATATGTTCTGTTGTATCCGTGTGATAGAATGAATGTATGAAGACGACAAAAGGCGAAATTCGTGTCGTTTGTTGAAAAACTTGCGGAATCATTCAAAGTTATGACAGTTTAATTTTATATTAAAATTTCATTAAATGCCTTGTATCGTAAATTGTTTAGATTTTAGGCCGGTGCTTGTTGTAAAATCGTATACTTATCTTTAATCGAATGGCTGAGAAAAAACCCGTCGGGCTTACCAAAATGGAGACGCATTCTTTAATCTTTTGTTTGAGTTCCGCCTCAACTTCAATAATATTGTCATCGTTGGTAATGTTTTGAATGATGGGCATTTTGTATCCACCTCCCGACCCGCACAGCCGGCATGCCTTGAAAATGTCGATATAACTGGCGGCGTTGTGACGTTTAGAGTTGTAGAATCGGTCCATCTTGTGTCCGAACGATAGCATGTGCTAATACTACGATTTAAGACATTTATTTACGTGTTTTGTGGCGATTTTTGACAAATTTCCCAGAGACGCCATCAACGATTGTTTCATAGACAACCGATCGACAATCGCGCGCAGTGCTGCCATTAGTAATATGTTTACAATATTTAGATAGACGGGTAATTTTATTCTCCATTAAAAAATATTTTATTTATTGATGAAATTAAATACTTTATTTTATTCAATATATTATTTTAAATGATTTAAACACATTGATTGAATTAGCATTCACTTGGTAGAACGGTGAAAAAAATTTAAGCATAGTTATGACGATGGCGTGAGCCGAAATAGCTATCAACTATATCTTAAAAAATAATAATTTTGTAAAACTAAAATACTTTGCTATTTTTTTCCACCTTGTCGTAATATAAACACATTTTTTTTTAAATACACCCATCCCTCGCTTAACACGGAAGATTGGTTTTGCTAGATCGCTGTGCTAACCGAAATCGTGTAAGCGAGACTAACAAATATATGAAATAGAGGGGATAAGTTTTTTTTAGAGATATTAAGAAAAAACAGGTAGGAGGAACTTCAGTTCCGAATTATTTTTTTTGCAATATCATACTTTGTTCATCTTTAAGTTCATCCAAAATTTGTATTTTTGTCTACAGAGAAATAATTTTTCTACTAAATTTCGGCTTTGACATTACGGGCTTAAAATTTTATATGTCTTCATATTATTTAAACGTCATTATTATCATGTATATCATGTATTAGAAATAAGAAAAATATGCCTTGAATAGTTGTAAAATTATAAGCAGTAATTATTTCATCAGCTGTTAGGATTCAACGAGTAATAAACACGGTGGGCAACGAGAGACTAAATGTCTGATGTATTGTCTGTGTGTTATATTTAAGGTACATTTGTAGTTTGAAATGTGCAGTTCTTTTCCCGATATACCCTTACCGTTATTCTTAAGATTTCGCACAGCTGTGTGCACATTTACAAAACGTCTAAACATATTTTTCCGTGTTAAACCGAAACCGTGTTAAGCAAGGGATGGGTGCATATGGCATAGCTTGTATTATATTAAATTTATAAATAAAATTATAGCTGCAGATATAAAGAACAATTGCTTTGAAAAATAGTATTATTATGTCAAGTCTACAGCAATGAAAGATTTTTATATTGCCTGATAAAAAACAGAAACAGAACAAATAGACATTAATTATGTCTCTAATAAGCATGCACTGGAAAACTGAAAATTGAAAGTAAAGCTGACCCCCTCATGGTGTAGAGATTGAAACGACGCAATAGGAATACTACGTTATAGGAGACTAGGTACACATATAAAATTTGAAGTTACATTCTTCCGACTTTTTTTGTGAACTGTCTGAAATCAGCTAATGATTTATATTGTTATATCATACATTAAATGACGTTGCAGGTGTCCTTGACCTTGAATATGTCTAGCGAATTCAAGGGACAAATAGTAACTGAATGTTTCTAAGTATAATATAGTACATAGAAAATTGTAATTTGACCTTGAAAATTCAGCGTTTTGTAAACTACGCAATAAATGTGAGCGCTATAGGAAAAATTCTATAGGGGATGTTACTATACCTAGTTTGATGGCTAATTACTCTCCCTCTTACTTTTTCATATACGAAATAGAACTTTGCAGATTCGCGCTATATAATCGATTGAGATATCTACTACTAATTTATGATGTCGACCGAAGGTGCTTGATAGAATTTTTGGAAACTTTAAACTATTCCACATGTTTTGCCACTAACGAACCAGGTTTCGCCTTTCGGTATCTTCGGTAATTCCAGTCTCATTTTCCTGTCTAAAAAAGATGGTGACCGGACGAAGACCTGGTTCTTACTGAAGAGCTTCTGCTTTGATTTACGCGTGACATGATTGATGAAAGGAATCGGTCGACAGCCCTAACAAGTGAGCCCCGGGAATCGCTATGACGACGAGTTGTCATGGCGTCAACACAACCTTCAACATGAGCAGTCTGCAGTTATTTTTAGAGGCGGCGTTCAACGAGAGCGTTCAGCGTTCCGCGTTCTAAGATCATCGTACTTTGTTATAATTTATGATATCGACTGAAGTTGTTCGATGGAATTTCAATATCAAATTTGAATTTGTTGAAACTTTGAACGATTCCACATGTTTTGTCACTAACGACCAGGGTTTATACATGAAAAAGAGACCCATTTATATGTTAATATTATTTAATTAATATTTGTTGTAAAACCCTTTCAAGGACGACTCGTTAACAAGATCGTTAATGAAAATTTTCGCGATGGGCAATTGTGTTAATTAGTATTAGATTAATATTATTAAATTTGTGTTAGCTGCAATTTACTGCTTGCCTTGGGGTAAGTGTTTTCCTGTAATTAATAACTTCAGTATATAGACGATGCTAACTGTTTATTTTACGTCAGTTCTGTTGCATCCGTATGATAGAATACCTGAAGGTGCCAAAAGGCGAAACCCTGGCCGTTAGTGACCAAACACGTGGAATCGTACAAAGTTGTAACAATTCAAAGTTCTTTGTTACGTTTGGATGTATTACAAACTGTGCATACAACAGGCGGCCGATTCGAGAGTGACTTTTTAGCCCTTTGTCTACCAGAAAAAAATATACGTAACATATACGTATATGTAACAAAAAAAGTAAATTTCCGATGATCTTTTTTCAATTTCATATACAGAAATAATTAATAAACTCACCATTTGTTTATGGTTATATCATAAAAAACAGGTTTTCTTAACGAATTTGAAGAAAATTGATTTTGGTAACCCTGAAACTATTAGCATATGTCAAATGACAATTCAAGCACTCGTTCAATTCAACAAGCGTGTACAGTTATAGTTAAATCATTTTAAACCTTTCTTATATAATAGATATTAGTGTGTGTCCTGTCAAAGAATCATTTTAATAGAAGGAGCGTTTTCGGAGGAAAGTACGTTTAAAGATATTGACGAGATATCTCGTTTCTGGCGTGTCGATCATGGACGGTTTGACGAGATATCTCGTCTCGGGCAGTCATTTGGTTAGTTCTTTTCTTGTTTCAAATAGATTAATCGAGTTCATTTCTATATTGTCTATGCTTGTAGAATATTATTAAAATAAAATACTTTTTTAAAAAAATAATTGACATTTAACACACTACAAGTTGATTTTGAATTAATTTATGATATCGACTGAAGGTGCTTGATGGAATCATAATATCAAATTTGAATTGTTACAGCTTTGTACGATTTCACATGTTTTGTCACTAACGACCCGGGTTTCGCCTGTCAGTACTGTTGCATCCGTGTGATAGAATGCCTGAAGATGCCAAAAGGCGAAACCTGAATTTTTGTACAATTCCACATGTTTTGTCACTTACAACCCGGGTTTCGCTTTTCGGTATCTCCAGGTATTCTATCACACGTATTTAAGCTAAAGTGCTCAAAAATTATTCAACTCAACTAACAAGTACTTCCAGTGTTTAGAATTATTCCCAATCCTTTTTTTACACGATACGTTGTTTGTTTTAACAAAATTTGTTATTCATTTTTTTTTGTTCATTGATTATAAAAATAATATACATAGAAAAGAATTTTATCTTTGTAGACCTTAATAATCCTTCTTGAACTGTTTCAGCTTTGAATGTTGGTTCTTTTGTCTTCTCGCTACTTCTTTTATCCGACTCATTATAAGCCGTAACAATTTCTACTGTCGCTTAGCATTTGTAAAAAAACCGCACAAAAAACGCGTAAAAAGAGACAAGAACAAATAATTCATGTCCAAGACCAAAAAGTAAAACTAGAAAAAATATCAGGAATACACAAATTTCATATTGTCAATGATAGCTTAATTCTCATTTTGGCTTGATTGAGTTTAAATTTTTTTAAAGGTAAACATCCCAAAAATTTCTTCTTCTTTTAATTTTACCAGCTACGAAGGCGTATTATAGTAAATAAGTAAATAGTAAATTTTTTACGAATTTTGAATTTATCAAAAATGTAAATGTAAAATAGAAAGCGTATGTAATGAAATCGTAATAAGCTGGCCCGTTCAGCGGTCGGCTGAACGCAGAACTCTGCTTGCTTCCAATCTGGGCGGCGCCTTATTCACAGGCCCGCGGTTACCACGGAAATCCCCTCCTCTACGAAGGAATTGAGATCGATGTAACCATGGTTTCACGCAGTCCCGTATCGAGAGGCTCAGCCGCCCGGTTGCGAATTTTCAAAATGGCGACACGTTGTATCAACTGAACCAAATTAAACGTCTATATATTTGAATCTATTGATTGAATTGGCATTTACTTGGTAGAACGCCATTATAACACGGTGAAAAAATAGCAATGTATTTTAGTTCTACGGTTTTTTTTATATGATGTAATTGATAGCTATTTCGGCTCACGCCATCGTCAGAACTATACTTAAACGAACATTTGCTTATCTATATATAGATGTGTAGAAAAGGTACACAATACATCTTCTCTCCTGTTTTAACGACCTAGCTTATTTCTTGCTATCAATAAAACTAGAAATTCTTAACGAACCAAAAAAGACAGCAAAAAAAACTATAAATCATATATATATATTTAAATGGTGTGGCTACCATATGCTCTAGATCAGTGGTTCTCAGTTTTATAGTAAATTTTGATATTTAAAATAAAGTGTTTTTTCAAATTAATTTGTAAAATGTGTATTATTTTGAAGTTGACTGAATAAACCTGACTTATCTAGCATTTAGTCGAGTTTAAGTAAAGGACTGTTTTAATAATAAAACTGTTAAAAAAGTGCGGTCGTGAGGTATTTCTATACGACAGCTGATGTTTGTAATGCGGCCACAGTGAAATTTCACGTGAGAATTATTGCTCTAGATGGTCATGAAGTAATGTAGCCACATTCTTCTTTTTTCTGCTGGTTCCGATACACTTGTAAACCAGTCTAGTTTCCTATAAATAAACGAAAAGTTCTTTCAAAAAATTTGGGGCTACAAAATCATAATGCATTTAAGGCCCCCACGTCTTTAGTACGCTACTGAATCGCAGCAAATTTTACTGGGTATATAGAATGCAGGGCAAAACGCACGCAAACTGTTATCGATCTGCGCGTTATGTAACTCTTCCGGGTGAGAGGGGTTAACAAACACTGCAATGGTTGACCTGCACACCCCGTTCCCTTGCAGGCATTAACACAAAATAGATTAGCTCAAATGATAGATCGCCATATGCACAACGTTGTATAGGACATGGTTTTTGGGTGTAGCTAGAAATATCCGGGACTTAACAAACCTGTCAACACTTAAAAAATGTTTTACGTGACATGTTTATATGACAGTAACGTTTTTTTAAACATTATTTCTGGAACCAATGTACATTGTAAAAGAAGAATTGGATGTTTCTATATTTATAAACATATGTTTTGATTTTACCTTGTAAATAAAATTGAGGTAGCTTAGAACGCAGTAATATTCTCAACAAATATCATTTCAAATTTGAATTGTTGAAACAGTGACCCGGTTTTCGCATTTCGGCATCTTTAGATATTCAGGCGGGTGGAGGTGTCTAATTATTCTATCAAAAATTTGTATAATAAACTGTTTTATCAAAAAATGCTTAAAAATAGAGCTCGATTAGTTCAATGCCTTATTTAAACGAACAGTCACACCTCGATAATTAAATTTAATTCTTATTTCGTTATGTTAACCCCACCATAACCCACCGATTTAAAATAGGAATTGATAACAAAACATGAGCTAATCGACTGAAGGTGCTTCGAGGAATTTCAATATCAAATTTGAATTGTTACATCTTTGTACGATTCCACATGTTTTGTCACTAACGACCCGGGTTTCGCCTTTCGGAACTGACAACAGACTGTCAGTTCTGTTGCATCCGTGTGATAGAATGCCTGAAGATACCGAAAGGTGAAACACGGGTCGTTAGTGACAAAGCATGTGGAATCGTACAAAGTTGTAACAATTCAAATATAATATTGTTGTTACACTCAATTCTGTTTTTACGCGGTGCATTAGTTAAAGAAAGTGGCGTGTGTATAAACCGCGTTAAAAAACATTATTTTTTTACATTAATTTGATAATTTAAATAATAAAAACACATTTTTAGTACATAAAAATTTAACCCTCATCAGAACATAAGGGATAATAAACGATTTTGTCAAGAAATTTACTCAATACCCAATTAAATTCAATGCCTCTATTAAACGAACAATTAAAACCCCTTTACGTAATATTGGCTTAATCGAATACGAACGAATCTGAAAATTTGTAACCGTATCTGGTATTTAACACTTAGTACCAGATTTCTCAAATACACTTTAAGGTGTTATAATAAGGTGTTAAAATCACTTTAAAGGTGTTAACTGTCACTTATTTATGGAAAGATATGATATTTTGACGAGAATTAAAATTTAAGATTGTCCAGAAGAGTTAAGCTGATCGTTAAGAATATTCATTAAATTAGATTGAGCTCTGTTTAATTCACAAGTTTGTTCATGGTACTACAACAATTCTTTATTATTTTTCAAATATTTAACATTGTATTTTTTTACGCTGCCCTGCATTGAAAGGTTAAAATTATATTTCAAATTAATAAAAAAAAATTTGTAAATATAGTTGTAACAAACTTTTTTATCGTTTATGATATCGACTGAAGGTGCTTGATGGAATTTCAATGTCAAATTTGAATTGTTGTAATTTTGTACGATTCCACATTTTTTGTCACAAACGACCCGGGTTTCACCCTTCGGCATCTTCAGGTATCCCAGTATAGTCAGTTCTGTTGCATCCGTGTGATGGGATACCTGAAGATGCCGAAGGGCGAAACCCGGGTCGTTTGTGACAAAACACGGGATACCGTGTAATACGGGGATAATATTCGGTTGGCAACCCTGTTTGTCAAGCCCCGGGAATCACCATGCCAACGACTGTACAATACACGGGTACATTTTACAATACAAATGTTGCGTGTTCATATTTATGTTTCGATACGAAGGTCCCGCCCTCGCAGACCGGATCAATGTTTCCATGGGACCTGAGAATTTAATTTCAGTCGGGAGACTGAAAACTACGGCCGGCAAACCAAATACGGCCTGACTTATTTGTCTGATTTTAGACTCAGCTCAGATTCTGTCAGATCGATTTTAATCAATTTCAATTCAATTTTCAGAAAGAGAGAGATTTTGTTTACATTTTATCTGTAAACTAATTTACTTGTTTTACTTTTAAGGTGTTAACTGTCACTTCTTGATGGAAAGGCATTATATTTTAAATAATAAAAACACATTTTTTTAGTACTTATTTCCACAATATATTATTTTGATCAGGACTGGTTTCGCTCATCGCGAGCATTATCAACTGATAAAATACAATTTACAAACAAGTCTATTTATACAAAACAAAAAAAATATTTGAGTTAATGGTAGCAGGTGTACAAAACCATGGGTACAAGAACTAGGAAACAATTTACATAAAATCATACAATATTGATACAAATAAAGTAAATTAGTATAAAAATTAAATGTTCACAATCACTTATTAAGAATTACAATTACAATTATGGTAAATCAATAATCCATTAGGAGCTCTAAACAATCAATAAGGAAGTAAGGATGAGCGAAACCGGTCCTGATCAAAAAATATATTGTGTAAATAAGTACTAAAAAAATGTGTTTTTATTATTTAAAAAAAAAATTACTTGTTTTAGATATGTATTGTAATTTATTGATTGAATTGGCTTTTACTTGGTAGAACTCCATTATAAACCGGTGGTAAAATAGCACTGTAGAACTATGACGATGGCGTGAGCCGAAATAGCTATCAATTAAATCTTATGAAAAAAAAAGTAGAACTAAAATACATTTATTTATTTTTTCACCGTGTCATATTGTTAATTATTTTTTCACTTCTAGAACCTTTAGTTTTCTTTCGCACTCGTAATTGTTTTTGGGTGAGGGTAGCCTCAACTCTTAATTAATTTCACGCATTTTCCAGGATTCATAATCAAAACTTAAAATGAAAATAAATCGTACTTTCAACGGATTTTTGCTCAACAAAAAACTTACACAGCGTGCATAAGACTGTTTTTTAGTATTTTTATAGAAATACAATCGTAAAAGGTTTTTGATTTCTATTTTACGAAAGTTTTAATCCGAGTATATGAATTTTAAGCATGATATTTTTAAAAGCTTTAAAAACATTACAGATAAAGAGTTTTTGAAAATTTATTTATTAGTGTGTTATCACCGTTAACATAGTTATGCTTTAAAATCAATTATATTTAAATGATTTTTAACAAAAAAGAGAAATTTTTAGCTGAAAATGATAAAAATTCTAGTGATTTTTTTAAGTTGATGCAAGAAGATTGCGATTCTCTCTATCATATGATTAAAATTTATATGCTAGAGAAAATATTATCTGCACGATATATATAATATGATAAACAGCAATAAAAATCAATACAATGTACAAGCTTAAAGTTATGGTTCCCCAGTGGGGACATACGAGTAGAATGCTTTTCTTGTTTGGTTCCCCAGAGGGGACATACGAGTGGAATGGGTTAATAATTCTCGCGATTTACGAAATGGGTCCTGATCGTGAAATAAAATGTGAAAATTAAACTAAAAAATGTGTTTTTACTATTTAAAATGTCATGCCTTTCCTCCATGAAATGACAGTTAACACCTTAAAAATAGATAGCTTGGTTTAAAGCACGTATTTTATAAATTGTAACGGGTGCTGATCTGAAGATGTGGAAGTAAAACTTAGCTTTGTTTATTTGATGTTTGAATGTATCGTTATACCAACAAGAAGTGACACTGCAATAATACGTCAATTTGTATGAAGGTATCTTTTAAATACTCAGCTTTTACATTAAAAGTGGCTTTTAGAGCTATATTAAATAAATCTTATTTATTGAAATTATTGAATAATGTTTTAAATGTCGTCTTGTGAAATTCTTTATTAAAGGAAGTCTCAAGACATTTGCGCGAACTATATATTCCATAATTAATTTCTTTGGTTAATATATAGAATTTAATGTGCTCAAACTCACAAATTGTATTGGATAGAAAGACTGGACTGTAATATTTAGACGATATATCGGGTAAATCGATGAGTCGGGAAACGGTTAATGCGGGATTATTCAACATTGTTTTTATGCGTGTTTGACGGGACTTTAAATAAAAGAAAGATCCATCAGGGAAAACGTATAATGCGAGAACGGTTGATCAGGGTTTTGTATTCTATTTTTTAAATTATTGACAGATAAGCCAGTTCGGAATAAAGTCAAAGAATTGTGGATTTTTATCTAAGCAAAACGACTTGTAATTGTAATCAATTTAAATGTGCGAAACAGCATTTGACAGCACTGATCCCAGGCACCGTTGCTATGACAATCGGCGTAGCTCATGTCCGAAAAGAGACAACGCTAGTCTACGCCGTTTTGATCAAATGCGCAAGAACGAGACACAGCTTCGTCTAGGGTTTATGTAACTAGGAAATAGAGATAGCAGAATTAGCTGTTGATAAAGTGCAACAGAGATAGCAGACGGTGTTTGTTTATATTATAGATGTTTGTTCTGTCGTTGGAAGAGTATAAAAAGAGACATTTTCGGTACAAAGGTCAGTTTAAGTTCTCCAGCTCCAGAAACAACTTGAAAAAACCTCCAGGTGTTCAAAAAAAATGAAATTGTATCTCACACAATTTTCAACTGTAAAAATTGAATAAGTGACCATTATTCAATTGAAAAACAAGGAACAAAGAAAGTCTTCAAGATGGAAAAAAACTTTGGTTTAATGGCACCCATGAACAAATTAAAAGTAAAAACGATGTTTTTACAATCCGCAGAAAGATTGAGAACTGATGCTTGATAAAAATTCCCATAATAATGTAAGTAAAGAATGTTTCAAATTAATATTCCAAACACACCACGTCTTTTAACTGAAAAACCACACAAAAGATATTCAAACACCAAATATTTCAAAAAATAAATCAATACAGTTGCTGTCGACAAAATTGCGGAGAAAAACAGCAAAAATTGGTTTATATTTGAGTTCAGAAAATAACTGTCGACAATCTAATTCAAGTATCCTCTCGGTGAGTACTTGATGGAATATCAAAATACAGATGTAACAATGTCTTTTAAGCAGTTGATAAAAAGACCCCGTAGACGTGAGATAGAAAAAACTACGAAGGTAGCACAAATAAGACGATGTCACGAAAGAGGCAAGGTTTGTGTTACAGAACGATACATCGTTTTGCGTTGAGAAATCCTACAGTGATTTGATATATATCCAGTTTTTTGTAACGCAACCAAGTTTAACACGTCGATACTCTATGAGTTATTTGAAAAAGAAGTGAACGTAAAATTGCGATTATAATATTAATCGATTGAACAATGTTACGTCGATTTCCCGATGTCCCGAAATTTCACAATGAATATCTATGACAGAAAGTCAAAAAAATTAAGTAATTTAAATAAATTCAAGTATGCCAACGGTTCGAGTATCACCGTTTATTTTATTATTTTATTTTAAATGTCATATTGAAAAATTGAGAAAATTAAAAAAAAGTGAATTATGCGCAGAAGAAAGAAGATGGCTGAAAACTTTGCGACAAACTAGTGCCATGTGTCATCACAAGTGTCACAAGACGTAGAATATTCATCATCTGATGATGATCGCCAAGTCGTGAAGATCCTGTTGGTGCTCCAACACGAAGACAATCATCGTGAAGATACAACGTTGGAAGGTTTTGGTGATAATTTTCATGTTGCTATTTTAAAATTTCATTTGTTAATTACGTATGTTCCATTTCTAATTTTTGACATTTCAGACAATCTAATACGGAGAAGATTTCGAACTGACGGTTAACATTTTAGCTAAAATCGCTCCGGGGACGTTAATTATTAATTTATGACATCAAATTTTTTTTAGGCAATTTTTATTGATGGCCGACAACATTGCGGAATGGGTGTTTAATGTACATCCAAAGTTTCTTTTAATTATTCCGGAAAAGTGATTATTCCGACATTTGAATTCCTATGCTAAAACAATTATTTTATCGCAGCATAAAACTGCGGTATATTGTTTTATGGAATCTTAATTGAAAAAGCATTTGCTTAAAGATTCTCTTCAAAAGTTTTTTCGAAAGCTTACCGTAAGCAAGTACGGTTTTGTATATTACAGACACATATTGTTGGCAGTCAACATCTGTTCATGGTTTACTGGGTCGGCCGAACAGATTAACATGACCCTGCACGAAGTACAACACTCTTTTTTCTTTTCTCTAATTACCTTTCAATTATTTTCTTCATTGACTCGACAATGTAAAGAAAAACTACAAAATGGCATCGTTTTTTGTCGTTATTTGGCAGGTCATTAAAAAAACAATTCGATAACTAGATAATTAACAATGGAAACAGTAACTTTTTTTTAATTATTATAACATTAGTTTGGATTTATTGTCAATGAAGTAACAAAATACGTCATACATAAAGCGACATTGTACCATAAAATCAATTACAAACACCAACTAAAACGATCATGTTAGTTCATGCAGAAAAAATGACACGAATATCCAAAGTGGTTTTGAGCTATTGAATATTTTATGGAATAATCGAAAATAAAAATGCGAAAAAGACGTGAGTTGTCTTTGTCTATTGGTTTTGATCTTCCTATGGCAACATTGTGAAACTTTTTCAAATCTGTTGTTTTTGCTTATTCCGTCGCATCGGAAACGCTTTTGGAATAAATACGCATCGCATATCTGAATTAAGTCAATAATTTTACAGATTCAAGCACTTAATGTAGATTTTAGAATATATGTCAGAAATTAGAATAAATTATAACGGACAAGTACTACTGCAAATCTGGTCATCTCTTGTAAGACACTTTATCCAAATTAATTTAATTATGTCAACATCTGAGAATATTTAACTATATATTTTAAAACGTCGAGAGAATCTACGTCTAAACGCTTAATTTGTCACCATTGCAGCGAATATTGCATTCGTTCAACTATATTTAAAAAGCGCCCTCAACTGAATTTTCATTGACAGAAATTTGCGCGGGAACTTTAATATGTTTTGAAATAGTTTGTCAAAATGCCAACATTACGGATTAAACCATAGACAAAACATGCTTCTAAAACCAAGATGGTTTATTTTTGATCTTTTGTGTTAACGGTTAGTAATGTTTACGTTACTATTTTAGAACATCAAATTAAAATGATCTTCTACAAGGGTGCAAAAGCCTTTGAACAAACTGAACACTAAGACTCAATATTTCATAAATCACGGATATTTTTCTATAATATCCGTGATTCTACAAAAATATTTCATATGAGGGGATTTTATAATGCGTGAACGTGAATTAGGATGTTTATATATATTTTATCTGACCGAAAATTTTACGGATGTATTGAATTTTTAAGCACAGTATCAAAGAATATTTCGGCAAATAAACACTTAAGCTTTATTGGGCAGTTGTTTTTCACAGGTAATTTTATCACATAGTCCACGAATTTGATGATAAATTTATGTGTTAAGTGTCAAATTCAAATTTTGAAACTTAACACGCGTAATATTTTAACTTTTCTTTGAACGAGATATCTATCAATAACTCTGATAGCAATCTACTCAATGTTAACTTGGCCGTCTGAGTTTACCATTTCAAACATCGTAACACACTTACGATAATAAACAAATGAATTTGGTTCATTGTAAGTCACAACAATTTTCATTGTTAAGTGTAATTTTTTTTATTAATTCTATCTCCTTGATACCTTATTAATCTCTTTTGGGTCGTCTCAAAAGAAAAATGTATTCGTCATCATTGTTTAGTCTCCATTAGAACGAAACTTAATAAAGAAACTAAAAAAACATATGAATTATTACGACATACATTGACATGTCTGTTGAATAATGTCCAAATTATTAAAAGAAAACATAATTGTCCATCCCAATGCTTTTGTAAGAGAAATATATTCAAAAATAATCGCTGTCGTGCTTACTTTACAACGGTCATCAAGCTGTAACAAACGTTAACGAACGATAACAAACTTACAATGAGCTTTTTTAGGGACGTAGTTCAGGGATATTGAATTTAAGAAACAGTCCATCTTTCATGCCTTTTGCATTGTCATGTATCGTCTTCAAAAAACCCTAGATAACTGAAATAACCTCTCCGATTCATAATTACCAAGAAATCATCGGTAATTGAACGAGTGGATGTAATATTTTGTATGAAATATGCATAATTTATTTACATATTCAGTCTCAATGTAGTCTTTCTATCTACAAAGATACTAGTCCGCCAAGAATAGAATGGAAACATCGCCCGCCGTACATGCAGACAGACACACATACATCACGATAGTGACACATGCGCGTGAGATGTTAGCAGCGTAGTTTTTAACCCCCCCTACCACATTTATTATGAATATATTATATAAGAATTAATTATATAATATTTCAGTTCACATCAGTGACGACAGTTAACATCTTAAAAGTGATATGTCAGTTCGTTCACAGAACAACGGTTTTATATCTGCGGGGCGCGGTTGTATAAACATTTAAAAAATAATCACCGAGTATAGCTTTCTGTTTTATGATTAGAAAAAAATCATAAGCATTTTTATGCATTTTATACAAATATAAAGTAACTTAAACGATTATAATAAAATGGGACAGACATTTTTTTGAAATTGTAAAAAGAATATAACTGGGATTATTCCCGGTATACCGAAAATACCGGGCGGTAGACGGTAGAGATCTATTCAAAGTCCACTGGGCCGGCTGAATAGATTAACATGGCCTTGCGCTTTTTTCCAATGGCGTAACTTAAACAATTTTACTAAAATGGGACACATATTTTTTTGAATTTGTAAAAAGAATATAACCGGGATTATTTCCGGTATTCCGAAAATACCGGGCAATCTTAGACGGTAGAGGTCTATTCAAAGTCCACTGGGCCGGCTGAATAGATTAACATGGCCTTGCACTCTATAATGGCGTAATTTCGCCAAAATATTCTTCCCTATCGTATTACTGTGATAGAAATGTATTTTGGTCATTACATGTGAATGACATTACCTAAAAATTACATTTTTTGACAGATAAGTCAAATTGATAATTGTAAGAGCACAATTGTTCTGTTGAATAGACGATTGCTATTAGGATTTAGGATTTGAACAAATGGCAACATTTTTTAAAATTTCTTGAAACAATTGATTTTACGTTAAAGTCATAATTTATCAACACTAGAGATCGTCTACGAATATTTTCATTACGCATTTCACTGTCACGAAAGCGGTAATTGCTAACCCGTTAATTTTGTCACTTTTATTGTGTGATTGTAATATTCCGAACGAGGTTCTAAAATCGTTTCATTTTAATATTAAAACGTACTGATGAATGAACAAATAAAACATTTTACTGTTTGTACGTTGACTAGATTTAAAATTTTAACCTAGTCAACGAACAATGATGTTTTTGACCTATTTCTTCTTTATAAATATATGTTGGTTGACACTGGGCGGGTTCCCGGTTGTCCTCCGGAACGTGCTGGCATAAAACCCATGTAAACCCTTGTCCATATAGACGAATATAAACGCGCTGTGGTAATTTTGGTTAAGAGCAATGCCGTATTTACGTCATACGTGATTATTGCGCGAATTTTACTCGGCCGTGTGGTAACGACGAACAAACTAAAAATCATATTGTTTGTAGAATCAAGTAACTGCCAATTGTGATGCAATCGGTGGTATTGCTAAATGTGAGAGAAGCGTCACAATTAATTAAGTTTTGTTTAGATCTTCAACTCTGTTTATCCTTGCTTCCGACCGGCGAGATTAGTAGATAGTTGCCATTGATAAACAATTCCGATTAATTTAAGCAACAAAGAATGCGTGTAACGGTTTCGTTCTCAATCAAGATGCCGTTTTTCAGTTTTGCCTTTCGGCATTTCCGTGCATTTTACGTCGGCGGACTGTATCGCAAAACTTGCTAAAATTATTTAGGTACATGTAATCTGTTTCTTTTCAATGAGTATAATCGAATAAACAATTATCTCTATGATCTCTAAATTTGACTAAAGATTGTCTTAATTAAATTTTAAGATTTCTTTAGGTTTTTTTACACAAACAATTTGTACGAAGTTGCTAAAATTATTTAGCTGATCGTAATCTGTTTCTTGTCAATGAGCATAATCGAATAAGCAAATATCTCTATGATCTTTAAACTTGATTAAAGATTGTCTTAATTAAATTTTAAGACGTCTTTGGGGTTTTTTACACAAACAATTTGTACGAAGTTGCTAAAATAATTTTAGCTGCTAGTAATCTGTTTCTTGCCAATGAGTATAATCGAATAAGCAAGTATCTCTGTGATCTTTAAACTTTATGAAAGATTGTTTTAATTAAATTTTAAGACGTCTTTAGGGCTTTTTACACAAACATTTTGTACGATAATCGTACTTGTTTGACACTGGTTCCGATATTCACAATGAAAAACTCTGTTTATCCTCGCTTTCCATCGGCGAGATTACGGTGCCCGGAAGATCATCCGACCCAGTTACTATTGATTGGATACTTTCAAAGTAACTGAAGAAGGCGATGAAGTGGCCATATGTTTAGGCCATAAAATATATAGGCATATGTTTGGCCATATGGTAGCAACCCTAGGTTATTTCATGCGATACATTTCGAAATGTATTCCACGCCGGGTCCACTATCTGGACGTTTTCTCATGTACCCTGATAGATTCTCAGTTACTTCTTTAGTTACATTATACGAGATGGTAGACTCGAGATTCTTTCGTAACCTGGAAGTTAATATTAATCACGTTGCAAATTATGTCAGCAATAATTATTGCCTTCGTCCAAAGTCCACGGGGCCGGCTGGACGTAGTAACATGGCCTTGCACCACCGTAGTATACTGCGGTATATATCTATACAACCCATACGTGGATTCCTATGTTTCTCTTTGTGCTACAGTCGAAATGTTAATTTAGAAACTGTACCTGTGTAATATTTAAACATGACAATTGAAATGTGATTTTTATTGCTTTTCAGGAAGTCGTTTAGTTGATTTAACAGTCTTAACTGTCTGCTATGTATATTGAATTTACAAAATTCGGTTTTTATCTGATCGGATCTAATAAACCATTTCCAGAAAGCGGTACAGAATTGTTGTGTGACTTTCACTGACCAAATTCTTTTCTTCGTGTGCGCGGTCTTTGGTGAACGTATATAGAATTCAACTTCTGATATAGTCGCGCCGTACACGTTTAACGGTTAATATAATTATCAAATTATATTATTTTGACGTTAAAGACATAAAACTAGACAGTTTTTAATCTTTTTGTCGTCATTTTGAGCCTCTTATGAAAAATGCGTTACGTGACGTAATATGATCGATATTGTGAATGTTCAAATGAAACTGAACAATTTGGAATATAAAATATAAAAGAATTGCATCTGTTCAAAGCCCTCTTGGTCGGCTGAACAGATTAATGTGCTGCTGATATGGTTGTTGTTCAATGTCTCTAATTTTTACCACGATCTCCAACTGCCGCGTTTTGTGGAGCAGTCTAACCAACCCCTGAAAGATACTTTTTAGTTACGGGTTAGTGTAATTGACAATTTTCATATATATTCAAAGCCTACTTGGTCGGCTGAATATATTAACATGACCATGCTCTATTTAGGGAAACTCATTCAATTAATTGAGTTCCCTATGTGACGTTGATTTAACGAAAAATCTTGGAAGTATTCCATCAAGCGCCCTCAGTCGATATCGCAAGTCGTATACTTCGATTATCAATATTATTTGGCTAAAATTTTGAAGTTATAAAAAAATTGTGCGCGAAGAATTTGTCGCAATTCGAATTCGCCGTGTGGATAATTGATATTTTAATAATTTGTCGGCCTATGTTGTCGAAATTATCCATTTCAATTGATAATGCCACCGAGAATTGTTTCGCCCTGACAAATGTATAGCCTAGCTCAGTATTTTTTTTGTCTTGTATCTACAAAGTGTAAATAAAGACTCTTTTTCCAGATATTGTGTATCTGATGCTAAAATTGACTATGGTATATTTTCAGCATCAAAGTCGTACAATTTATCTTCATACGACTTGATGTTGAACGTTCGTTTCTTTCTGGGATGATCCAAAGATCTGGTGCCAACTGTGATACCCTAACTCTGAAGAGTTTTAAAGTTTCTTCCTCTTCTAATCGCGCGCAGTTTTCATGGCCTAAATATATAATGATACAAACTGTTTTTGGTTCGTGTTGGGCGCCTTTGTGAACAATTTTTGTGCACCAATTATCGAGCTAAGAAACGGAATGAGCTAATCGACAAAGAAGTGTAAAGCTTCGAAACCTTACAAAGATATGTCTGTTGATATATTAATGATGATCAAATTATTTTTTCCAAGACACTGAGGTAAAGAATATTCAATAGAATACACCGAGCGCTGGAATTAAATTCCTATGTTCCTTTTTGCATAAATAAAATGCTATTGAAGTTGGTGTAAGTAATTTATCGCGAGGAATTATTCACAGGGAGTCCATACGCACGGGTTTGATCGTCCTACGATTGACTTCATCATATTGAATTTTGTTTTGTATGTCTTTAACCTCACTTATTCTCATTAAGAGATCTCGTTCCGATTTCTATAACAGCAAAAAAATAATTTGACCATTCACAAACTATTTACAATTCCACTGGATTTCCCGGTTAGGTCTGGGTTTCGTCTTCCGGTATCTTCAGGCATTCTATCACACAGATGAAATCTAATAATAAACAATAAAATATTTCTGATTAATTTAAACGACAAAGAATGCGTGTAACGGTTTTGCTCTCAATCAAGATGCTGTTTTTCAATTTTGCCTTTCAGCGTCTTCGTACGTCTTACGTAGGCCGACTGTAGCGTAAATCGCAAGTTGCTAAAATTATTTAGCTACTCGTAATCTGTTTCTTGTCAATGAGTATAATCGAAAAAAAAATTATCTCTATGATCTCTAAATTTGATTAAAGATTGTCTTAATTAAATTTTAAGACTTCTTTGGGTTTTTTTACACAAACAATTTGTACGAAGTTGCTAAAATTATTTAGCTGCTCGTAATCTGTTTCTTGTCAATGAGTATAATCGAATAAGCAATTATCTCTATGATCTTTAAACTTGATTAAAGATTGTCTTAATTAAATTTTAAGACGTCTTTAGGTTTTTTACACAAACACTTTGTAGGAAGTTGCGTAAATAATTTTAGCTACTCGTTATATGTTTCTTGTCAATGAGTATAATCGAAAAAGCAATTATCTCTGTGGTCTTTGAACTTGATTAAAGATTGTCTTAATTAAATTTTAAGACGTCTTTAGGTTTTTTTACACAAACAATTTGTACGAAGTTGCTAAAATTATTTAGCTGCTCGTAATCTGTTTCTTGTCAATGAGTATAATCGAATAAACAATTATCTCTATGATCTTTAAACTTGATTAAAGATTGTCTTAATTAAATTTTAAGACGTCTTTAGGTTTTTTTACACAAACAATTTGTACGAAGTTGCTAAAATTATTTAGCTGCTCGTAATCTGTTTCTTGTCAATGAGTATAATCGAATAAACAATTATCTCTATGATCTTTAAACTTGATTAAAGATTGTCTTAATTAAATTTTAAGACGTCTTTAGGTTTTTTTACACAAACAATTTGTACGAAGTTGCTAAAATTATTTAGCTGCTCGTAATCTGTTTCTTGTCAATGAGTATAATCGAATAAACAATTATCTCTATGATCTTTAAACTTGATTAAAGATTGTCTTAATTAAATTTTAAGACGTCTTTGGGGTTTTTTACACAAACAATTTGTACGATAATCGTACTTTTTATAACTTTTCTGACACTGGTTCCAATATTCACAATGACGAATTGTGGATACAGACCACCGCAGACAGAAAAGAATTGGTTTATGAGGAGAAGTACTCGAAAAACAAATTCTAACTTTTCCACTGGCATCAAAATTCTTAATGAGTGATAAGCGGTGGATTATTCATTAAATGATGTGTGATTTAGTGCCACAAAAAAAAATAATATTCGGGAAAATGAATTAAAATTTTCTTTAGTCGTAATTTTCATTTTCTGAAGGATCCCTACAATATCATTAATCGGAGACAACATGTAATAATCGTCATTGCCGTGAACGTACTAGAAATCGATTTTAACAGTAAATTAATGTTAGTTCGCATATATACGGGCAATTTCTGAGGTCCCCAGTGCAGTGGTATAATGGTTAATATTATTCATGCACTGCTGCCCTGTTGTATGTGGGATTTTTTATTTCCGCTGGGCGAATGGACACCTTTTGCGTGATGACCCAACAAGCCGGGTGAATTAATTAATTATTGAATTTTTCAAAATGTTGAACATTACTGAAATTGATTTAGAATTGTGAGCCGTTTACACGTACGGACATTTGCAGTCAACAGGTTAAAAAATACTCAACATTCACGCGGATACCGATGTCATTTTTAAAGACAAGTATCCAATGTTTGTAACAATCAACCGCACATAGTCAATAGATGACTCTTAAAAGATTTGAGTTTTTAAACTTTTTTCAATAACTCAATACCGATTTCAGTAGTGATTTGTATTTCAGTACTGATTTGTAATTCTTGAGATGTTGACTGTCACTAGTTGGCGGGAAGCAATTGTATTCAAATAATAAAAATGCAACGTCGATTTTCAGTCGATAATGCTCGCGATGGGCGAAACATGTCCTAATCTTAAAAGTAAAAAGTGCTTGATTTGTTTTGATAGGTTTGTCTTACAATAATGCGTTCAATCTTTTGGAATCGAAAGTCACTTTGTAGGAAACGGGCGGGAATGTTATGCGATTGGAGAGCTATGGTTGTAATCAATTCGCACAGAATGATGTTTTGGATTATATGTTTGAAAAGCAATTGTACCTTACATAATTTCAATTCATTGTTTTTGAAAAATTATGAAATTTGCGCGTCAAAATGTATACAGTATAAGTGATTGTGAAGATTTAATTTTAATACTGATTTGCTTTATTTGTATGAATATTGTATGACTTTCTGTAAATTGTTTCATAGTTCTTGAACCCATGGTTTTGTACACCTGCTACCTTTAACTCAAATTATTTTTTTTGTTTTGTGTAAATAGACTTGTTTGTAAATTTTTTTTTTGTCTTCTATCAGTTGATAATGCTCGCGATGAGCGAAACCGGTCCTGATCAAAAAATATATTGTGGAAATAAGTAGTTAAAAAAATGTGTTTTTATTATATAAAATATCATGCCTTTCCATCAAAAAGTGACAGTTAACACCTGAAAAGTTTTAATGTTATTATGACATTTTGAACAGTTACACATGAACATTTTCACAATTTTGGCAATTGAGTATAATACAAATTATACATACCAATGTACGGGCAGCGTTTATATTAAGTTATTTACAACTTTTCTGGCTGTTATATCATTGTTTGTAAAAAATAATATATATATATATATTATTTTATTTATTTCTTACAAAATGACCTTCAAAATGGGATTTGTGCTTTTGTAAAAATTATAAGATAAGTTAATATATTTTTTGTACATTTAACTGCAAATTATTTTATAATTTCTGGAACAATTGTTGTATACCTGATAATTACTGACTAAAAAATTTGTATAAAAAAACTTTGTGACTTGCATTATCTCAATTGATTATGCTCTTGTAACATTTTTGTAATAAAATTTTTGGCAAACAATGTTAAAAAATGTGTTTTATTTATCAAAATATAAAACCTTTCCATCACGAAAAAATAGTTAATATTTAAGTTCACATCAAGATCGTGTTAACTGTTTCAAAGAGTATAAAATTTAATTGTTATTACTTACTGCTAGTGAAACGGGCCCTGATCACTATATCACAATATTAAATAATAAAAAAACTATTTTTCGTAGTTATTTCTACAATATAATTTTTCACCAACTGCATTGATTGACTGAACTCAGTTGATAATGCTCGCGATGAGCGAAACCGGTCCTGATCAAAAAACTATATTGTGGAAATAAGTACTATGAAATGTGTTTCTATTATTAAAAATATCTTGCCTTTCCATCAAGAAGTGACAGTTAGCACCTTAAAAAAACAAAAGATGTTTTTTCCTACCAAAAAGTGACAGTTTACACGTGAAAGGTAGTTTTTCAATAAAATATTATTTTGATGTCATACTGAGCGTTAAGATCTATGATGCGTTAGCATCAAAGCTCTCCATTACCTTTTATGTATAATAATGGCTTATTTGCTATGTCGTTTTTGAGAGTTGCAAGTCGCTGCAGAGCTGAGCAATCTACAGTGAATCCGATCCACGTGGACACCAAATGCATTGAGATTACAATATATTTATATCTCCACATACTATACTCACGCATACATATGCATACAACCGCACACACAGATATATAATACATATGCATACAGAATATGTAAGTTAATGAATTAGATACCTAACTACTACTTATACCAGTTTGATCGCACTCCAACTTCGAAAGGAGGAACTGCAATATATATTAACGTTTTAACTGCTAATGCACAATGTACAAGTGTCACACTGAATATATATGAATCATAAAAATGTATTGCAAATTAATAATAATATGCATTATTTCAAAGACAATACATGCTAGTGTCGGTAAGTGCAAAAAACTCGACGTCAGTATTTTAGCGTCTCATATTACACTGATAAATCTGCCGCAAGTTCATACTGTAATTGTTGGTCCACGCGTGAATTTATTTTAAAATATATATTGATTCATGATTGTATATATATATGTATATACTACACACACAAATCTCTAAAAAAGTACCAAAATAAAATCTATATATAATAGTTATTAAATTTATATTTATTAGTAAAATTATGCTTGATAAAATATGTTATATCTATTCAAGTGGATAACATGAAATTTCAAAAAAATATTCTATACTATATTCATGTTTTTATAACATTAAAAGATCGATATTTCTGAACGTGCTATTCAAATGCGGCAAGGGTTATTCCCATATTATAGTGATTTATTGCAAAAGTATCAAAATCACCAGTATACGAGTTGAAATATATTATTCTTAATTGAATATAAATACGGTATTCAATTAAATATTTTTTGAATTTTGAGATTCGGTATTTGACCACCTCACAAACTTTTGCCCTCCGTAAATCCGTAATATCATTAAATCAAATGGACGATAAACACGCTATAAATAATTATTGTCATTTTTTTAAATTAATTTATGATCGCTAAGCTTTGATCTATCAAATAAAAAAAAATATATATATATAGAGGTTAAAAGTCAAATCGCGATGGTTGAATTTAATGCAGGGCTGTTGAGTTGGGTTAGTGAAAAACGATTGCCTCAAACTAGATTTTCAATTTATCTATTTTGAAAATACGAAATACAATTTTTAATTTAATGCACCTTTGATGTGAAAAGTAACAAAAAAACCTGAAAAAACTAAACATTTTCAAGTCAGCGAATTCAAAAATTCTGTTGGATAATCTGTTGGACTTATACGTTGTCGCTTCTCCTGGTATTTCATTTAGTATGCTGAAATTGATTGCATTGACATCCTTGTTTTTGGCTGCTAATATAGCACGTGCACTGAGCCATTGATGATTTTTATGATTGTGTGCAATATTTGGAAAAACTTTGTGAATAAATTCGTCTATGGTTGCGGTTATTTTACAGAAATTTGCTGGCAATGTGATACATTGTGTGGATTCCTCTATTGCCATTTTCCCATTTCCCATATCCAACAATTGCTTTGCGAAACGTTCAGCGGATGTATCATGTTGTAATTGTACACGCATATTGGTCTTCAAAGTGAATCTATGTGCGTATCTTCATAAAACGGATGGTTTGTGACATGCATTAAGTTCATCGGCCACTGTTGAATGTGATATAACAGTTTGTTGAAAATCACCAGATGACTGCGCCGCCGAAAAGTTGTGTAGAAAAGAAGTGCTTCCAATGATTTTTTGTATGCCATAGTACATTCGTCTCATACAATGATTTTATATGATGTGAGTAGGTTGGCCGTTTAAGAATTTTTGTTGATATTGCATGTTGGTGTCTCAATTGTTTGCATAATCAATGGCAGTTTCAGTGCTGAATGCGCTGTTCGACTACTATCCAAAAAAGTTGCTGCAATTCCAGATGATGCGATTGCTAGTGCAATGTTTTTTCGTGATCGTGTGGCTGCCAAAATGAGTGAAATGAGGAAGGTTTTACCTGTGCTCCGGGTGCATCTATGAAATAAAATCTACCACTTTGACTTGTAATTGCATCCATAATTGTGTCATACACTATACGTTGATCTGGAACCAATTTCGGAAGATTCGTTTGAACAAATTTACCCAATTCATCCACATCAATGTGTGTTCCTCGTTGGAAATCACGATCAAGTCAGTCGTTAGATCGATTCAGCGCAGCGATTCTCAATTGTACCAGTGATTTGTTACCGATTACTAAACATATGTCCTCAATCAATAGCAATGCCTCATTATACACGTTTGGTGTGAATTGAACGAGTGGATTTTGAATTGTTGCACGCAAACTATCTAAAATATCTTCAATCGTGTAGTCTTTGTATTTTCCCCAAAGGTCTTTTGGATTGGACGGAAAGCACACTGTTAATATTACTGCAAATAAAGCACGTATTTGTTGTGGGTGAGCAGTATTCGATGAATCAGCGAGTGAAGTGTCCCAATGTGCATCGTTTTCTAGAAGATTTAATTCGAGGCAAGCTTCACTATAAGTGACACATATTCGACCGTTTACTGTTCTCGATTCTTGGAAGGATGTCGGTTTACGTATGTTGATTAACAGTAAACCTTTGTAGAATGTTGGCACTTTAGAGTAAAGTAGTGTCTTTGCAAACATATTATCCCTACACAATAAGAAAAATGCAGTTAACGTTGTTGGCTTTGGTAACAATGCTCATACACGTCCATTTTCTGTTGTGAAGTACACACGCTGTCCATTTTTGAATTGCCAAATGAGTAACTGTTAGATGCCGTTCGTGAATTGGAAATGATAAAATGCGCCCTATTCCTTCATTGCCACTAATGTAGCGTCCCAGTTGATATTGGTTGATTTCATCGATAGATGCGGTTGAATTTCCCACTCCAAAAATTGCCATGTTGCTTCCTTTGTTGACATATTTACAAATGTATTTGATGGATTTCACTGAATTACAATACTCGATGTTGATGTGTGCTTTGTACGTTTTCGAGAGAAGCTGTGTATACGGTACAATCCAACGATTATCAACTTCAACCTCATTGTTTCGCCCTTTTCCTGACCTGACCTATTCCTTTTCGTTTGGGTGGCATAATTGATTTCACAGTAAATGTAACGTTTTGAAATTCACTTTTAAAAATTAAATAAAATGATTGATAGAATAATATCCGAAGTCGACCGGTAATTGTAATTTATAGGTAATATTTATTTTAATTCGTTCTGTTATGCGACACAAAACAAAAACAAAAAAGTCGGTTAAAATTCAAACATTGAAATACTTTATTCGAAAATAGAATTTTGTTCTAAAATATTCAGTACTTACTTAAAATACCTACAGGTGAGTGCATGTGACAGATTTGCGTCATTTTTGTTTTCGGCGTTGCTATGGATACAATGCTTCATAAATGGCCATTCTGTATTACAATAGTATTGTATGAAAACATGTTTTTCGTAAATATTCAATTAATTTTCGTAATCAAATCAAATTCTGAGTATCCTATCTTTTGCCCGGTAGTCTAAGCAATAATTCGACAAAGTTTTATCGCAATTGGATTAATGGTGTAGGAGTTTATAAAGGACAGACAGACAGACAGACATTCATTTATATATATATATAGATAGATAGATTAAATATTATTCATAATTTATTGGTAAAATAAAATATTACGTATTGTTATCTAGCAGATAAACGCGCAACTAAAATTGAATTAGCATTAAGCTTAGTGTTTTTAAACTTAGATGGCAGTATATAATATAAAACATTTTTAAATAATAAAAACACATTTTTTTTAGTACTTATTTCCACAATATATTTTTTGATCAGGACCGGTTTCGCTCATCGCGAGCATTATCAACTGATAGAATACAATTTACAAACAAGTCTATTTATACAAAACAAAAATTAATTTGAGTTAATGGTAGCAGGTGTACAAAACCATGGGTACAAGAACTAGGAAACGATTTACATAAAATCATACAATATTGATACAAATAAAGTAAATTAGTATAAAAATTAAATGTTCACAATCACTTATTAAGAATTACAATTACAATTATGGTAAATCAATAATCCATTAGGAGCTCTAAACAATCAATAAGGAAGTAAGGAGTGGGAAATTTTTAATGACGAAAATAACCCACAATCACTACTTAATGGAACAAAATAAATTAATACATGAGAAGTCGATTAAAGATGAATCGATGAGATGGGAAGATATGGTCAGTCAGGGGCGTTCCAATATTTTCTGTAAAAAAATAAGTAAAAGGAGGCAATATCATTTTTCAAAAAAAAAAAAAAATATTTATTTGAAATATATATTTATTAATCTAATTTAATGAGTATAACAATGGTGACGACGCAAAAGTAGTTTGTTCATTTATAAGGTTAGAATTAGGCAAAAATTTATATCGATTAATTTCAAGGATTTCTTGTTTATCTAATTTCAGTGATTTTTTGTTGAAATGCAGGATTTTGTAGTTTATAGTAAAATCACATGAATGTTTATTTTGAAACAGATGGTTTCCAAAAGTAGAAATCTCATCGCCTTTTTTGGCACAAGCTAAATGCTCCTTAAATCTAGTATGAAAGGATCTTCCTGTTTGACCAATATACCTAGCCTCACAGGAATCACATTTTAGAAGATAAATACCACTTTGGCTTAAAATATTAATTTTGTCTTTCGTGTTAACTAACATTCGACTAAGATTAAGATTGTTATAAAAAGTTACATTAAAAAGTTTTTTGTCAAACTTCTTGGATATGTTTTCAGAAACTCGGCCTAAATAACTTAGTTTTACCCAACGTTTTTCAACGGAGGAAACATCAATCATCAAGCTCGAGGTTACATTTAATAAAGCTAATTTTTTAGTTTTTTTTAAAGACAAGTCGATCAATCAACTTTGCATCGTATCCATTGTTAAGTGCGATCTGTTTAATGGTGTTTAATTCTAAATTGAAATTTGATTCTGTCATAGGAATTGTCAACAAGCGATGAATAAAAGAATGAAAAGTTGACAACTTATGTGAAATGTGGTGTCTAGACGAGCTACTTATGATATTGTCACTAAAAGTCTCTTTTCTGTAAATACTGCTGTAATAATACTGCTAATAAATACTGCTTTCTGTAAATACTTTAATGCTGCACCGTCGTATAAATTAGCAGGGATTGCTAATTCCTTGTTCAAACATAAGTTGGGATTCACCCCCAAATTCGGGATTAAAAACTCAATTCAATTAGTAGAAAAAATTAAAGATTTATCAGTACCTTTGAACGCGAAGATAGTTTCATTTGATGTAGTGAGCCTATTTACTAGTGTGCCTATATCTGACCTAAAGTCAGCGATTGTTGATTTCATAGATATGAAAAATCTTAATCCCCGGTTGGCTACAGATGTAAAATCAATCATTAACTGTTGCATAGATCAAAATTATTTTAAATTTAAAGATAAATTTTACAAACAGTTGGATGGTTTGGTAATGGGTAGTCCATTGTCACCAATTTTAGCTGATTTTTTCATGAATTTGATTGAATCAAAAATTACAAAATTAGATCTTTTTAAAAATATCATATATTGGTATAGATATGTAGATGATATTTTAGTACTTTGGGGAGGTACCGAAAGGCATACTACTACATAGACTGCATACTTTTTTGAATAATATGAATAAGATTCATAGTTCAATTCAATTCACAATGGAATTGGGTATGCATAAAATAAACTTTTTAGATTTAACCGTTGAACTAATTAATAATCGTCATAGTTTCAGTATTTACAGAAAAGAGACTTTTAGTGACAATATCATAAGTAGCTCGTCTAGACACCACATTTCACATAAGTTGTCAACTTTTCATTCTTTTATTCATCGCTTGTTGACAATTCCTATGACAGAATCAAATTTCAATTTAGAATTAAACACCATTAAACAGATCGCACTTAACAATGGATACGATGCAAAGTTGATTGATCGACTTGTCTTTAAAAAAACTAAAAAAATTAGCTTTATTAAATGTAACCTCGAGCTTGATGATTGATGTTCCCTCCGTTGAAAAACGTTGGGTAAAACTAAGTTATTTAGGCCGAGTTTCTGAAAACATATCCAAGAAGTTGGACAAAAAACTTTTTAATGTAACTTTTTATAACAATCTTAATCTTAGTCGAATGTTAGTTAACACGAAAGACAAAATTAATATTTTAAGCCAAAGTGGTATTTATCTTCTAAAATGTGATTCCTGTGAGGCTAGGTATATTGGTCAAACAGGAAGATCCTTTCATACTAGATTTAAGGAGCATTTAGCTTGTGCCAAAAAAGGCGATGAGATTTCTACTTTTGGAAACCATTTGTTTCAAAATAAACATTCATGTGATTTTACTATAAACTACAAAATCCTGCATTTCAAAAACAAATCACTGAAATTAGATAAACAAGAAATCCTTGAAATTAATCGATATAAATTTTTGCCTAATTCTAACCTTATAAATGAACAAACTACTTTTGCGTCGTCACCATTGTTATACTCATTAAATTAGATTAATAAATATATATTTCAAATAAATATTTTTTTTTTTTTTTTTGAAAAATGATATTGCCTCCTTTTACTTATTTTTTTTACAGAAAATATTGGAACGCCCCTGACTGACCATATCTTCCCATCTCATCGATTCATCTTTAATCGACTTCTCATGTATTAATTTATTTTTGTTCCATTAAGTAGTGATTGTGGGTTATTTTCGTCATTAAAAATTTCCCACTCCTTACTTCCTTACTGATTGCTTAGAGCTCTAATGGATTATTGATTTACCATAATTGTAATTGTAATTCTTAATAAGTGATTGTGAACATTTAATTTTTATACTAATTTACTTTATTTGTATCAATATTGTATGATTTTATGTAAATCGTTTCTAGTTCTTGTACCCATGGTTTTGTACACCTGCTACCATTAACTCAAATTAATTTTTTGTTTGTATAAATAGACTTGTTTGTAAATTGTATTCTATCAGTTGATAATGCTCGCGATGAGCGAAACCGGTCCTGATCAAAAAATATATTGTGGAAATAAGTACTAAAAAAATGTGTTTTTATTATTTAAAATATAATGCCTTTCCATCAAGAAGTGACAGTTAACACCTTAAAAGTGATAAAACATTTTATTGCGTTTATAAAATTATTTCAAAAAAAAAAATATAATCTATTGCTCAATTTTTAATTTTTTCTTATTTAATAATAATTTCGTAGTCAAATAAAATATATCTTATGGACATCTAGCGGATTTACGCGCAACTAAAATTAAATTAGCATTAAGCTTAGTCTTTTCAAAAGCAGATTTCCGTATATGAAACATTTTATTGCATTTATAAAAATAAAATTGTAATCTGGTCCCCTATTTCTGTTAAGTAAAAAAAAAAATGAGAAAGAAAATATCCAAATATAAAAAAGGCGAAACCCGGGTCTTTAGTGACAAAACATGTCGAATCGCACGAAGTTGTAACAATTCAAATTAAATATTGAAATTCTATCAAGTACCTTCAGTGATATGACAAAGGGGAATTGAGAAGGTTAAGCTGATCGTTAGGAATATGAATCAAACTAATCACGTTATAAGGGAATCGCATAATATAAATTCAAACTCAGCGACTATGTGTTTGCATCTTTGTAATAAAGGTCGCAAGATGACGTTTTTAGAACAGCTGGAAATCAATAGATATCAATTATCATAAAAAATTCTCGACGAAATAACTAAAATGTCTGTCGCCACTCCTCAAGCCATTGCAAGGGGCTGATTTGTTTCCGTAATAAACCATCCCCATCCAATGAACCATTTCCGTGCGATATGTATGTTAACCTTATTGATATAGCGGACTGTTTAGTCTTATTTACATTTAAATTTTTTTGTAGTTTTATTGCTAGCAGGAAATAAGCTAGGTCGTTAAAACAGAAGAGAATATGTATTGTGTACCTTTTCTACACAGCTATATAAAGATAAGCAAATGTACGTTTAAACATAGTTCCGATGGCGTGAGCCGAAAGAGCTATCAACTATATCTTACAAAAAAAAATTGAACTAAGATACATTGCTATTTTTCCACCGTGTTATAATGGAGTTCTTTCTACCAAGTACTTAAATGCTAATTCAATCAATTAAAAAAATAACTTATTAAGTGCCCCTGCCGCGCAAGACGCGTTCGGTCACGATTTTAATGTGCGATGTGCGTATCGCCTTCGTATGCGTGTTAAAAGGAAGGAACTGCGCAAGTCAGTCCAACCTTCTATAGGACCGATCGGTTAAGCTGACCTGCTGGCTAATACGGCAAACTAATAACTATAAAAGAAGTTATACGAACAATGAGAATACCTAAATTACATAGAGTAGTGATCGGTTAACTTGTTAACCAACCAAAAATCACTGATAAGAACACTTTCAATTTCAGTTGTCGTTGTGTTGATTTTTGTAATATAATAAACAAATCGGCATTCGATTTTTTTTCAGCGTGAGATTTTTTATGAGTCTTCAGGTTACTTGAATAAAAAGATTCAAATACACATATATCACACTTGAAAGGTTTGTCTCCACTGTGTCTACTTAACTCATCGAATCCCGGAACCGTATTTTAACGTGATACAAGATCCAACTCTTGAGTCCCGGAACCGTGTTTTGACGTGATAGATCAGCCCGTCGAAAAAAGACAAATTAGGGACATTAAACAAAGTATTTGACAGAGAATTTTAATGTTTTCTTATTGCCAAGACTCGAGCCATAAAAAATCGGTCATTCAATTAGTTTTATTGCTCATGAATTTTATTGGTTTACACAATCTTTTCACGTGCAATACACGACACCAACATTCCCTCTCCTGTAGACGATATATAAGTGGCACCGAGTTAATTCCGAGGAAAATTTTTGCAAAGATTCATAAAACAGATTGTTTGAGCATATAAAAAAAAACAGATTTTGACTCCTATACCGGCAACACAAAAAAATAGCCCCTATAGGGCTTGCGAAGTGTGTGCAAACCAACAAAATAAGTGAGGCTTGGTACATGTGTAAACAACAAAGTGTGGCTCTACATATAGAGAATTGTTGACAATTTAACCAATCTTGGGGTAATTATCATAATGTCGTTAAGCATCAAAAATGGGCCGGGCATAGGGGCTAGGTTTGCAAAATTTTGGCCGGGGCTGACAGTGTTAAATTTGCATTTAAATGATGCATATAGCGATTTTTATAATCACATATGTCACACTTGAAATTCATTCCAGCTGTATAAAACTGTTTATTTTTTGTCAGCTCATAAGATGTTGTCAATTTCCATTTGCAATTGAAACATTCCGGAGGTTCAACGGAGTTTTTTATATGTGGGACTAAATTTCCCTAAAGAATTGCATTTATACGAACGTTAATCATATTTGAACGGCTTTAAGCCTGAATGAATCAATTGATAGCTTTTCAAGAAGCAAGCCGAAGTACATTTATAATTACACAGGTCACATTTTAATGGTTTTACTCCCGCATGAATTTTTTATGAACAAATAAAACGTCAATAAATAAGGTAAAACTTACAAAAACACATTTTTAATGTAGCTCACTTAAAACTAAAATTTATTCTCAAGATTTTACGCAATGGAAATAATATAAAAAAGATATATTTATAATTTTTTTTGTAGAAATGTTTTGAAATGGTCAACGTACGTATTATTAAATAATGAGCAAATCAAAAAACTAGCGACTTTGGTTTCACCTTTGAGCATTTTTAGACATAATATGACACGGATGCAACATAACTAAAAAATAACATAAAAACAAAAAAAAATGAATTTCGGGTTACACACCGCGAGCGTTACCAACGATCGATAAACGAAACCGGTCCTGGTCATAAAATATATTGTGCAAATAGTACTAAAAATGTGTTTTAATCATCAAATAATTATTTTTTTAATACAATTGGTGATATCGACTGAAGATGCTTGATGGAATTTCAATATCAAATTCGTATTTCAACGAATCGGGTTTCGTCTTTCGGCATCTTCAGGCATCTCACGGATTATGGTCTATATTTTTTTCAGTTCCGTTGCATCAGTGTGATAGAATGCCTGAGATGCCGAAATGTGAAACCCGGGTCGTTAGTGTACATGTGGAATCGGTACAAAGAGTTGTAACGATTCAAATCTATTTTTTTTTATTTTAATGCTATTAAAATAGTAAATAATAAAAATTGAAGACTTGCAACATTATTAATGAACGAAGAGAAAAAATTGTTTTGCCGAATTCAAGCCATCACCAGATAATTAGTTAAAGCAGATATGAGTAAAAAATTAAGGGACTTACGACAGTCGACATGTGTACCTGAAAAAAGTATTTTACAATATTGAACGTTTTGGAGTGAGCAGTGGTTTTTTTAAAACGTTATTTTCATACAACGCAAAATGTTAATTAACAAATCTAGAAAATAATTTAATATTTTTTGAAATTTGATAAATAAAATACTTGGAAATGAAATATATTTTATTATTAAAATTATCTATGTTGGAACACCAGAATCAGACGAAAATATTTTTTTTCTTTAATATGAATTATAAGGAAAAAAATAGGCTAACAGCACTGGCCGAGTGAATTAGTCGATCAAGCTATGATACATGATAATATTGTCTATGGTGACCCTTCAGTGGAAGTATGGTGGGTATAGTGTATAGTTTGGTGTGGAAGCAATATTGAAGGGGTCATTTGTGAATCGCTTTACCAAAAACGGAAATAACCTCGAAATGGAAATTAAAATTGAACCAAATGATGAACCGAGTTCATGGTTTAAATCAGAGAATACAATCTATGACAGAGAGGTTAATTTTCAAAATGAAATGCAATCAACTCCTTACATGTATGACTCGACCGTGAAGAAAGAAGTGGTCCAAGAAAGCGATATTCGCGAGGTGATTCATGTTCATTATACTATACTAGCGAAGCATAAACTCACAAATTATATACAATAACTAAACATAAACTTAACCGATCTTTAGCTAAGCCGTTAATTCTAGATATCGTACCGAATCGAAAAAAACGCTCTACTTCAAAGAACTAGGGCACCTGAGGAGCTCACGAAGGTCGGTGACGTTGGCCACTGCACACACGGGCCTGCTAATGTTTCAAAAAGACATGCTATTTTTGTTCTCAAATTGTGTATAATATGTATTAATGGATTATTGTTTCCTTTAGAAAATGACTTCCGACTGTCAGAAAGTTAAATCAGAATATGATATCCAATGGGACATAGAAAATATCCTAAGAAATGTTCCAGTAGACGGGTGTCCAATAAAAAAAGAAACGGATGTCATTTGTCACAATTCATACGGCGAACGCGCATCGGATGAGGTAATTGTTACGTGGTAATGTCATGTAAGACTTGGAAAAAATGTGATTTAATTTGAAATACACTTTTTATGTAATACATGAATAAATTTTACCAACTGAAATGTAATAACTTTCGGAAATAATTATTTGACCGAGTCGCACGGAATCTTGTAGATCGAAAACACTAAACGATCTTTTTTTGTTTTTAAGATTACTGATGTCAAACACGAATCCTCGACAGAAAATCGTCGAGAATTGCAGCCATCGACTGAAAACGATTTTTCTTATGAAATCAACATCGCTCTCACGGATATTAAAAAGGAAATATGCAACTTGAATACGGATTTGAAGGAGGTTCCTGTAATAATCTTACACAGGACAGTTTTCAGTGATACGAATTTCGTTTGTGACGTCTGTTTCAGTATACACTCGACGATTCAATCCCTTTCGAAGCATAAGGCCGATAGTATCGGTCGAACAAACCATAAAGTGATCGGTAAAACCACATCAACGAATAATCGAAGCTCTTTATTAAATTCGGTAGACAAACCCCACGTGTGTAAGTTTTGTGCCTATAAATCAACCTGGGCACAACAATTGAAATACCATGTAATGGCGGAGCATTACGGCAAAAAAACTCTGAGATGTGACCTATGTGATTATAGAGCTATAAATAAAAATAAATTGATGACACATAAAAAAACTCACACTGGAGAGAAGCCGTTCAAATGCAGTGAATGTGATTACAGTTGTGCCTTTAAAAATAGTTTGAATAAACACATGAAGAAACACACCGGAGAGAAGCCATTCAAATGCAGTCAATGTGATTACAGTTGCGCTTTTAATTATAGATTGAATAAACACATGAAGAAACACACAGGAGAGAAGCCGTTCAAATGCAGTCAATGTGATTACAGTTGTGCTTTTAAAGATAAATTGAGTATACACATGATGACTCACTCCGAAGAAAAGCCGTTCAAATGCAGTCAATGTGACTTTTGTTCTCGAACTTCAAGTAGCTTGATTGTGCACAAAAAGAATCACACAGGAGAGAAGCCGTTCAAATGCAGTCAATGTCATTACAGGTGTGCTTTTAAAGATAGCTTGAATAAACATATAATGACTCACTCCGAAGAAAAGCCTTTCAAATGCAGTCAATGTGACTATTGTTCTCGAACTTCAAGTGGCTTGACTGTGCACAAAAAGAATCATACCGGAGAAAAGCCGTTCAAATGCAATCAATGTGATTATTGTTTTGGTTATAAAAGTACTTTGGATGTGCACATGAAGACTCACACTGGAGAGAAGTCGTTCAAATGCAGTCAATGTGATTACAGTAGTGCTCTTAAAAATAGCTTGAATATACACATGATGATTCACACTGGAGAGAAGCCGTTCAATTGCAGTCAATGTCATTACAGTTGTGCTTATAAAGATAGTTTGAATAAGCACATGATGACTCACTCCGAAGAAAAGCCATTCAAATGCAGTCAATGTGACTATTGTTCTCGTACTTCAAGTGGCTTGACTGTTCACCAAAAGAATCACACCGGAGAGAAGCCGTTCAAATGCAATCAATGTAATTACAGTTGTGCTTTAAAATATATGTTGAATAAACACATGAAGAAACACTCAGGAGAGAAGCCGTTCAAATGCAATCAATGTAATCATAGTTGTGCTTTTAAATATAACATGGACAAACACATGACAACTCACACCAGAGAGAAACCGTTCAAATGCAGTTAATGTGATTACAAATGTGCTTCTAAAAGTAGCTTGAGAATGCACAAGAGGACTCACACCGGAGGGGAACCGTTGGAATACAATTTATTTCGAAACCCATGTAAATTCACTCAAATAAAATTGAAATAAATGACTATAAATAAAACTTAAGGCACGCCCACTAGAATCTAGATTAGATGACATGCAATATCATAATATAAAATAAATATCGATGGAGAATGTCCACAATTTACCAATGGCTGAAAAGCCTTTGGGTACAAAAATGCTTTTGGCTTTCTTTAAATATTTCACATGACCAAATGATATCCATCAACCACGAAAACTTTCGAAGGCTTTTGTAATCAAGGGAACATTGACATTTGGTCTTTGGCTTACATATTAAAGTGCAAACGATTATGTTTTATTCCCTTGGTATTTTTTCATACAACTATCTCAAAATATTTTATTCGGTCTAACAGCAATTTACCTTTATTTTGCAAGTAATTTTTAATAACTTAATTTTTAACTTTGACAATAATCCATCGCTTTTTTTTATTATTAAATAGCGGACGTGGATACATCAAGATAATCTTTAAGCATTGTAAATTTGAATTGTCGCAACTTTGTACGATTCCATATGTCTTATCACAAGCGACCTGGGTTTCGCCTTTCGGCATCTTCAGGTATTCCATCGCACAGATGCAACAGAACTGACATACATGATGTCCCTTCAGTCGATATCATAAATTATTTTAAGCATTGTAGAATATTTGTGAGGAGACAGATTTAAAAAAAAATGCATTGCAAAAAAAAATACAATATATTTCCAATAATTCGGGGAATGTTTCAGTCAATGATCATCCTTATTAACTCGATCAGTGCGTACGACACGGCTCCCGTGTCCATGCCTGAATTGTCGATCCGCGTCGGTCACGGGAACCGTGTTTTCAACAAGAAAGGTTTGTTTTGTAACAAAAGATCTTTTAGTATTAGTAAGTACCTGCCACGGTTTAGAAGTATCAGGACATTTCTTTGGAACTATCACATAAAGGCTCATTCACGCTATGCATTTTAACGAAATACTTTTATTTTTATTTTTAAATATTTTACTATAGTTTGTGAATATTTTTTACAGATGTAAATTGGTTTTGTTTCATCACTGTTTCTTATAATTTTGTGAAATGTGTATTTTTATTAACGTGTACATACTTTTTTTCTAAGCACCGCGTACCTACTTTTTTACAATTCTATAAACTTTGTTCTCCGTTTTAGTGCACTTGTGTTTCAATATTTTTGCAATTTTCATTTTTCCTTCCACTCCCAATGGATCAGCCATCGTGTTCAAAAAGATAACGACTAGATGAAAGCGATGATTTTATTTACGATAGTGATTTTGATAATATCGTATGTAATTACATTGACAGTGAAAGTGATGATGACATATTTTTACAATCGATTGCAATAACAAACGTTGCACCTAAAAAGTTGGCGTTTGAAAAAACCCAAGCTAAATTTTGTCAATTTTTGACTACGCCAGGCATAAAAATTGATAGGCGAGGAAAACATTTCATCGATTATTTTCACCAGATTGCTGATGAGAAATTTTAGAATTACGTAGTAGACCTGACATATGCAGTCGACATTCTAGCGCAATCAGACGGCGATAAAAGTCGAATCACGCAATGGAAAGACAACGATAGACGATTTCAAGCTATGGTTGGGACTTCTGTTTCATACAGGAACGATACGATTGAATCGTCTAAGTAATTACTGGAAAAAAAACTACCTAACACGGTGAAAAAATAGCAATGTATTTTAGTTCTACAAAATTATTTTTAACAAATATAGTTGATAGCTATTTCGGCTCACGCCATCGTCAGAACTATGCTTAAACTAACATTTGCTTATCTATATATAGCTGTGCAGAAAAGGTACACAATATCTCCTCTCTCCTTTTCCAATGGCCTAGCTTGTTATTTAGACACAATGACACTAAACTTTCAAAATTCCAAATGAAACAATAGGTGTCAATGACAATAAGATTATGTGTGTGGGACGGAAGTGGTCCTTCAGGAAGCAAATTAGACCACCCCTTTGTGCAACGGCTTGACAAGTGGCGATATTATTATGTTAGTTTGATCGTTAAGAATCCTTTGTGATAATTGGTGTCTATTGATCTCCAGCTGTTCCAAAGCCGTCATTCTTCGACCCTTACTACAAAGATGCAAACATTTAGGAGCTGAGTTTGAATTTATATTATGTGATTCATTAATAACGTGATTAGCGAATTGTGAATCTGTTTTTTTATTATTGAATGATCTTACATGTTCCTTAGCTCGAGTAGATATACTTCTACCTGTCTGTCCGATATAAACGGATAAACATGAGCCACAGGACATTTTATAAATACCGCTTCTGTCCAGTTTATTGATTTTATCTTTGCTATTTTTAAGATGTCTGCCTAAGTTAGTAGCTTGGTATATATATAGCCGTATAATGGAGTTCTACCAAGTGAATGCCAATTCAATCAATAAAAAACTACCTCTTCAATCTGACCACCAAACAACGAAAAGTTTCGTTGTTCAATTGTCCCGATTGCCCAAGTAAATCTGGCTTGTGCTTGGAACTCTGTTTTCGACTAAATAACGAATAAATGTGAACTTAACATTCAAATGTTATTTCAAAGTAATAATAATATCAAAGTATTATACAATACTTTTATATCATAGTGTATTTTTCCGATAATAAAAATTATTATCAAAAATACTTGAAGGTGAATAAATCACTGCAAATCAAAACCTGGAGTAAAAAAGGAAGGATAGAATTCCCTTCAAAATAAAATTATAGATAAACCAAAAATATGTTTGTGTGAATGTGCCTTTCGGGTATTACAGATGGCGCAATATCGATAAACACTGCAAATGTTTCGAAACCTGATGGGTAAACAATGCCAATACGTGTGCAACACAAATGTTTTTTTGTGTAAATGACCTTGAGGGCGACCAATATCGGAGAAATATAATAATTGTCCCAAATATTTTACAAACTTTTATGGCTTTGAAAAATGGGTATTTTTCAGGCCCTCTGTGAAACACGCGGAGGGCCTGAAAGCAGCCAACGTGTTAATGAAATAGCTAGTAATTGACCATGTATTTTACCAGTGGTTGACCTTCGGTTCATAATTTTTACAGTATTGTTTATTTTGTTGATTGTTATAAAAAAATTACTAAAAATACATGATATATTATTATTGAAATAATAAAAACATAAGAAAAAAGTAAATTTCACAAATAATCCAATTCAGGAAATGCATACACACTATGGTTTGCTCACTTTTGTAGGAAGTTTTATACGAGAAACTAATGCCTTCCAATCATAATCAGGCCTCTCTGACCACTTACACAATCATCCACAATTGCGCACGGAGAAAATAGTAGCTGCAGCATTGGCAACGTGAAGAATTATCCGTGAGAAATATTCTCTTTCATACAAAAACATGACATGCTCGTTGACGTGTTTATCAACAGGCATCCAATTGGAATGCTTCAGCTGCACGCTTTCTTCTCCGGACTTCCAGTTATCTTATAAAGAGTCTATTCTTCATTTCTATGTTTCATTCCGAATTTTCCGATAAAAATTGCAACTTTTCTTCAATGATCCTGCTTTTTTTTCAATTTAAATATCTGGAACATATTTTCTTTAGCATTCCTTCTCTTTTTTCTTCCTTTGCTTCTCCGCAGCTCGTTCTACTCTTGATTTTTCCATCTCGTCTTTTTCCTTGATTTTTCTTTATAACTACTTTTGATATATTGTAGTTTCCCTGAAACGATAGAGGGAGTTTTTTCTTTCACCGTTCACTGTTCTTTGGTTTTGTCATAGCTTGAAAGCTGTTTTATTGGAGAGTCGTTAAGCATATCTTTTGGACTGCTAATGTCATTTGAAAGTTGATTATTTGTAGTGTTATGAAACAAATTGCTGGACTATTGTCATTATTTACTGGTTGTTAATTTGGTGTGTTTTGGAATAATACTGCTGCGGTAATATCATCGGTTAGAATTTGCTTGGTTAAAGTATAATCAAGCAAAGCAACTAAGACAATACTATCGATTAAAGTTTCTTCAGCGGGGATTGAGTATGTAGCTAACTCTAGTCGAGTCTTTTTCCACAAGATAAATAAAGATGTATCATGCGAAATCTTTGCCTAATTGCTGATAACTATTTAATATTGTAGAAGCTCCCAACATCCTCTCTATGGTAGATTTGCCCTCGTCTTTTTTTTATTGGTGTGTGATGCACACGAATATCTTCAACAGCTTTTCTCATTCCCTCATCAGTGTAATTTTTCAACAAATTCTTGCTATTTCAATTATTTAAAGCAATCTGCAAAAAATATACAAACTGAGTCAATAGTTGACCGGTGGTCATATAGTGAAATCCAGTATACTAAAATACCTAAAATTGCAATTTACACTGGTCACAGCGTTAAATGCAAATTATAGGTATAGAACGTGTTGGCAAAACTTTTTTAACTGGCGACCATTTTGTCAGCTGTCAAGTGATTTATGGTAAGTTTGGTTTGACATTTCAACATGAACAGACTGACGCCTGAACAATGCTTTCAGACTATGCAAATTTATTTTGAAAATCATGGTTCTGTTCAAAATACGTATCGCGCACTAAGTCCATTAGCGATGAAGCTCACTTTTGGTTGAATGGATACGTCAATAAACAAAACTGCCGTATTTGGAGTGATGATAATCCTCAAGTGTATGTTGAGACGCCGTTACATCCAGAAAAACTGACTGTTTGGTTTGCTTTATGGGCTTGTGGAATCATCGGTCCGCATTTCTTTAAAAACGATGCCGGCCAGAACGTTACAGTCATTAGTGACCGCTATAGAGCCATGCTGACTGACTTTTTCGTTCATCAATTGAACAACCATGACATGCAGGAGCTGCGGTTTCAACAAGACGGCGCAACGTGTCACACAGCTCGTGCCACAATTGATTTATTGAAGGAAACGCTTGGTAACCGCATAATTTCGGACCCGTGAATTGGCCGACAAGATCGTGTGATTTAACGCCACTGGACTATTTTCTGTGGGGATAAGCCCAAAACGATTGACCACTTGGAGGACAACATTCGCCGCGTTATTGCCGATATTCGGCCACAAATGTTGGAAAAAGTCATCGAAAATTGGATCTCCAGATTAGACTACGTCCGAGCTAGCCGTGGCGGTCATATGCTACAAATCATATTTAAATTATAATGCCAGAATAGTATCTTTCGAATAAAGTAAATTCCATTGCTTAATAAGTGATTGTGAACATTTAATTTTTATACTAATTTACTTTATTTGTATCAATATTGTATGATTTTATGTAAATTGTTTCCTAGTTCTTGTACCCATGGTTTTGTAAACCTGCTACCTTTAACTCAACCTAATTTTTTGTTTTGTATGAATAGACTTGTTTGTAAATTGTATTCTATCAGTTGATAATGCTTGTGATGAGCGAAACCGGTCCTGATCAAAAAATATATTGTGGAAATAAGTACTAAAAATTTTTTTTTTTTTTATTTAAAAAAAAAATATGGAATTAACTAAAGAAATGAATAACCAGTGGACCAACATATTTTAACTTAGTATTTAGTAAATATTGCGACAAATGAACCGGGTTTTGTCTATCGCCATCTCAGTTCAAGCACATCACGTAATGTTAACTATTTTCTGAATGGCCTTTAATGACATCGTCTATAATTTCATAGTTAATAACTTATTGATAGACTATGATTCTAATTAGGGGGTTTGCTATTAGGTAAAAGGAACGGTTGGTATAGTCGCTTTGTGACATTAGTTCGATGTTGTCTAATATTTAATACACATCAGTTCTCCATGATTCTCAAAAAACTTATCGCATTTATGAATATCGACAACTGAAATAATTGTGTGTGAAAAAAGAAAAATTCAGGACTGTCACAAGCAAGAGTTCAGGTATAAATTCAAAACAAAAGACCCAAATGGTGAAAGTTGGCCAAGAGATACATCTAGACTTGCATTATTTCGCTCCACAATTATTTAAGCTTCAATTGTATGGATTACACCAAAAGTGGCAACCCTGGCGTCTTCTCTGCGTCGACTTCTATTGAATTTGATTTTTTGGTAATATTTATTAACAGGAATGACACAATTTTTTTCTCCACGTTAATAGATAGATATCGCTAGCAATGTGTGAAAAAATAACTCGATATTTCCAATTGGAGTATTTTACACATATTTTTAATAAAATAATAAAAATTTCTCACACATTTATGATGTTCGATTAAATGTTTTCTTAGCTCTCGAGTCTTTGGTTTTGTATACTTGCTAAATATGAAATTTTTGTATTCGTAAAACACAGCTAAGGACCACTGCCATAGACTATAAAAGTGAATATGCGGACGTAACATATTAGATTACCTCTGATCGCCAATTTTGATCATTGATTCCATACTCTCTCGTTTGACGTAATCAATTCGACACGTTGACGTGTCTCATTTTCGAAAAATTTTGTGTAAAAATCGGAACTGTTCCTCTTTGATTTCCAGTCTCAATTCTCCATTCACACATTACAAACTACAATATAATCTACCATGGCTGATATGGTTTAATTCTGAATGATTCTGAACCAGCCCATAGACAAAAAATTTCTTCGGTAAGACAGAGGCACATAAACTTAGCGTTGCTATGTTTTCTTTTTATTTTAGTATTTCCTTAAAATGGCGTCGTATATAAAAATTAATGCTGTTTATAATTAATGTTTTCAACTAAAAAAAACTTCACACACAATGAAATTCTATTAAAAAATATATATACGTTTTAAGCTAACTGTCAATTAATAATAATTCTAATGAAGACGTTAGCCGAAATAGGTGTGAACTAATATATTTCATTTATTTTGTAGAACTGAAATATGTTGCTATTTTTTTAGCGTATTATAATGAAGGCTAACCAAATTAATGCCAATTTATTTAATATAGTAAAAATTCTAATTTATGTGTTCTATTTTTATTACAAAAATCGTTTTATTTAGTTTTTTTTAATCATGGAAATAGAATGCCATTTTTGGATAATTATTAAAAAAAAGTTATAGTTTCTAGTAAGTATTTACAGATAAAAAATATGAAGTGTTAACTGTCGCTTTGCAATGAAAAGACGTGATATTTTACTGTATAAAAGATTTTTTTACTAATTATTTTTTATATCATATATATTATAGACCGATATTGCCTACGCGAGTATTATCAACTGATTTTATTATTTATTTACAAAAAATGATGTATGAATAGCTATAATATGCTAAGCGAAACCAGTCCAGATCAAAAAAACATATAACGTTTATAAATATTGATTTTACACAGAAATGTATATAAATATATGGCATAGACATCATTAAATAATCGTTACAGAACTGATTTATTTCTGCTGGCAGCATTTATGAATTATTGGTGTGTAATTTGTGGTTCTCAGTAGACGTTTATCGTTTATATTACACGTGCCATATTATTCCAAAAGGTTTACCATCTTAATAAAAATGAACATAAAATTACAATCTAAAGGTATTGAATTCTTTCTAGAATCACCACAAAGCTACTAACTAACACGATAAAACAAAAACTTGATTCTGACGTTATCCAAAAACCGTTCTTCGATCTAATGGTAATTGCCTTTTTTATATAATATGAAATAATATAACCTAATTAAAGTTGAGACCATTTCTTTCTACTGATTCGACAGAAAGTAAACTATAATTCAAACAGATTCCGTCTTTCAAATGCAGTTTTAAGTGAAGCTAGTTGAGATGTTAGGATATTTTAGAAGCGATTGGGGTAGTTCAAAGCTAGTGGTTAGCGAATTGCTCTAGCTTCATTCTGTGAATATTTATAAAAGATTTCTACCAAGTAAATGCCAATTCAATTGATAATTTTTAATTGTTGTCAATTTAACAATACGTATTTCGGATTTCAAGGTGTTCCTCATTATAATAATATTATTATGATAATTCTACCTGATTTTCATTTATGATATTTGGTCAATATATTTTACAATATCGGATATAAAAAGGGTGCCATGTTGTAAAACACGTTAGCATAATTCAGTTACGCGGATAATAATTAAGGGATTGTGTGTGTGTGAATGTTGACAGGTGGTCTCACTTGTTAATAATTTTTTTTTTTAAGTTTGGTTTAAATATTTGTTCTTTTTTTTCAATTTTTAGGGTCAAATTAAATTTGAGAATGTAAAAACTGACGTTATAATAAAAACCGAAGATGACGTACTTAACTCATTCGGAGAAATAGAAGACAATGTTTCTGCATACACATTTTTGGAAAATGATCATCAGGTATACGAAATTTGTTTTTTAATCCAGAATTTCCCAAAGCTTTTCAGCAGTGGAACTCTCAGCTTTTTTCTAAGTTGGCTAACTACTTAGGTGTGTTAGTATTATTTAAAATATAATGTTTTGCCACTTGTCTGCGGAAAAATCAGGCTAGATCGGTGTTAATGTGTTATTATTTGTATTTTAAATAATAAAAACACATATTTTATTAATTATTTCTACAGTATGTTTTTTGATCAGAACTGATTTCGCTCATCATGAGCATTATCAACTGACAGAATACAATTTACAAGCAGGTATACAAAACCAATACAAATATAATAATTTTCAATCAAAATTAAGGTAAATCAGTAATCGTAATAATAACGTTTTAATGGTAGTCAAATAGGATGAGAAGAAATGGTCAGACAATCAGGGTGTATAAGTATTTTCTGAAACAAATAAGGAAAAAAGGGGACAATATCATTTTTCCTTCCTCATCTCATGAATGTGACAATGGTGATGACGTGTATGTTGTTTTTTAATTTATAAGGTTAGAATTAGGCAAAAATTTGTATCGATTAATTTTATGAATTTATTGTTTATCTAATTTTAGTGATTTGTTACTGGATCTAGGATAAAAAAAAAACTATTAAATCCATAATAGTTGTTTTCACTTATAGGAGACATTTGCTGCTTTAACTGTTTGCTTGCAAATATAATCGTTCGCGATTTTTCGAACGAATACATCGTTTACTGAAATGTGGTTTTTCCTTGATTCGTGTAAAAAAAATGTATTTTCTCTTCGAGTGCATATTTCACATAATCATATACATTTTTTATTATTTAGATGTTGAATCCAATGTGGGTTTCAATGCAGATAAAGACAGAAGAAGAAAAAGACTCGTTTGTACCCAAAGATGAAATCGATATTGAAGAGGTGGACATCAAAAAGGAAATCTCAAAAAATGAACTTAAACCAGTGGTCAGAATAACGAAAGCGACATTATGCGGCCCCTATTTCGTTTGCAATATTTGCTACGATATTTTCGCAAGACTTGTGCTGTTGAAGAAGCATAGGCTCCAACATGGGGAACCGATGGCCGTCAACACCAGTACGTCAATTAATATTTCCAGCAAGAAAAACTACAGTGTTGAAAATATCTTAAGTTGTGATATATGTGACTACAAATCTAATTCAATACTAAATTTAAATATTAATAAAATAAAATTACCACACTCCAACGTGGATATATTCGACTGCAAAATATGCAGGCTGAAATTTCGGACGTTGGATAAATTGTTGTTTCATAAATGTGTCACCAGAAGTATAAGAAGGAACTTCCCGAAAAAACCTGCTTTCTGTGATTACAAATGCAAATTTTTCAGGCGTCTCAAATTGTATAATATATTAACTATCCAACTGACTCCGTTTAAATGCAGTTGCTGCAGTTTTGTTTACTAATTTCAAATTGTTTGTTTTATGGTTAACCTGTCGAGTGGCATGCACGTATTGCTACGTAATTTTAACCGGATGGCTGCCTGAGACGAGATATCTCGTCAATATCTTAAACGTACTTTCCTCCAAAAATATTCCTTCTATTAAAATGATAATTTCAAAAGACACACTGATATCAATAAGAAATGTTTAATTCTACTTCGATTTTTCGCGATTTCTTCGAGTATTGGAATTGTCACTTGACATGTCAATAGTTCAGGGTTACCAAAATCAATTTTATTCAAGGAAACTGTTTTTTTTTTTTATGATACAACAATAAGCAACTGGTAAGTTTATTAAATTTTTGATCAAAATTATTTCAAATCCATGTATGATGATGTCTAGGAAATATTTTTGAATATTCTATTTAGTCGATATACAAATGTACATCGCGAAATATTGACAGGTTAGAATATCGCTAATTAATTGGTATATAGACGATTCTAACTGTTTATTGTGCGTCAGTTCTGTTGCATCCATACGATAGGATGTCTGAAGATGCCGAAAAGCGAAACCCTAGTCGTTCAACAAATTGAAATTCCATCAAGCACCTTTAGTCGATATCATAAATTATCACTTTTAAGGTGTTAACTGTCACTTCTTGATGGAAAGACATTATATTTTAAATAATAAAAACACATTTTTTTACCTTACTTCCTTATTGATTGCTTAGAGCTCCTATTGTTTTGGTATTACAGTGGAAACTCGATCAACCGTTCTCGCATAATACGTTTTCCCGGATGGAACGCTTATTTTTTATAGTCCCTTCAAACTCCCATAAGAACAATGTTAAATAATCCCGCATTGACCGTTTCCCGATTTCCTCGATAAACCGTCTAAATATTTTGGTCCCGTCGCAAATATTATCCCGATTGACCGTTTTTGTTGCATATTTCTCCATATATCTTGAGTTGAAATCCATCCACCACACGCGTATTATTGTTTATGATGCAAATCTAAAGTTCATGGTAATAATGATTCCTGTGCATACAAACTTTTAGTCACAAGTTTAGTAACAAGTCTTTGTTCCGATTAAAGTGCCAAATAACAAAGAAGCAAACGAACACAAAAGACTTTTTTAAAAAATAAATTTTATATACAGTATGAACAAGTAACTAATGAGTAATATTTTTTACGATTTTACTTGTTTATTATTATCTAAAGCTTTCCCACATTAACCGTTTCCCGCATTTACCGTTATTTTTTCAGGGTCCCTTGGAAAACGTAAAATCGAGGTTTCACTGTATAAGCTTTTGGTAATGTAGTGACACATAACGAATAACTATTTTATTGAGTGATCTGTACTGATTTTAGCTTTATTTTTAATTGACACTGAAGTGTTTTTGGACAATTGGTTGTCGATATCTGGAAATAATTTTCGCTTTTTGTCTAAATAATCTATTCATTATCGAAGAATTAACTTTTTTTGTAGTCATTGTAAAATGTCCGCCAGTCGACAGGTTCAAAAATGTTTTTTTTTCCGTTTATATTTAATTTTTTTTTTATTTTGTGTGCAGGTTTTTGTTTTTGTATATTTGATGATATTTTTGAGGAAATAAATAAGGCAAAATAAACTTATATTTTGTGCTAAATAGTGTTTTAAAAACATCACGCCTTAAAAACCATCAAACCTTAAAATGTTCAAACTGATTTCAGTCAAAACGCAATCCACTTTTTCAGTCTTTCTTCAATTGGGAACTGGAAAGTGTTCAATTTTAGCATTTGGAAAATATGGTCGGTATTAGCATGTTATTAATTGAATAATCAAATTGAATAAATCATTTTTTTTAAATTTAAAGTTTTTTGGCAATGCATACTCTTGGTTTAATTTTATTTATTTTATCGGTTAAATGAATGGATTGATTTATTTATTTTTAAGGTGTTAATTTTCACTTCTTGATGGAAATGCATGATATAAAACACACATTTTGACGTGACAACGTCTTATAAATCGATGAACGCCCGCTGCACGCACGACAAAACATGACTCATTGTCCCGTTTGTCGCGTTACGCCGAAGGCAAGCGTGCGAGCGAGAGCGCGGATAAGCGATAGAGAGGCACGATCGGCCTACCGTTCGGATTGTGCCGCATCTATCTCTCTTCCACTCGATTGGTCGATGCGTCTGAGTAGAAAAGAGACAGCGGCAGCACACAACTTATACACCTACAGTACCTACACGTGATCTGTTTACAACTGTTTATAAAGTGAAGTGAAATGTTAATGTGGTTTTCATTGTTTATATTCCACCAACAATTGCGGCAATAAAGGTAATTAATTCTTGTATATTAAAAATCTGATTAACGTACAACAAATATACTTTTAACAATAAATCATCAACGATTTCTTTAAGAAAAAAAATTGTAGATTTCATTTCAGTCCTTCTTCGTATCCATACAAAATAATGATAATTCAATAAAAATGATTCCATTTTATTCATAAAAGTATGCAATCATTTCATCAATGTTTTCTTATGACGTTGTCACGTTAAACTATCGTCCGTAAACCGACTTTACAGACAACCAATTTTTTTTAGTACTTATTTACCCACAATACATTTTTTGAACACAAAACCGTGGGTTCAAGAACTAACAAAAAATTTACAGGAAATCGTAAAATAATAATGTAAATTAATTTGAAAACGAAATGTTCAAAATCACGTTTTAAAAATTTTCAAAGAAAATTAAGGTAAATCAATAATCCAGTAAGAGCCTTGAACAATCATAACGAACTCATTAAGGAAGTAAGGAGTGGGAAAATTTTAAAGAAGAAAATAACCTGCCCTTAAATAATTGGTGGAATTAACATAATGAATATATAACAATATTAACAATATGAAATTTTAATGGTAGCCAATTGAAGATGGTATGATTTCCTGTAAAATTTATTTAAAAAATAATTTGCGTCAGTCAAAAGGCCGCACTAAAATAGCCAAAAGGCCACAGGTTCCACACGCCAGTATTAGATTGTCTGGATAACCTCAAGATTACATGGTTTGTACCAAAGCCTAACTGTGTAGCCTGGAATTTCCATGTAAACGGTGCCTTTGACAGTTTTTAGCAGTCCAGTAACTTACACGCAACGATTCGTCAATGGAAAACTCGACGCATATGCCTGGAACGCAGGGGCGCGTGAATAACCTTCGGTTCAAATTTAAATGACCCAGAACAATGTTACGGTAAACAAGTTGAATAGATTTGTGTGTGAATCAAAAAGGGCCATCGATTGTTGCCACAATTTAAATCGAGATAGAAAGATCTCTTATTTGAAAAAATACCGCTTCTGTCAAGTATATAAAATGTCCTGTTGCTCATGTTTATATCGGACAGACTGGTGGAAGTATGTTCACTCGAGCTAAGGAACATGTAAGATCATTCAATATTACAAGAACATGTTCGCAATTTGCTAATCACGTTATAAATGAATCGCATATTATAAATTCAAACTCAGCGCCTAAGTGTTTGCATCTTTGTAATAAAGGTCGCAAGATGACGGCTTTAGAACAGCTGGAAATCAATAGATACCAACTATCACAAAGGATTCTTAAAAAACTAATATATGTCGAACACCATTGCTTAACACTCTACGGGGGGCTGTTTTGTTTCCGTTATAGGCCATTTCGGTGCCATATGTAAACTTATTGATATAGCTGCATTTTTAGTTTCATTTACAATTTTTAGTTTTATTGCGAGCAAGAAACAAGCTAGGTCGTTAAAACAGGAGAGAAGATGTATTATATACCTTTTCCACACATATATATATATATAGATAAGCAAATGTTCGTTTAAGTATAGTTCTGACGACGGCGTGAGCCGAAATAGCTGTCAACTATATTTAAAAAAAATAATTTTGTAGAGCTAAAATACATTGCTATTTTTTTCACCGTGTTATAATGGAGTTCTACCAATTGAATACCAATTCGATCAACATACAATAATAATAAATAACACATAAATTCACAAGCGAGATCACGGCGACGAAAAACTCATCCACTGCGATCTCTGTGACTGCTAAATTAAGCAACTGGGTAGCTTGAAATCTCACAAAGTTATTCATTCTGAAGAAAATCCCCTCAGATGCAATTAATGTGATTACAGGTCGGCGCTCACTTTCAAACTGAAACGACACATACTAATTCACAGTACCAACGATAAACCCTACAAATGTGACATTTGTGATTATCAATGTAACCATTCTGGCAGCTTGAGTACCCACAAGATGAATCACATCGGTGATAAACCGTACGAATATGACAAGTGTAATTATAAATGTACGCTACATATACCTGAAACGGCATAAAACGATACATTCCGAAATAAAACCGTATCAATGTGATTATTGTGATTTTAAATGTAGGCATCAATGGTATTTGAAGTCGCATACAAGATTCACACTGGGGAAAAACCTTTCAAGTGCGATGAATGTGACTACAGATGTAATCAATCCGGTGGCTTAAAGTCATAAAAAATGCACACCCGAATGAAATCTTTGACATGAATTATCGAAAATTTATTACAAAAAATGACTGTTTAATTTTTGTTGTCTGCCAATATAGTGCATCGTTTTCCGCTAATACCGCGTAAAATAAGGATGGATTGTATTATATTTGATTGTGCAAAAAAAAAATACGTGTAATTGGCCCATCTTTGAATATTTTTTAGCGTAGTCCAAAATCTACGCTAAAAAATATTCAAAGATGGGGGGATGCCTTTACACTAATGCATGCGTTGGCAACCTAACCTAACAAAACGTAATACCCATACAATACATAAACATGTTTAAAATATCACTTTTAAGGTGTTAACTGTCACTTCTTGATGGAAAGACATGATATCTTAAATAATAAAAACACAATTTTTTTTAGTACACATATCCACAATATATTTTTTGATCAGGACTGGTTTCGCTCATCGCGAGCATTATCAACTGATAGAATACAATTTACAAACAAGTCTATTTATACAAAACAAAAAATAATTTGAGTTAAAGGTAGGTGTACAAAACCATGGGTTCAAGAGGGAAACAATTTACAAAAAATCATACAATACACCCAGTCCGTTTTTTACGCAAATTCGATTATACGCGATTTTTTTGGACGTCACCGCTACATTTTTTACGCGCTTCACTAGTTTTTACGCATTTTTTTCACCTAATTTATTTTTAATTTGTTAAAATTTATAAATGATGCTAGGCATGTACGTTTCAATATTTTTTTTAAATAAAAAAAATATGTGTATTTTTAAAACTTAATTTTGTATAGCATTCCATTTTTTTAAATACACATACAATTGCCAAATGTTGACGAGTGTATCGGATATTATGCGAATTTATGTTTTAGGGTGTGTAAAGAAAATAATGCAATTGCGTAAAATCATGGGATATGTGTCCGCTCGTACACTTGTTTAAGCACAATGCATTTATTAAATTCGTTAAATAGCACTTTTCTCGGCCATAAATTTTACCACTTCGAATTATTATGTAAAATAAATGCCCTCCAATGACGTCCAAATATTTTAAATGTTATTTTTTTTATTATGTTAAATTTATTCAAAATAATAAATGCGAACCGAAGATAAAATATTACTCTTGAAGTAAAAAACATTTAAAAATAAAATAATTTACACTTGAATGAGTATTTAAAAAAGACAGTTTTAACTTGGCTTTCATACATATTCCGATATAAAAGAGTCCGAGCAAAATTCAGATTCATACAAAATTCAATACTTCAATAATTCAAAAAATCGCAAACGATTACATTTCGCAACCGAGAGTGACAGCAGCGAATAATTCATATAAGTGAAAAAAAAAATATTTTTATAGTCTCATTATATTTTTATAAGCAATAAAGACATGAAAATATACATATATATGTTTTTGCACGAATTTTGGTTTTTCATACATTTCTGGTTCGTTTTCACGCGATATTTTAATTCTTGCAACCAAATTGTCAAATAATATGTAAATTGTGATTTTTTTACGCGATTTTTTTACGCGGCATTTTCTGGAAACAATGTATCGCGTAAAAAAAGGACTGGGTGTATTGATACAAATGAAGTAAATTAGTATAAAAAATAAATATTATTATTATTTATTAATTAGACTTATTAAGCCTTACAAATTTAGTAAAGGTAAATCAAAAATCCATAAGGGGCTCTGAACAATCATTAAGGAAGTAATGAGTGGGAAAATTTTAATGACGAAAATAGCCCACACTTACTACACAATGGAATAAAATGAATTAATATATGACATTTTAATGATAATTGATTGAAAATGAATCGATGAGATGGGAAGATATGGGAAAACAGGGGCGTTCCAATATTGTCTGCAAAAAATAAAGAAAAATAAGGCAATATATTTTTTCAACACTTTATTTATTTGAAAGCAGGGGTAGCCAACTCGTTTCCTTTGCGTAGGTAAATATGAAATGTTTTTCTGTCATAACTTCCTCGAAATACATCACAACTGCCTGAATTGAAGGTCAATGTCTTTGTGGAGTAATTCCTCACAGCTTAACACGCAAAACTTGGTATTTTAATGCAGGGATTGCCAAATCGTACTCACTTTTGTACGTTAGTGAAAAACATGAGTTTGCTATTCCTGCTTTAAAATACCAAGTGTTGCATGTCAAACTGTGAGGAATTATGCAACATAGAAAATGAACTTTATTTCAAGGCGTTCTAATGTATTTCAGGGAAGTTATGACAGATTTTTTTTTTCACTTTTGTACTTACGCGAAGAAAACGAGTTAGCAAACCCCCGCCAGAAAAAAAAGGTTAGGTTAGGGTAGGTTAGGTTAGGTAAACAATAATTTAAGTTAAGAAACAGGACTGTCTCCCCAACAGTATGGATTTAGGCCGGGACGTTCCACCATCGATGCACTATCGCAAGTTGTGGAGACAGTCAAAAACGCCTGGTCCGGTAGCCTCAAAGCAAGCAAAGGCGTTGCGCTAATAGCTTTGGACATTAAAAATGCATTCAACAATGCAAACTGGGAAAAAACACTCTCAGCATTAAAAAATGTAAATACACCAAAGACTATTAGACGAATAATAGAAAGCTACTTTTCAGATAGAACGCTCCACTACGAATGCAAAGATGAGAAATACCAACGACCTGTTACAGCGGGAGTCCCACAAGGCTCAGTTCTCGGACCATCATTGTGGAACGTTATGTATGATGGAATACTGAGAATTCCAATGCCGGCCGAAACAAGAGTAATTGCTTTTGCGGATGATGTGGCCATCACCATCACGGCAAAGTCTCCTAACAACAATACGGATATTAAGAGAAGAAGCAATTAGATGCATCAAAAACTGGCTGGACGACGCAGGCCTCCAACTCGATACCCACAACGCGCAAGCCGTCTTCTTCACGCGACACCGCAAGTTGGCGGCACCCAAGATAGTAATGGATAACTTCGAAATACCATTCTCGAAATTTATTCGCTATCTTGGAGTGCAAATCGACTCAAAGTTGCGATTTGCGGAACACGCGGAAAAAGCGGCATCAAAGGCCATGTCCGTAGCTGAGGAACTAGCAAGACTGATGCCAAACATCGGTGGCCCGAAATCGAACAGAAGGAGACTTTACAGCGAAGTGGTACACTCCATTCTTCTGTACGGAGCACCAATATGGGCCAGTTCAATGCAAGTTGACAGGATACGACGCATACTGGCACGTGTGCAAAGAAGAAGTGCATTGAGAATTGCCTCTGCGTATTACACTGTTTCTGAAGACGCAATAATGGTAATATGCGCAATACCACCCATTGACCTCCTTGCGTAAGAAAGAAGAGCAATGTATTGTATAATGGACAGGAAAGATGCGAGGCCAGAGACGAAACTCTTACAAAATGGCAAGCAAGATGGGATGCTTCCGAGAAGGGCCGATGGACGCACAGTCTGATCCCGGACATAAAGACTTGGTGTGAGAAAAATCATGGTCAGCTGAATTACCATCTCACACAAGTCTTGACGGGCCACGGCTGCTTCGGAAAGTATTTGTTTAGAATAAAAAAAAACAATCCCAAAGGTGCCACCATTGTGAGGCATAAATCGACGACGCAGCTCACACCATATTTCAATGTCCAGCCTGGAACGAGCAGAGGGAAGACCTCAAAAATGCCCTAAAGTGCGAAATAACAGAGACCAATCTCACCAAGACCATGCTGGGAAGCCAAAAATCTTGGTCTCTATGGGCAAACTATGCGGTAAACATCATAGGGAGGAAGGAAATGGAGGAAAGGTCACGGCGACAGGCCATGGAAACCATAGGCCATGAGGCCTAATAACACAAGGCAGTGACTCTGAAGCAATGCATAAAAGCGGATTCCGGGGTCACAGCTGAGAAGAGGAGGGGGGTTTTAGTGGGTGAAAATCCCACACTACCACCAGCTAGTCGCTGCTGGCTGTTGGTGGTGTCTTTAAAAGATTCCCCACCGCCAGAAAAAAAAGTTAGGTTATGTACTTATATTGCACAGAATGCTAAAATTATTGAATTCATAAAATATGAAGTAATAAAACTCTTGAGATATTAGACAGAATGGTTTCGTTCATTACGTAAAAAAAGTTGTGAAACATGTTTCTCGAATATTTACGACTAGAGATCCAGTGATTGTAAAATTGTAGGAATAGCGAGTACAGTAAACCCCCCAATAATGAGCTCCCCGCTAATGAACCCCCCAATAATATTTGCGGCAGGTTTTCCAATAATGAGTTAAATCCCCCGAATTATGAAAAAAATAAAACTCCTAATTAGACTTTCATAAAAATAGTTCATACAAATCTGTATTTGAAATACTATCATTGTCAATACCGCATTGTCTCGTGTCTCTAAATTCACATATCTTGATAATGTGCACGACTTAAATAATTTTGAACACGTATATGCTTAAGTAATATACATATTTATGATCAATTAATTAATTAAAAAATAATATGTAATTCCGCATTTCAAATAAAAAAAATTCAATTGAAAATCTTAACCCCCCAATAATGATCCCCCTATCTCTTCATTATTGGGGGCTTTTTTAGAAAGTTTTCTGCCGATTTATGTATAACTGATTTCAACAGACTGGAACAAAGATTTCAAGCCGGGTCCCGTACCGCAGATAGAAAAGGAGCGTCGAGCAGCTGCTGAGAAATATTATATAACTTCCACCCTGACAAATACGAAACTTACCCCGATGATGGAGATCATCCTAAGCTGCCGATGGTTTCTAGCGAATCGAGAGATCCCCTCTATCCTTGGGACTACCCTGAACTTCTCAGGAATTACGATGAACCAGTGGGGGTTTTTTTTTTCACTAGCGTGCCAGAACAATTTGCTTTATAAGATTCTTATATAAAACATATTTGGGATTTACCGATGATGAGTCTACGAAAACCTCTTTCATTTTTCTCAAAAATTCACACTCAAGAAGCACACAGTGTGTTCAATATTAATTTTCTATCAATTTTGCGCTTTTTAATTATATTTTTACCTTTACAGATTATTGTTTATGAAGAATTGATCAATGACACTCGTTATAATGTGAGCTATCAGCATCTCATGCCTCTGAAGAAGCAATTCATGATTTTGTCTTGGCAACCTTCACAGGCTTGTAAATATTTTTTGAAGACAAAAAAGAATTCCCATCTGTATTGGAGAAACGAATGCCTAATTCAGGAACAACTCATCTCGATGATCCATCGGGGTCCTCTGAGCCTTCACACCATTAATGAAACTTTCAACACTGCAAATACCCATTTCTAAGTGGAACCAATGTGAAAAACCCACCCGATGATCATGAATATATATTTTGTCGGTTAGACCTCTGATTATGATATTTTAGTCTAGTGTAAGAATTACAGGTGGGGTGGATTATTGCTCGACTCACATATTTTTTTTTACCAATTCATTGTGAACAAAGTAAATTGATTCAGAAAATGTACGATTTTACTCAAACAAAGATCATACGCTTCTTCTAGTCCAAACGAACAGTTTGACGTGCAACACGACGTGTTTTGTGCAGGGATATCTGAGAACATGTTTTTTTGGCATAACTCTCTCGAATGACGTTGGATCGTTCGGAAACAAACAGCATTAGATAGAGCTCGTCATTCCAAAGAGACTGATGTGCAACATGACGTGATTCGGTGAACTCGTCCCTGAAAAAATCTAAAAAAACTGAAAAAAATGTTTTCTCTCATAACTCCCTTATACGACGTCCTATCGAGGTGAAAGTGTGAAAAAATGTTTTTGCCATAACTCCCCGAAATGAAGTGCGATCGACCTCAAACAAAGATCATACACTTCTTCTAGTCCAAACGAACAGTTTGACGTGCAACACGACGTGTTTTGTGCAGGGATATCTGAGAACATGTTTTTTTGGCATAACTCTATCGAATGACGTTCGATCGTTCCGAAACAAACAGCATTAGATAGAGCTCGCCATTCCAAAGATTTTGATGTAAATATGACGTGATTCGGTGAAAGCGTCGCTGAAAAAATCTAAAAAAACTGAAAAAAATGTTTTTCTCTCATAACTCCCTTATACGACGTCCTATCGAGGTGAAAGTGTGAAAAAATGTTTTTGCCATAACTCCCAGAAATGAAGTGCGATCGGGCTCAAACAAAGATCATACGATTCTTCTTGTCCAAACGAACAGTTTGACAAGCAACACGACGTGTTTTGGAAAGGGATATCTGAGAACATGTATTTTTGGCATAACTCTCTTGAATGACGTTCGATCGTTCCGAAACAAACAGCATTAGATAGAGCTCGTCATTCCAAAGAGATTGATGTGCAACATGACGTGATTCGGTGAAGGCGTCCCTGAAAAAATCTAAAAAAACTGAAAAAAAATGTTTTTCCCTCATAACTCCCTTATACGACGTCCTAGCGAGGTGAAAGTGTGAAAAAATGTTTTTGCCATAACTCCCCGAAATGAAGTGCGATCGTGCTCATACAACGATCATACGCTTCTTCTAGACCAAACGAACAGTTTGACGTGCAACACGACGTGTTTTGTGCAGGCATGTCTGAAAACATGTTTTTTGGGCAAAACTCTCTCGAATGACGTTCGATCGTTCCGAAACAAACAGCATTAGATAGAGCTCGTCATTCCAAAGAGATTGATGTGCAACATGACGTGATTCGGTGAAGGCGTCCCAGAAAAAATCTAAAAAAACTGAAAAAAAATGTTTTTCCCGCATAACTCCCTTATACGACGTCCTAGCGAGGTGAAAGTGTGAAAAAATGTTTTTGCCATAACTCCCCGAAATGAAGTGCGATCGTGCTCAAACAACGATCATACGCTTCTTCTAGACCAAACGAACAGTTTGACGTGCAACACGACGTGTTTTGTGCAGGCATGTCTGAAAACATGTTTTTTGGGCAAAACTCTCTCGAATGACGTTCGATCGTTCCGAAACAAACAGCATTAGATAGAGCTCGTCATTCCAAAGAGATTGATGTGCAACATGACGTGATTCGGTGAAGGCGTCCCTGAAAAAATCTAAAAAAACTGAAAAAAATGTTTTTCCCTCATAACTCCCTTATACGACGTCCTAGCGAGGTGAAAGTGTGAAAAAATGTTTTTGCCATAACTCCCCGAAATGAAGTGCAATTGGGCTCAAACAAAGACAATACGCTTCTTCTAGACCAAACGAACAGTTTGACGTGCAACACGACGTGTTTTGTTCAGGCATGTCAGAAATAATGTTTTTTGGGCAAAACTCTCTCGAATGACGTTCGATCGTTCCGAAACAAACAGGATTAGATAGAGCTCGTCATTCCAAAGAGATTGATGTGCAACATGACGTGATTCGGTGAAGGCGTCCCTGAAAAAATCTAGAAAAACTGAAAAAACTGTTTTTCCCTCATAACTCCCTTATACGACGTCCTAGCGAGGTGAAAGTGTGAAAAAATGTTTTTGCCATAACTCCCCGAAATGAAGTGCGATCGGCTCAAACAAAGATAATACGCTTCTTCAAGACCAAACGAACAGTTTGACGTGCAGCACGACGTGTTTTGTGCAGGCATGTCTGAAAACATGTTTTTTGGGCAAAACTCTCTCGAATGACGTTCGATCGTTCCGAAACAAACAGCATTAGATAGAGCTCGTCATTCCAAAGAGATTGATGTGCAACATGACGTGATTCGGTGAAGGCGTCCCTGAAAAAATCTAAAAAAACTGAAAAAAATGTTTTTCCCTCATAACTCCCTTATACGACGTCCTAGCGAGGTGAAAGTGTGAAAAAATGTTTTTGCCATAACTCCCCGAAATGAAGTGCGATCGTGCTCAAACAACGATCATACGCTTCTTCTAGACCAAACGAACAGTTTGACGTGCAACACGACGTGTTTTGTGCAGGCATGTCTGAAAACATGTTTTTTGGGCAAAACTCTCTCGAATGACGTTCGATCGTTCCGAAACAAACAGCATTAGATAGAGCTCGTCATTCCAAAGAGATTGATGTGCAACATGACGTGATTCGGTGACGGCGTCCCAGAAAAAATCTAAATAAACTGAAAAAAATGTTTTTCCCTCATAACTCCCTTATACGACGTCCTAGCGAGGTGAAAGTGTGAAAAAATGTTTTTGCCATAACTCCCCGAAATGAAGTGCGATCGTGCTCAAACAACGATCATACGCTTCTTCTAGACCAAACGAACAGTTTGACGTGCAACACGACGTGTTTTGTGCAGGCATGTCTGAAAACATGTTTTTTGGGCAAAACTCTCTCGAATGACGTTCGATTTTTCCGAAACAAACAACATTAGATGGTCTCGTCATTCCAAAGAGATTGATGTGCAGCATGACGTTATTCGGTGAAGGCGTCCCTGAAAAAATCTAAAAAAACTGAAAAAAAATGTTTTTCCCTCATAACTCCCTTATACGACGTCCTAGCGAGGTGAAAGTGTGAAAAAATGTTTTTGCCATAACTCCCCGAAATGAAGTGCGATCGTGCTCAAACAACGATCATACGCTTCTTCTAGACCAAACGAACAGTTTGACGTGCAACACGACGTGTTTTGTGCAGGCATGTCTGAAAACATGTTTTTTGGGCAAAACTCTCTCGAATGACGTTCGATCGTTCCGAAACAAACAGCATTAGATAGAGCTCGTCATTCCAAAGAGATTGATGTGCAACATGACGTGATTCGGTGAAGGCGTCCCTGAAAAAATCTAAAAAAACTGAAAAAAAATGTTTTTCCCTCATAACTCCCTTATACGACGTCCTAGCGAGGTGAAAGTGTGAAAAAATGTTTTTGCCATAACTCCCCGAAATGAAGTGCGATCGTGCTCAAACAACGATCATACGCTTCTTCTAGACCAAACGAACAGTTTGACGTGCAACACGACGTGTTTTGTGCAGGCATGTCTGAAAACATGTTTTTTGGGCAAAACTCTCTCGAATGACGTTCGATCGTTCCGAAACAAACAGCATTCGATAGAGCTCGTCATTCCAAAGAGATTGATGTGCAACATGACGTGATTCGGTGAAGGCGTCCCTGAAAAAATCTAAAAAAACTGAAAAAAAATGTTTTTCCCTCATAACTCCCTTATACGACGTCCTAGCGAGGTGAAAGTGTGAAAAAATGTTTTTGCCATAACTCCCCGAAATGAAGTGCGATCGTGCTCAAACAACGATCATACGCTTCTTCTAGACCAAACGAACAGTTTGACGTGCAACACGACGTGTTTTGTGCAGGCATGTCTGAAAACATGTTTTTTGGGCAAAACTCTCTCGAATGACGTTCGATCGTTCCGAAACAAACAGCATTAGATAGAGCTCGTCATTCCAAAGAGATTGATGTGCAACATGACGTGATTCGGTGAAGGCGTCCCTGAAAAAATCTAAAAAAACTGAAAAAAATGTTTTTCCCTCATAACTCCCTTATACGACGTCCTAGCGAGGTGAAAGTGTGAAAAAATGTTTTTGCCATAACTCCCCGAAATGAAGTGCGATCGTGCTCAAACAACGATCATACGCTTCTTCTAGACCAAACGAACAGTTTGACGTGCAACACGACGTGTTTTGTGCAGGCATGTCTGAAAACATGTTTTTTGGGCAAAACTCTCTCGAATGGCGTTCGATCGTTCCGAAACAAACAGCATTAGATAGAGCTCGTCATTCCAAAGAGATTGATGTGCAACATGACGTGATTCGGTGAAGGCGTCCCTGAAAAAATCTAAAAAAACTGAAAAAAATGTTTTTCCCTCATAACTCCCTTATACGACGTCCTAGCGAGGTGAAAGTGTGAAAAAATGTTTTTGCCATAACTCCCCGAAATGAAGTGCGATCGTGCTCAAACAACGATCATACGCTTCTTCTAGACCAAACGAACAGTTTGACGTGCAACACGACGTGTTTTGTGCAGGCATGTCTGAAAACATGTTTTTTGGGCAAAACTCTCTCGAATGACGTTCGATCGTTCCGAAACAAACAGCATTAGATAGAGCTCGTCATTCCAAAGAGATTGATGTGCAACATGACGTGATTCGGTGAAGGCGTCCCTGAAAAAATCTAAAAAACTGAAAAAAAATGTTTTTCCCTCATAACTCCCTTATACGACGTCCTAGCGAGGTGAAAGTGTGAAAAAATGTTTTTGCCAAAACTCCCCGAAATGAAGTGCGATCGTTCCGAAACAAACAGCATTAGATAGAGCTCGTCATTCCAAAGAGATTGATGTGCAACATGACGTGATTCGGTGAAGGCGTCCCTGAAAAAATCTAAAAAAACTGAAAAAAAATGTTTTTCCCTCATAACTCCATTATACGACGTCCTAGCGAGGTGAAAGTCCGAAAAAATGTTTTTGCAATAACTCCCCGAAATGAAGTGCGATCGTGCTCAAATAACGATCATACTCTTCTTCTAGACCAAACGAACAGTTTGACGTGCAACACGACGTGTTTTGTGCAGGCATGTCTGAAAACATGTTTTTTGGGCAAAACTCTCTCGAATGACGTTCGATCGTTCCGAAACAAACAGCATTAGATAGAGCTCGTCATTCCAAAGAGATTGATGTGCAACATGACGTGATTCCATGAAAGCGTCCCTGAAAAAATCATACAAAACAGAAAAAATGTTTTTCTCTCATAACTCCCTTATACGACGTCCTATCGAGGTGAAAGTGTGAAAAAATGTTTTTGCCATAACTCCCCGAAATGAAGTGCGATCGGGCTCAAACAAAGATCATACGCTTCTTCTAGACCAAACGAACAGTTTGACGTGCAACACGACGTGTTTTGTGCAGGCATGTCTGAAAACATGTTTTTTGGGCAAAACTCTCTCGAATGACGTTCGATCGTTCCGAAACAAACAGCATTAGATAGAGCTCGTCATTCCAAAGAGATTGATGTGCAACATGACGTGATTCGGTGAAGGCGTCCCTGAAAAAATCTAAAAAAACTAAAAAAATGTTTTTCTCTCATAAATCCCTTATACGACGTCCTAGCGAGGCGAAAGTGTGAAAAAATGTTTTTGCCATAACTCCCCGAAATGAAGTGCGATCGGGCTCAAACAAAGACAATACGCTTCTTCTAGACCAAACGAACAGTTTGACGTGCAACACGACGTGTTTTGTTCAGGCATGTCAGAAATAATGTTTATTGGGCAAAACTCTCTCGAATGACGTTCGATCGTTCCGAAACAAACAGCATTAGATAGAGCTCGTCATACCAAAGAGATTCATGTGCAACATGACGTGATTCGGTGAAGGCGTCCCTGAAAAAATCTAAAAAAACTGAAAAAAACTGTTTTTCCCTCATAACTCCCTTATACGACGTCCTAGCGAGGTGAAAGTGTGAAAAAATGTTTTTGCCATAACTCCCCGAAATGAAGTGCGATCGTGCTCAAACAACGATCATACGCTTCTTCTAGACCAAACGAACAGTTTGACGTGCAACACGACGTGTTTTGTTCAGGCATGTCAGAAAACATGTTTTTTGGGCAAAACTCTCTCGAATGACGTTCGATCGTTCCGAAACAAACAGCATTAGATAGAGCTCGTCATTCCAAAGAGATTGATGTGCAACATGACGTGATTCGGTGAAGGCGTCCCTGAAAAAATCTAAAAAAACTGAAAAAAAATGTTTTTCCCTCATAACTCCCTTATACGACGTCCTAGCGAGGTGAAAGTGTGAAAAAATGTTTTTGCCATAACTCCCCGAAATGATGTGCGATCGTGCTCAAACAACGATCATACGCTTCTTCTAGACCAAACGAACAGTTTGACGTTCAGCACGACGTGTTTTGTGCAGGCATGTCTGAAAACATGTTTTTTGGGAAAAACTCTCTCGAATGACGTTCGATTTTTCCGAAACAAACAACATTAGATGGTCTCGTCATTCCAAAGAGATTGATGTGCAACATGACGTTATTCGGTGAAGGCGTCCCTGAAAACATCTAAAAAAACTGAAAAAAAATGTTTTTCCCTCATAACTCCCTTATACGACGTCCTAGCGAGGTGAAAGTGTGAAAAAATGTTTTTGCCATAACTCCCCGAAATGAAGTGCGATCGTGCTCAAACAACGATCATACGCTTCTTCTAGACCAAACGAACAGTTTGACGTGCAACACGACGTGTTTTGTGCAGGCATGTCTGAAAACATGTTTTTTGGGCAAAACTCTCTCGAATGACGTTCGATCGTTCCGAAACAAACAGCATTAGATAGAGCTCGTCATTCCAAAGAGATTGATGTGCAACATGACGTGATTCGGTGAAGGCGTCCCTGAAAAAATCTAAAAAAACTGAAAAAAAATGTTTTTCCCTCATAACTCCCTTATACGACGTCCTAGCGAGGTGAAAGTGTGAAAAAATGTTTTTGCCATAACTCCCCGAAATGAAGTGCGATCGTGCTCAAACAACGATCATACGCTTCTTCTAGACCAAACGAACAGTTTGACGTGCAACACGACGTGTTTTGTGCAGGCATGTCTGAAAACATGTTTTTTGGGCAAAACTCTCTCGAATGACGTTCGATCGTTCCGAAACAAACAGCATTAGATAGAGCTCGTCATTCCAAAGAGATTGATGTGCAACATGACGTGATTCGGTGAAGGCGTCCCTGAAAAAATCTAAAAAAACTGAAAAAAAATGTTTTTCCCTCATAACTCCCTTATACGACGTCCTAGCGAGGTGAAAGTGTGAAAAAATGTTTTTGCCATAACTCCCCGAAATGAAGTGCGATCGTGCTCAAACAACGATCATACGCTTCTTCTAGACCAAACGAACAGTTTGACGTGCAACACGACGTGTTTTGTGCAGGCATGTCTGAAAACATGTTTTTTGGGCAAAACTCTCTCGAATGACGTTCGATCGTTCCGAAACAAACAGCATTAGATAGAGCTCGTCATTCCAAAGAGATTGATGTGCAACATGACGTGATTCGGTGAAGGCGTCCCTGAAAAAATCTAAAAAACTGAAAAAAAATGTTTTTCCCTCATAACTCCCTTATACGACGTCCTAGCGAGGTGAAAGTGTGCAAAAATGTTTTTGCCATAATTCCCCGAAATGACGTTCGATCGTTCCGAAACAAACAGCATTCGATAGAGCTCGTCATTCCAAAGAGATTGATGTGCAACATGACGTGATTCGGTGAAGGCGTCCCTGAAAAAATCTAAAAAAACTGAAAAAAAATGTTTTTCCCTCATAACTCCATTATACGACGTCCTAGCGAGGTGAAAGTCCGAAAAAATGTTTTTGCAATAACTCCCCGAAATGAAGTGCGATCGTGCTCAAATAACGATCATACGCTTCTTCTAGACCAAACGAACAGTTTGACGTGCAACACGACGTGTTTTGTGCAGGCATGTCTGAAAACATGTTTTTTGGGCAAAACTCTCTCGAATGGCGTTCGATCGTTCCGAAACAAACAGCATTAGATAGAGCTCGTCATTCCAAAGAGATTGATGTGCAACATGACGTGATTCCATGAAAGCGTCCCTGAAAAAATCATACAAAACAGAAAAAATGTTTTTCTCTCATAACTCCCTTATACGACGTCCTATCGAGGTGAAAGTGTGAAAAAAAGTTTTTGCCATAACTCCCCGAAATGAAGTGCGATCGGGCTCAAACAAAGATAATACGCTTCTTCTAGACCTAACGAACAGTTTGACGTGCAACACGACGTGTTTTGTGCAGGCATGTCTGAAAACATGTTTTTTGGGCAAAACTCTCTCGAATGACGTTCGATCGTTCCGAAACAAACAGCATTAGATAGAGCTCGTCATTCCAAAGAGATTGATGTGCAACATGACGTGATTCGGTGAAGGCGTCCCTGAAAAAATCTAAAAAAACTAAAAAAATGTTTTTCCTCATAAATCCCTTATACGACGTCCTAGCGAGGTGAAAGTGTGAAAAAATGTTTTTGCCATAACTCCCCGAAATGAAGTGCAATCGGGCTCAAACAAAGACAATACGCTTCTTCTAGACCAAACGAACAGTTTGACGTGCAACACGACGTGTTTTGTTCAGGCATGTCAGAAATAATGTTTTTTGGGCAAAACTCTCTCGAATGACGTTCGATCGTTCCGAAACAAACAGCATTAGATAGAGCTCGTCATACCAAAGAGATTCATGTGCAACATGACGTGATTCGGTGAAGGCGTTCCTGAAAAAATCTAAAAAAACTGAAAAAACTGTTTTTCCCTCATAAATCCCTTATACGACGTCCTAGCGAGGTGAAAGTGTGAAAAAATGTTTTTGCCATAACTCCCCGAAATGAAGTGCAATTGGGCTCAAACAAAGACAATACGCTTCTTCTAGACCAAACGAACAGTTTGACGTGCAACACGACGTGTTTTGTTCAGGCATGTCAGAAATAATGTTTTTTGGGCAAAACTCTCTCGAATGACGTTCGATCGTTCCGAAACAAACAGCATTAGATAGAGCTCGTCATACCAAAGAGATTGATGTGCAACATGACGTGATTCGGTGAAGGCGTCCCTGAAAAAATCTAAAAAAACTGAAAAAAATGTTTTTCCCTCATAACTCCCTTATACGACGTCCTAGCGAGGTGAAAGTGTGAAAAAATGTTTTTGCCATTACTCCCCGAAATGAAGTGCAATTGGGCTCAAACAAAGATAATACGCTTCTTCAAGACCAAACAAACAGTTTGACGTGCAGCACGACGTGTTTTGTGCAGGCATGTCTGAAAACATGTTTTTTGGGCAAAACTCTCTCGAATGACGTTCGATCGTTCCGAAACAAACAGCATTAGATAGAGCTCGTCATTCCAAAGAGATTGATGTGCAACATGACGTGATTCGGTGAAGGCGTCCCTGAAAAAATCTAAAAAAACTGAAAAAAAATGTTTTTCCCTCATAACTCCCTTATACGACGTCCTAGCGAGGTGAAAGTGTGAAAAAATGTTTTTGCCATAACTCCCCGAAATGAAGTGCGATCGTGCTCAAACAACGATCATACGCTTCTTCTAGACCAAACGAACAGTTTGACGTGCAACACGACGTGTTTTGTGCAGGCATGTCTGAAAACATGTTTTTTGGGCAAAACTCTCTCGAATGACGTTCGATCGTTCCGAAACAAACAGCATTAGATAGAGCTCGTCATTCCAAAGAGATTGATGTGCAACATGACGTGATTCGGTGAAGGCGTCCCTGAAAAAATCTAAAAAAACTGAAAAAAAATGTTTTTCCCTCATAACTCCCTTATACGACGTCCTAGCGAGGTGAAAGTGTGAAAAAATGTTTTTGCCATAACTCCCCGAAATGAAGTGCGATCGTGCTCAAACGACGATCATACACTTCTTCTAGACCAAACGAACAGTTTGACGTGCAACACGACGTGTTTTGTGCAGGCATGTCTGAAAACATGTTTTTTGGGCAAAACTCTCTCGAATGACGTTCGATCGTTCCGAAACAAACAGCATTAGATAGAGCTCGTCATTCCAAAGAGATTGATGTGCAACATGACGTGATTCGGTGAAGGCGTCCCTGAAAAAAATCTAAAAAAACTGAAAAAAAATGTTTTTCCCTCATAACTCCCTTATACGACGTCCTAGCGAGGTGAAAGTGTGAAAAAATGTTTTTGCCATAACTCCCCGAAATGAAGTGCGATCGTGCTCAAACAACGATCATACGCTTCTTCTAGACCAAACGAACAGTTTGACGTGCAACACGACGTGTTTTGTGCAGGCATGTCTGAAAACATGTTTTTTGGGCAAAACTCTCTCGAATGACGTTCGATCGTTCCGAAACAAACAGCATTAGATAGAGCTCGTCATTCCAAAGAGATTGATGTGCAACATGACGTGATTCGGTGAAGGCGTCCCTGAAAAAATCTAAAAAAACTGAAAAAAAATGTTTTTCCCTCATAACTCCCTTATACGACGTCCTAGCGAGGTGAAAGTGTGAAAAAATGTTTTTGCCATAACTCCCCGAAATGAAGTGCGATCGTGCTCAAACAACGATCATACGCTTCTTCTAGACCAAACGAACAGTTTGACGTGCAACACGACGTGTTTTGTGCAGGCATGTCTGAAAACATGTTTTTTGGGCAAAACTCTCTCGAATGACGTTCGATCGTTCCGAAACAAACAGCAATAGATAGAGCTCGTCATTCCAAAGAGATTGATGTGCAACATGACGTGATTCGGTGAAGGCGTCCCTGAAAAAATCTAAAAAAACTGAAAAAAATGTTTTTCCCTCATAACTCCCTTATACGACGTCCTAGCGAGGTGAAAGTGTGAAAAAAATGTTTTTGCCAAAACTCCCCGAAATGAAGTGCGATCGTTCCGAAACAAACAGCATTAGATAGAGCTCGTCATTCCAAAGAGATTGATGTGCAACATGACGTGATTCGGTGAAGGCGTCCCTGAAAAAATCTAAAAAAACTGAAAAAAAATGTTTTTCCCTCATAACTCCCTTATACGACGTCCTAGCGAGGTGAAAGTCCGAAAAAATGTTTTTGCAATAACTCCCCGAAATGAAGTGCGATCGTGCTCAAATAACGATCATACGCTTCTTCTAGACCAAACGAACAGTTTGACGTGCAACACGACGTGTTTTGTGCAGGCATGTCTGAAAACATGTTTTTTGGGCAAAACTCTCTCGAATGGCGTTCGATCGTTCCGAAACAAACAGCATTAGATAGAGCTCGTCATTCCAAAGAGATTGATGTGCAACATGACGTGATTCGATGAAAGCGTCCCTGAAAAAATCATACAAAACAGAAAAAATGTTTTTCTCTCATAACTCCCTTATACGACGTCCTATCGAGGTGAAAGTGTGAAAAAAAGTTTTTGCCATAACTCCCCGAAATGAAGTGCGATCGTGCTCAAACAACGATCATACACTTCTTCTAGATCAAACGAACAGTTTGACGTGCAACACGACGTGTTTTGTGCAGGCATGTCTGAAAACATGTTTTTTGGCAAAACTCTCTCGAAAGACGTTCGATCGTTCCGAAACAAACAGGATTAGATAGAGCTCGTCATTCCAAAGAGATTGATGTGCAACATGACGTGATTCGGTGAAGGCGTCCCAGAAAAAATCTAAAAAAACTGAAAAAAAATGTTTTTCCCTCATAACTCCCTTATACGACGTCCTAGCGAGGTGAAAGTGTGAAAAAATGTTTTTGCCATTACTCCCCGAAATGAAGTGCGATCGTTCCGAAACAAACAGCATTCGATAGAGCTCGTCATTCCAAAGAGATTGATGTGCAACATGACGTGATTTGTGCAGGCATGTCTGAAAACATGTTTTTTGGGCAAAACTCTCTCGAAAGACGTTCGATCGTTCCGAAACAAACAGGATTAGATAGAGCTCGTCATTCCAAAGAGATTGATGTGCAACATGACGTGATTCGGTGAAGGCGTCCCTGAAAAAATCTAAAAAATCTGAAAAAAAATGTTTTTCCCTCATAACTCCCTTATACGACGTCCTAGCGAGGTGAAAGTGTGTAAAAATGTTTTTGCCATAACTCCCCGAAATGAAGTGCGATCGTGCTCAAACAACGATCATACGCTTCTTCTAGACCAAACGAACAGTTTGACGTGCAACACGACGTGTTTTGTGCAGGCATGTCTGAAAACATGTTTTTTGGGCAAAACTCTCTCGAATGACGTTCGATCGTTCCGAAACAAACAGCATTAGATAGAGCTCGTCATTCCAAAGAGATTGATGTGCAACATGACGTGATTCGGTGAAGGCGTCCCAGAAAAAATCTAAAAAAACTGAAAAAAAATGTTTTTCCCGCATAACTCCCTTATACGACGTCCTAGCGAGGTGAAAGTGTGAAAAAAATGTTTTTGCCATAACTCCCCGAAATGAAGTGCGATCGTTCCGAAACAAACAGCATTAGATAGAGCTCGTCATTCCAAAGAGATTGATGTGCAACATGACGTGATTCGGTGAAGGCGTCCCTGAAAAAATCTAAAAACACTGAAAAAAAAATGTTTTTCCCTCATAACTCCCTTATACGACGTCCTAGCGAGGTGAAAGTGTGAAAAAATGTTTTTGCCATAACTCCCCGAAATGAAGTGCGATCGTGCTTAAACAACGATCATACGCTTCTTCTAGACCAAACGAACAGTTTGACGTGCAACACGACGTGTTTTGTGCAGGCATGTCTGAAAACATGTTTTTTGGGCAAAACTCTCTCGAATGAGGTTCGATCGTTCCGAAACAAACAGCATTAGATAGAGCTCGTCATTCCAAAGAGATTGATGTGCAACATGACGTGATTCGGTGAAGGCGTCCCTGAAAAAATCTATAAAAACTGAAAAAAAATGTTTTTCCCTTATACGACGTCCTAGCGAGGTGAAAGTGTGAAAAAATGTTTTTTGGGCAAAACTCTCTCTAATGAAGTTCGATCGTTAAGAAACAAACAGCATTAGATAGAGCTCGTCATTCCAAAGAGATTGATGTGCAACATGACGTGATTCGGTGAAGGCGTCCCTGAAAAAATCTAAAAAAACTGAAAAAAAATGTTTTTCCCTCATAACTCCCTTATACGACGTCCTAGCGAGGTGAAAGTGTGAAAAAATGTTTTTGCCATAACTCCCCGAAATGAAGTGCGATCGTGCTCAAACAACGATCATACGCTTCTTCTAGACCAAACGAACAGTTTGACGTGCAACACGACGTGTTTTGTGCAGGCATGTCTGAAAACATGTTTTTTGGGCAAAACTCTCTCGAATGACGTTCGATCGTTCCGAAACAAACAGCATTAGATAGAGCTCGTCATTCCAAAGAGATTGATGTGCAACATGACGTGATTCGGTGAAGGCGTCCCTGAAAAAATCTAAAAAAACTGAAAAAAAATGTTTTTCCCTCATAACTCCCTTATACGACGTCCTAGCGAGGTGAAAGTGTGAAAAAATGTTTTTGCCATAACTCCCCGAAATGAAGTGCGATCGTGCTCAAACAACGATCATACGCTTCTTCTAGACCAAACGAACAGTTTGACGTGCAACACGACGTGTTTTGTGCAGGCATGTCTGAAAACATGTTTTTTGAGTAAAACTCTCTCGAATGACGTTCGATCGTTCCGAAACAAACAGCATTAGATAGAGCTCGTCATTCCAAAGAGATTGATGTGCAACATGACGTGATTCGGTGAAGGCGTCCCTGAAAAAATCTAAAAAAACTGAAAAAAAATGTTTTTCCCTCATAACTCCCTTATACGACGTCCTAGCGAGGTGAAAGTGTGAAAAAATGTTTTTGCCATAATTCCCCGAAATGACGTTCGATGGTTCCGAAACAAACAGCATTAGATAGAGCTCGTCATTCCAAAGAGATTGATGTGCAACATGACGTGATTCGGTGAAGGCGTCCCTGAAAAAATCTAAAAAAACTGAAAAAAAATGTTTTTCCCTCATAACTCCCTTATACGACGTCCTAGCGAGGTGAAAGTGTGAAAAAATGTTTTTGCCATAAACTCCCCGAAATGACGTTCGATCGTTCCGAAACAAACAGCATTCGATAGAGCTCGTCATTCCAAAGAGATTGATGTGCAACATGACGTGATTTGTGCAGGCATGTCTGAAAACATGTTTTTTGGGCAAAACTCTCTCGAAAGACGTTCGATCGTTCCGTAACAAACAGGATTAGATAGAGCTCGTCATTCCAAAGAGATTGATGTGCAACATGACGTGATTCGGTGAAGGCGTCCCAGAAAAAATCTAAAAAATCTGAAAAAAAATGTTTTTCCCGCATGACTCCCTTATACGACGTCCTAGCGAGGTGAAAGTGTGAAAAAATGTTTTTGCCATAACTCCCCGAAATGAAGTGCGATCGTGCTCAAACAACGATCATACGCTTCTTCTAGACCAAACGAACAGTTTGACGTGCAACACGACGTGTTTTGTGCAGGCATGTCTGAAAACAGGTTTTTTGGGCAAAACTCTCTCGAAATGAGGTTCGATCGTTCCGAAACAAACAGCATTAGATAGAGCTCGTCATTCCAAAGAGATTGATGTGCAACATGACGTGATTCGGTGAAGGCGTCCCAGAAAAAATCTAAAAAAACTGAAAAAAAATGTTTTTCCCGCATAACTCCCTTATACGACGTCCTAGCGAGATGAAAGTGTGAAAAAATGTTTTTGCCATAATTCCCCGAAATGACGTTCGATCGTTCCGAAACAAACAGCATTCGATAGAGCTCGTCATTCCAAAGAGATTGATGTGCAACATGATGTGATTCGGTGAAGGCGTCCCTGAAAAAATCTAAGAAAACTGAAAAAAAATGTTTTTCCCTCATAACTCCCTTATACGACGTCCTAGCGAGGTGAAAGTGTGAAAAAATGTTTTTGCCATAACTCCCCGAAATGAAGTGCGATCGTGCTTAAACAACGATCATACGCTTCTTCTAGACCAAACGAACAGTTTGACGTGCAACACGACGTGTTTTGTGCAGGCATGTCTGAAAACATGTTTTTTGGGCAAAACTCTCTCGAATGACGTTCGATCGTTCCGAAACAAACAGCATTAGATAGAGCTCGTCATTCCAAAGAGATTGATGTGCAACAAGACGTGATTCGGTGAAGGCGTCCCTGAAAAAATCTATAAAAACTGAAAAAAAATGTTTTTCCCTCATAACTCCCTTATACGACGTCCTAGCGAGGTGAAAGTGTGAAAAAATGTTTTTTGGGCAAAACTCTCTCTAATGAAGTTCGATCGTTCCGAAACAAACAGCATTAGATAGAGCTCGTCATTCCAAAGAGATTGATGTGCAACATGACGTGATTCGGTGAAGGCGTCCCAGAAAAAATCTAAAAAAACTGCAAAAAAATGTTTTTCCCTCATAACTCCCTTATACGACGTCCTAGCGAGGTGAAAGTGTGAAAAAATGTTTTGCCATAACTCCCCGAAATGAAGTGCGATCGTGCTCAAACAACGATCATACACTTCTTCTAGACCAAACGAACAGTTTGACGTGCAACACGACGTGTTTTGTGCAGGCATGTCTGAAAACATGTTTTTTGGGCAAAACTCTCTCGAAAGACGTTCGATCGTTCCGAAACAAACAGCATTAGATAGAGCTCGTCATTCCAAAGAGATTGATGTGCAACATGACGTGATTCGGTGAAGGCGTCCCGAAAAAAATCTAAAAAAACTGAAAAAAATGTTTTTCCCTCATAACTCCCTTATACGACGTCCTAGCGAAGTGAAAGTGTGAAAAAAATGTTTTTGCCAAAACTCCCCGAAATGAAGTGCGATCGTTCCGAAACAAACAGCATTAGATAGAGCTCGTCATTCCAAAGAGATTGATGTGCAACATGACGTGATTTGTGCAGGCATGTCTGAAAACATGTTTTTTGGGCAAAACTCTCTCGAAAGACGTTCGATCGTTCCGTAACAAACAGGATTAGATAGAGCTCGTCATTCCAAAGAGATTGATGTGCAACATGACGTGATTCGGTGAAGGCGTCCCTGAAAAAATCTAAAAATCTGAAAAAAAATGTTTTTCCCTCATAACTCCCTTATACGACGTCCTAGCGAGGTGAAAGTGTGAAAAAATGTTTTTGCCATAATTCCCCGAAATGACGTTCGATCGTTCCGAAACAAACAGCATTCGATAGAGCTCGTCATTCCAAAGAGATTGATGTGCAACATGACGTGATTCGGTGAAGGCGTCCCTGAAAAAATCTAAAAAACTTGAGAAAAAATGTTTTCCCTCATAACTCCCTTATACGACGTCCTAGCGAGGTGAAAGTGTGAAAAAATGTTTTTGCCATAACTCCCCGAAATGAAGTGCGATCGTGCTCAAACAACGATCATACGCTTCTTCTAGACCAAACGAACAGTATGACGTGCAACACGACGTGTTTTGTACAGGCATGTCTGAAAACATGTTTTTTGGGCAAAACTCTCTCGAATGACGTTCGATCGTTCCAGAACAAACAGCATTAGATAGAGCTCGTCATTCCAAAGAGATTGATGTGCAGCATGACGTGATTCGGTGAAGGCGTCCCTGAAAAAAACTGAAAAAAAATGTTTTTCCCTCATAACTCCCTTATACGACGTCCTAGCGAGGTGAAAGTGTGAAAAAATGTTTTTGCCATAACTCCCCGAAATGAAGTGCGATCGTGCCCAAACAACGATCATACGCTTCTTCTAGACCAAACGAACAGTTTGACGTGCAGCACGACGTGTTTTGTGCAGGCATGTCTGAAAACATGTTTTTTGGGCAAAACTCTCTCGAATGAGGTTCGATCGTTCCGAAACAAACAGCATTAGATAGAGCTCGTCATTCAAAAGAGATTGATGTGCAACATGACGTGATTCGGTGAAGGCGTCCCTGAAAAAATCTATAAAAACTGAAAAAAAATGTTTTTCCCTTATACGACGTCCTAGCGAGGTGAAAGTGTGAAAAAATGTTTTTTGGGCAAAACTCTCTCTAATGAAGTTCGATCGTTAAGAAACAAACAGCATTAGATAGAGCTCGTCATTCCAAAGAGAGTGATGTGCAACATGACGTGATTCGGTGAAGGCGTCCCAGAAAAAATCTAAAAAAACTGAAAAAAAATGTTTTTCCCGCATAACTCCCTTATACGACGTCCTAGCGAGGTGAAAGTGTGAAAAAATGTTTTTGCCATAACTCCCGAAATGAAGTGCGATCGTGCTCAAACAACGATCATACGCTTCTTCTAGACCAAACGAACAGTTTGACGTGCAACACGACGTGTTTTGTGCAGGCATGTCTGAAAACATGTTTTTTGGGCAAACTCTCTCGAATGACGTTCGATCGTTCCGAAACAAAAGGCATTAGATAGAGCTCGTCATCCAAAGAGATTGATGTGCAACATGACGTGATTCGGTGAAGGCGTCCCTGAAAAAATCTAAAAAAACTGAACAAAAATGTTTTTCCCTCATAACTCCCTTATACGACGTCCTAGCGAGGTGAAAGTGTGAAAAAATGTTTTTGCCATAATTCCCCGAAATGACGTTCGATCGTTCCGAAACAAACAGCATTAGATAGAGCTCGTCATTCCAAAGAGATTGATGTGCAACATGACGTGATTCGGTGAAGGCGTCCCTGAAAAAATCTAAAAACACTGAAAAAAAATGTTTTTCCCTCATAACTCCCTTATACGACGTCCTAGCGAGGTGAAAGTGTGAAAAAATGTTTTTGCCATAACTCCCCGAAATGAAGTGCGATCGTGCTCAAACAACGATCATACGCTTCTTCTAGACCAAACGAACAGTTTGACGTGCAACACGACGTGTTTTGAGCAGGCGGCATGTCTGAAAACATGTTTTTCGGGCAAAACTCTCTCGAATGACGTCCGATCTTTCCGAAACAAACAGCATTAGATAGAGCTCGTCATTCCAAAGAGATTGATGTGCAACATGACGTGATTCGGTGAAGGCGTCCCTGAAAAAAATCTAAAAAAACTGAAAAAAAATGTTTTTCCCTCATAACCCCCTTATACGACGTCCTAGCGAGGTGAAAGTGTGAAAAAATGTTTTAAATGGCCATAACTCCCCGAAATGAACTGCGATCGTGCTCAAACAACGAATCGATCGTGCTCAAACATGTTTTTTGGGCAAAACTCTCTCGAATGACGTTCGATCGTTCCGAAACAAACAGCATTAGATAGAGCTCGTCATTCCAAAGAGATTGATGTGCAACATGACGTGATTCGGTGAAGGCGTCCCTGAAAAAATCTAAAAAAACTGAAAAAATGTTTTTCCCTCATAACTCCCTTATACGACGTCCTAGCGAGGTGAAAGTGTGAAAAAATGTTTTGGCCATAACTCCCCGAAATGAAGTGCGATCGTGCTCAAACAACGATCATACGCTTCTTCTAGACCAAACGAACAGTTTGACGTGCAACACGACGTGTATTGTGCAGGCATGTCTGAAAACATGTTTTTGGCAAAACTCTCTCGAATGACGTTCGATCGTTCCGAAACAAACAGCATTAGATAGAGCTCGTCATTCCAAAGAGATTGATGTGCAACATGACGTGATTCGGTGAAGGCGTCCCTGAAAAAATCTAAAAAAACTGAAAAAAAATGTTTTCCCCTCATTACTCCCTTATACGACGTCCTAGCGAGGTGAAAGTGTGAAAAAATGTTTTTGCCATAACTCCCGGAAATGAAGTGCGATCGTGCTCAAACAACGATCATACGCTTCTTCTAGACCAAACGAACAGTTTGACGTGCAACACGACGTGTTTTGTGCAGGCATGTCTGAAAACATGTTTTTTGGGCAAACTCTCTCGAATGACGTTCGATCGTTCCGAAACAAACAGCATTAGATAGAGCTCGTCATTCCAAAGAGATTGATGTGCAACATGACGTTATTCGGTGAAGGCGTCCCTGAAAAATCTAAGAAAACTGAAAAAAAATGATTTTCCCTCATAACTCCCTTATACGACGTCCTAGCGAGGTGAAAGTGTGAAAAAATGTTTGTGCCATAACTCCCCGAAATGAAGTGCGACTGTGCTCAAACAACGATCATACGCTTCTTCTAG
>JAHFWJ010000503.1:1800000-2015777 GCA_028555115.1 Himalopsyche japonica
TGATAGTTATTTCGGCTTACGCCATCATAGTTTTGATGAAGGCGTTAGCCGAAACAGCTATATAATCAACTTTGTAATATATTAATTTTGTAGAGCTAAAATACATTGCTATTGTATATTTTTCCACCGTAATTTAAAATATAAAGCTAGGAAACGACTTAGTGGTTGCTTATCGCTTTCTTAGCATCGATACGTTGTTATTCATTGAAAAAAGTGAGTAAAATGTATTATTTGCCGTAAACAAATATATATTTAAATAGGGATTCTTACATCGTCTGAAAAATCAATACCTGTTCGTGTACGTTTGGGAATGTGAACCGGTGACAAACGAATGAGATAAAAGCCCATTTACCTTAACCACTCGACTTCTGGAATGATAATTGTGATATAATATATTGCTTGGCTTAAGCTATTACAAGACTCTGACATATCTGTTGTATATTACAAAAGAATATTATTCAAACACTAAAGAATATTTCTAAAAAGAAACTCCATTGTATATAGCAATCTATATAGCCATGAAAGGATATGACATGACTGAAATAGCTCATGTTTTCTTTTGAAGCTAGCTACGAGAGTGGTATTATGTAATATTTAAAGCGGTGGTACACAAACTTTGTCTTGAATTGTTCGTATTTACACCGCGTATATGTTGTATTCCAAAATACCGTGCAATATAAACTTTAATAATGTGAAAAAAAATAAAGAAAATATAAAAGAAACGCAAGCTAGAGATGTTTTAAAAAGAAGAAAAGGCGTTTCTTACACTTTGTATCACGACAATATTTACATAAAAAAGTTTGATAGATATAATAAGTTTATATTAATGTTTAAAGAAAGTTTGGAAAAATACACACTGGATTGTAAAAACACAAACTAGAACATTATATTATACACCCAGTCCTTTGTTTACGCGACACATTGGTTCCAGAAAAAGGCGCGTAAAAAAAATCGCTTAAAAAAAATCGCGTAAAAAAATGATTTCACGCAATTGCATTATATTTCTTTACACACCCTAAAACATAAATTCGCATAATATCCGATACACTTGTCAACATTTGGCAATTTTATGTGTTTTAAAAAAATGGAATGCTTTACAAAATTAAGTTTTAAAAATACACATATTTTTGTTTATTGAAAAAAACAATAATGAAACGTACGTGCCTAGCATCATATATAAATGTCTTCTTTAAAACAAATTTGGGGAAAAAAAGCGTAAAAACGAGTGAAGCGCTTAAAAAAATGTAGCGGTGCCGTCCAAAAAAATCGCGTATAATCGAATTCGCGTAAAAAAAGGACTGGGTGTATGTATCATATTATACAAATACAACAATTTTCGATGATATAATATCATGTATTAATTAATTTTAATGTATTAACTGTCACGTTTTGATGAAATGGCATCTAAATAATCAAACACATTTTTTAAGTTTAGTTTATTATCAGTTGATAATGCTCGCTATGGGCGAAATCGGTCGTGATCATAAAATATATTGTGAAAGTAGTACTAAAAATATGTAATGATATTTTGTTGTACGTTTATAAAAATAATTATCGTTCATTAGCGACATCCGAGTTTTTGTATTTCATTTTAAATGTTTGAATAGGGAAAAATGATGCTCATGATAATTGTGCATACTGCCTTAAAGGACTATGTCAGCTCTTCGAGTCCTTTACTCTTCTATCCTTTTTACATTACCTTATTAGAGAAAAAATGGTTTAAGGACTTACTAGTTACTAATGCTAGCAATAAAACTTCTTTTGAGATGAAATCATAACAGTAAACCGCACTAAATTGACATTGAAAAAAGTTGAAGAAAACAGCTTTTCAGTTGAAATAGATTGTATTTCGTCAGTTCTGTTGCATCAGTGTGATAGAATTCCTGAAGATGCCGAAAGGCGAAATCCGGGTCGTTCATACCAAAACATGTGGAATCGTACAAAGTTGTAACAATTTAAATTTGACATTGAAATTCCATCAAGCACCTTCAGTCGATATCACAAATCATAGAGATGTGGATTAAATATAAATCAAATAAAGCGTGTTATATGTTAAACAATCTCGATGCCGTTTGTCTTATACCCATAATATAATTTATCAAAAAGTGAATGAGAGGTAAAATATTTTAATGAACATAGCCTCACAAAAAGTAACAATCGCTATTATCTGGCAAAACCCCTCATATTGTAATATCTCAATGATCAAAAATATAAGTAGAAATAGATATCTATAATTGGCTAAATTTCGTTTCGCGAGAAACTGGTTGTGGATCAATGGCATAGAGCCTCATGGATAGGCAGGATTCACGTGTTCGCAGGGAATTTATCGCCGTCAGGTCCGAAGCAGTGTATTTAAAGATCGCGCACGAGTTGCCCTTTCGTTGGCCGCGAATGAGACGCGACGAGGACTTGAATCGAAGACACGCCGGCACGGGCGTCTGGCAACAAACTAGATGCAAATCCACTAAGCCAATCTATACTTTTTACATTAATATGTTATAATATTGTATTATGTAATGGTATTAGAAGATAAGCCACATCTTTCAAGTGTGCTATTGTAAAATTATATAATTATAAAGAATGATAGTATTTAAAATTATTATTTCAACACATTTTTTAGTATAATTTTTATGATTAGAACCGGTTTCGTTATCAAATGATAAGATTAAAATTAAATTGTCCAATAATAGTTTTTAAGCCTTTGATTTTTTAGACTTTCTAATTATTAACTCAAAATTTTGTACAAATAAGATTGAATGTAAATTATATCGTATCAATTGGTAATGCTCGTGATAATTGAAACCAGTCCTGGTCGTAAATTGTATAGTGGAAATAGTACTAAAAAATGTGATGTTATCATATAAAATTTTAAATTATTTATGGCTTCAAAACATGTTTGAGACATAATGAGATATTTTTATAATAAAAAAATGCTTTGTAGCATCAACTGCCTCATCTGTTGATAATGCTCGCGATGAGTGAAACCGATCCTGATCAAAATAATATAAAATTATGGAATGTAGAAATAGTACTAATCATTTTGTTTTCATTATTTTAATTCAATGTATGTGAATGAATGCTAAAAATTTAACGTATCACGGACCACGGTCCCTTATGTTCAATCTAAAAAAATAGTTTAAATGAATTTATTAACGTTAAATATAGCATAGTTGACCAACAAATTGCAGCCAGAATGGTATTTGCAAAATTCATGTCGAAATTGTACGTCGCTTGAGAAGAGTTCTGATGACAGATAGCCAGACAAATATAAATATTATGTAGAGTTTCATCAACTAACCATTGGTGACAGCAAGTATCCGAATGAAAGGCTGCTGGGGTGTTCGATCGTCGTAATACGCGGAGTACAAGGATACTCCAGCATCATATACTTTTGTCCAGCTACCGCCCTGTAAAAAACAATAAGTATATAAATTTAAACTTTACGATAACATTAAGCTCTTATATAACAGCACGAGATAATAACAGCCAAAATCATCAGTGCGATGAACCTACCAAATAAATTATTCAAATCTATTAGATATTCGGTTATACGGAATATTCAAGGATATTAATATTATAAAATAATGTGTATTGATATGAAGAAGATTATTTCAAAATAAAATTCCAGTTTTTACGGCTAAGCAAAATAAATCATTAACTCAACCTAGGATTGAAATCGATTTCAAGTTTGATCCCGTAAAAGGTTGCCAGGTTTTTTGCTTTACCGTGCGTTAAAGTATTATTTCAATGACTGGAATTAAATTTTGAGCTTTGAGATATACGAGTGAATAACGCTATGTAAGGAGAATTATATTAACCTTTTAATTTAATTAATATTTTATTATATTTATCAGATGCTAAAGAATAAATCGATTGATTTCACTTCTTAAGTAACCTAAGCCAGTCATGAATTCGCTTGTACAGAAATTAGGAGTCAATCGTTTTCCTACCCTCGTAACAATTTCCCTATCGAGTCTTACCAAATTTACTTTGCGTCATTTCATAAGGTATGCAAACGCTTTAAAATCAATTTATGAATTTTTTCATACTGAAGTTTATGATACCGATTGAGGGTGCTTGATAGAATGGTTGAGATTTGTATTGTATCATTTTTTTTAAAATAAACAAGCTCAACTAAATTCAATGTTTTTATTAAGTGTCCAACTTAACCTTCCAAATCCACCCTAAACTGACGTTAGTCCTGTTGCTTACGTGTGATGAAATTTCTGAAGATATCAAAAGTAAAAACCCAAATCGTAAGTGAAAATAGCAGGTGGAATCGCACAAACAAAATCAACAATTCAAATTTGTCCGTACTACGTTTCAATTTACTTAAAATTTACTTTCAAAATCAGTCATACAGACATCATTTTACTTATTGAACGTATTTTTATTTTAATAAATAAATAAAGGTAATCAATGAATTAGTTGACGACGTCTGTAGTACGATACAATTGGCAGGTGTAAATTTCCATCAATAATTGTAGCCTTAAAACGTATCGTTAAAAACGTAATCGAAATATCCGACAAATAACCATCGATTCAAACTATTTGCGAATTTGGACTATAGAGTTAGCTGTGGAAAAAAATAATCTTAGAAGGTCGAAAGGTATGGCAATAAGACAGAGTTATTATAGTGATGGAAACGTCGTAACAGATATCAAGCGTATCATTTGATGTTTGATGACATAGATTATTTCTGAAATTACGGACACACTTTGGGCCTCGGGCCGCACTCAGCCCGCCATCCATCCGTAATGATCAGTTGGCCCAAATAAAACAAAGTGGACGTAAATGTTTTATGGTCCTAAATAAAGTAAAATACAATTCGTGATGTTTCAAGCCTATACACGGTTAGAACAGAGGCGTCTGAAATATTTAATTTATTTATTTATCTGTTTCCTCTCCTGTTGGCTCAACAATGTAAAGAACATTCCATCCAAAAATTATTCAGTAATGATAGTTTTAATCAAACTTGTGAATCTTCAAATTATAATCTTGTAATGAGAAGATAAAATTGAATTTGGTAATAAGGTGATAAGAAAAGATCTATACACATTTTTTAAGCAACGGCAAAAGAAGCATTTATTATATTATGGATAAGGCTTCAATATAAATTGCAAATTGTGTATCCCAGCTTTTCAGTACCCCAAAACAAATCAAAGACCATTTCATTTAGTAGCTATGATTCCATCGGGAAATAACAAGAGTATTTAACATTACACCCATCCCTCGCTTAACACGGAAGCTATGTTCTGCTAGATCGCCGTGCTAAGCGAAATCGTGTTAAGCGAGGCTAAAAAATGTATGAGATAGAAAGGATAGGTTTTTTTAGAAATATTAAGAAAAAACAGGTAGGTGGAACTTATTTGAAAATTTATTGATATATTTAATGATACTGATAAAATATATTATTTAGTTCAGACTTATTTTTTTGCAATATCAGTCGTACTCTGTCCATCTTTAAGTTGATCCAAAATTTGTATTTTTGTTTCTCCGCTTCAGGAGAGAAAATCCAGGCTTTATTGAACTGATCTTTAACTATTCATTATCAATAAAAAAAAAAAAATTATTTCAAATAGTAATGTTCCTGACAACATAATTTCTCTGATTCTTTGACTTGACCGAAATAAGAATTCTGCAATTCTTAATAATATCATATTGTATTTTCCTGATATTTTTTGAAGAGCTGTGAAACACTAATCATATGGGTAAAAAAACTTTTAGAATTGTACACAGTTTCTAATATTAATATTTAATTATTAAATTTTATCAAATACCTTCGGTAAAAATCGTATTAATAATAAAAGGTATGTTATAAATTGAAGACTGTACAAATTTGAATTGTTACAATTTTGTATGATTTCACATGTTTTGTCACTAACGACCCGGGTTTCGCCTTTCGGCATCTTCAGACATTCTATCACACGGATGCAACAGACGTGACCCGGGACTTAACGCGGAATTTTATAGTTCGTCAAGTCCAAAAGGTTGTATGATTATATGCTCACAGCAGCTTAATGTATTTTAGCGTCATATAATATTATTGTAAAACTTTGCCAAAACAAAAATCGTGACAAATAGTAACAACAACCAATTGTGAATGTAGTAAATTATTTATGATCAATAACATATATTTTCTTTTTGGTGGGACGTCACTGATCTATAAAATACGTTTTTTTCTCGGTATTATTTTTTTTGGAGTGTTGTCTGTAGCGTGCGGCCATTAATATAATAGTTTTCATCTACCGTAATAGAATATTTTAGGGAGGCGAAATGATCGCAAAAGGTTACTTTGATTGTCGTATCAAATCATTAAAAAATAACAAGATCACAGGAATTTGAATCATGATATACTGAGCCCATGGTACATTCAACATTGCTGACTTTCGAGATAGATCCAAAGGGATAGATTACGACCGATTTCTCTCCCATCAATGATAACAATTCTATCCTAATCGTATCTTTTCTATTCCCCACACTACTTAATAGAGAAACTCTCAATTAAACTAGCAGGTCTCGCAAAACGACTTATGTTGAGATACCTCCATTACAAAGCCACATACTCCGTATTAGAAGTGGAATTGTTTGTTCTTCTAAAATGTAGTTTCAGCATGTTAATGGTAAGACCATTAACAATATTGCTTTGGAAGTCGACTTATTCCACGTGGAAGAGAATGAGTCAAACCAATACTATACTTTATGTGTTGTAGATTTTGTATAAGTTTGCTCGTTTCGGACTTCCTTGTTATTTAAAAAAAATCCAATGTTACCTTGTATATAAATCTATGCAACGTTGGGATAGTGACAAACTTATAATTTATATGTTTTGTAATATACACGCAGTTCTTTTTTACGCGATTTTTGTTGTACGAAAAGTGACCAACATAAATAAATGAGTGATTCAGGTCAAGAATCTAGGAAAAACAATATTTATTTAAATGAACCCGAACAAAATTCAGTACGTTCGTTCAAAAAATGCGAACTTTTATATTTGCAAACCGATAATGACATCAGCGAATAACTTCTATAAATGAATACAATTAAGCAAATATATACCAGTATCTATTTCATATTATATTTTTATAATCAATAAAGATTTTTTTTTTTAACCAATTTTTAAAATTATATGAGGGTAAGGTTTTTTAAGGGATTTTTTTTATACTCGTCACTTTCTGGAACCTATGTATCGCATAAAAATGGCTCAGGTGTGTATATATCACATGAATAAATAAATAAATGAATTCAAAAAAAAGTACAGAGTTTTTGCATCATTTCCACTTGCAATGTTTGCACTTTACGTAGATATGTTAAGTTAAGTATTGTAATGTTCAATATTTGCCTATGATTATTTTCTTATTTTGAACAATTCCATTTTGAAATATTTGAACAGCAATTCAAACATTTTAAGAAATATTTCTGTCGATTTGCTCATTTTCGAAAGACAAAAAGAAAGTAAGAAACATTGTATTAATAATTAGATATCTTTAGAATTATGTAAACGCACATGTGCGTCAAAAGTGTTATATTATCAACTGTCATTCTTATATTTCAAATTTAATTATGAATGAGTTTCGACAGTAAAACAAACTTGTTTTTTTTGGGACCACGATCGGTTTCGTTTATCAAGAGCATTATCAAAAATATGATACAAATTAAAAACAACCTTTTTTATACACAAATTTTCGTTAACAATTACGGGATATACAAAAATAAAGGTTTATGAACAAAATAATTTACATCTTAGCGAAATATAATATAATAGATTGTAATGAATAAAATATTTTGGACCTCTTAGTAACAATTTGTAATCAAATTAATTGTCTATATGAGTTTCGTAAATGGGATTTTTTCACAAATTTATAACCTGCATTGATTGAATTAGTATTTACTTGGTAGAACTCCATTGTAACACGGTGAAAAAATTGTATTTAAAATATCATGCATTTCGATAAAAAAGTAATCAATCAATGCGTTACGATCCATACAATATTTAAGTATACATACATTTTGTAGAACTTAAATACTTTTTTATTTTTAATTTAATTTAATTGAGTTCTACCAAGTAAATACCGGATAAAATAAGAACGTGGAAACAGTGCTACACATTATGTTCTATTATTGGTCTTTGAATTTCATCACATATATGTTGCGATTATATTATTGACTTTAAATGCTGTACACCCAATTCGCTTTACAGCCTAGATACGTTCCACGAAACTCGGCCGCAAAGCGAAACACCGTATAAGGAATCAATTATTCTGAAACAAATTCATACAAATTCAATGGGATCGGTTCCAAATTTTTCTAAATACATAACATGGTTTGTCATTCAAATGCATGTTATCATTTTATTCCATTTATATCAAAAATACACACATAACAAGTACATACATTTGTACATAAAATAATAACAGACTCCAAAAACCAACAATAATCTATATACAAAAATGTAACAACTTCATATTACATAAAATATGTGTATGTATACGTACATATATTTTTTTTAAATGGCTTTAATCTGAAGACGATGAAGAAATGGTAACCTGCAGATCACTATCGTCATCATTTTTAGAGTTTCATCAATAAAAAAAAGTGTGCAACGAGATTGCGCTTGCGCAAGATTGGCAACATGTAGATATATCGACATCGAAAAAAAGTTTTATTTGCCGTTATAGTGAAACATTTCTGGCCGTAAATCGAAAACGTGCCTTAATTGAAGACGGCCGTTATAGCAAAATGCCATATAAAGAGCGGCCATATAGCGAGATATGGGTATATTTAAATGTTTTTTTTTATTGTTTCTTGATATATTTTAATTTTGGTTCTTCTTTACGTTAGAAGTTCTTTATCTGGAACATAATTTAGTGAGGAACTAAAAGAAGCAATGAAGTTTTTTTTACCATAATCACATAATATATTATATAATATCCACCTTAAAAGATCGACCATGAAAAGCTTCACGCTCGACAGGCTGTTATATGTAAACTTCGGGCATAAAAAAGACATTTTAATTTAATTTATGACTTCCGGATAACCCGACATCATATTTTATTAAACGCGGAACGATTTTCAAGAACGCATAAATTGCTGGGCTTAAAAAATGATAATTATGTAGAATTCACTATTCAATTTCGGCTGTTAATTAAGCCCGGTGCAATTTAAAAATTAGACCGTCAAACTTAAAAGCGAAACTGTGTGCCGCGCAATTTATTCTCATATACAATAGAGCAATTAATAATTAGACAATTATTTTATCACGGTAGCTTAACATCAACGACCGCCAAAATTATTCGTATCCAAATAAAGGATGCTAATTTACATAACACCTCTAGTGCCCCTCCCCGGGAAGTGTAATCTAATTTTTTTTAAAAAAACAGAAAAATGAACAAAAATTCAACTATTTTTTTTTTATTATTTCCACAATTTTACAGCAAAATGATTACGGCTAGTTCGATTATCATTACCAACGTATAAAAAACAAGGTTATTTTTTTATATATAGAAAAAATACTGAATTGGCATTTACTTGGTAAAACTCTACGATAGCACGGCGAAAAAATTCCAAAGTTCTAAAATATATAGTTGATGGCTATTTCGGCTTACACCCTCATCAAAAATATCTGATAGCACTATAGAATACAGTTCTTTAAAATCCTGATTAAGGTTAGCCGAAATAGCTATCAACTATATCCAAATTCACACATACTTTGATTGATAGATTTTCTAGAACTAAAGTAAAGTGTGGCATAAAGTGATATATACCTAATAATTACACCACATTTTAATATTCTATTTTACTATATATATTAATTTTTTAATATTCTATTTCTATACTATTGTATTTTCACAATATATTTTATGATAAGGACCAGTTTCGCTTAACTGAATCGTAGCAAGCAATATCAGTTGCTCACGATGAGGGAAATACTAAAAAATGTATTGATTATTTAAAATATCACGCCTTTCCACCAAGAAGTGACAGTTAACACAATTAAAGTGATAAATAAAAGATGATAATAAAATTTTCATCAATTAATTACCCATCTCTAACTTTCAATCAATATCGTAAAATATTTCAACAAATAACTGTCACGCACGCTGTAAAAGTGTCAAGCACCACTTCTTACGCTGTACTGGTTGTGAATTCCCTACTAACCCTCTGACTGCTAACGTCTCAACTGTTGAGACGGCTAATTTTACTGTTTTGATAGTTGATACCCGAAAATATATGATTTAACAGTGGTTAAAACCTTATTGTTCTCACTAATTTTTGAGTTAACGCCTTACTTGATTTATCCTGACAAACTCAATAAGTTTGTTTCATACCAATATTATTCAATGAGTTTTTGAATCCTGGGTGTTGGATTGTTCTTTAAAATGCTCAGCAGGGAACGAGTTAAATACGATAAGTGAATTGCAGATTTTAATTTGGAATTAAATATAATAGTTCCTCAATGTAGAAAATTACAAAATAGACGACACATCATTTTTTCTATTACCTGTTAGTTATGTTAAAACTACCACTGAGCAATTAAAATAGCTTGAGTGCTATGCTATCAGTAATTACTGATGAAGCGTCTGTTATATATGATGAACCGAGAAAAGCATAACTACGTCTAATGTGTTAGGTTCAATTGGTATAGATTCAGTCGCCCACCGTATGGCGTTGCAAAACTACAAAATGCAAAGTAACACACCCTTGTAAACACCAAATTGACGTGACCAAGCGTTAATTAATTTAAATAATAAAATTTTACTGTACTTAAACATATTTCAAACAATAAAAACCAATTTTTTAGTACTTATTTCCACAATATGTTTTTTAATCAGGATCAGGAAAAGTGTACCTGCTACCTTTAACTCAAATATTTTGTATAAATATACGTGTTTGTAAATTTTATTTTATCAGTTGATAATGCTCGAAGTGAGCGAAACCGGTCCTGTGCAAAAAATGTGTTTTTATTTTTTTAAATATCATGCGTTTCTATCAAGAAGTGACAGTTAACACTTTAAAAGTGATTCAAGTTTTATTCCTGAAAAAATGTTAGGTTTCTTGCTTTACCGTGCATTAAAGTATTAATCACAATACTACGTAAGTGAATAAAAAATATGTTTTTTTTTAATGTTTCTCAATTTTTCATATGAAGACGTTTATTTGTTTTCAATTAGCAAACGTTATTGATTTCAGCAGAATTTCAAATTTGAAACTGAAAAGGCTAGCCATATTTGGATGTGCATGGTAGGCATACATATTTTTAACACTTTTTTACTTTAATATAACTAAGGATATTAAATTTACACGGTTTGGCGTCCAGTAAACGATTTGAAAGTAACGCGGTGAAAAAATAGCAATGTAATTTAGTTCTACAAAATTAGTAGAATTGTGTTGTAGAGGAGTTCTACAATGCTCATTCAATCAATAAATACGAATTGACAGTGTTTTGAAGTAATATTAAAACAACAAATGAATAACGTCTACATATAAATAATAATGAAATTTATGGTATTAAGATCACGACCGGTTTTGGTGCCTGAAGATGCCAAAAGTCCGTATTATTCAACTTGATGTGTTACTGAATGCTACAAATATTTCGTCTGTTTGAAAAAACTAAACAAAAAAAACAACAAACATTTTTCTGATATTCTATTCAGTCAAAATATTTATCTGTAGATATTCGTGTCACAATTTATTATCCGGCATTCTTATAGTGATACTCATATCAAAATAAACATAAAAAGTTCCAAAGTTTTATTACCGTGGCTATTTACAACAAGTGCGAGTTTGTTTTATTGTTTTGTTAGGTTATTAGCATTTGAACTGAAGCAAAGCAAGTTTGAAGTTTTCTTTGCATTGAATAATAGAGACAGCGAAATTCCACACGTTTTGTGAGACGCGAGAACTTGCGATGCGACTCTTAGAGGTGGAAAATTATTGATATAAGCTTGCGAAGTATTTGCTAATTCATTCCAAGAATGTTATGCCTTTTATTCAACAAAAACATTCGAGTAATAGGATATTTCCCCCCCCAGAGTTATAACGATATATATGCAAGTAAATAACGAAAAAGTCTTTCAATGGAGACGCTCAAAATTTGTGTAAAGTTAAATAAAACAGGCTGTGTATGAGATATCCACTCATTTTTTCTTTCATTTAAAATTATATTTTATAGTTTTAAGTGTGGAATATAATGCCGATCGAATTGGTTTTATTTGGTGGTACGTATTCGAGTGATACATTTTCAATAACTTTGTCAAAAAAATCCGGCTGAATTTGTTGGATGGATTGAACATTTATTTACTTATTTATATATGTATACACGTTTCAAAAATTACAAATAACAAGTTATTGTTTTGGCAACGTTAAAATATTAAAACATTCAATGTTACACAATAAACAATACAACACAAAATAAGGATAGCAATAAATTCAACAAAGCAAGCTCACGAAAAATCTACTTTAACACATTAAAAAATAGTATTCGCCTTAATTAAATTTTGTCCACATGAAATATGTCGACATCCAAAGCAACATAATTGAATATTGTTAATTCTCTGACTGGTTCTACACTTTGGAAGAAAAAAAAACATGTCCACGATTTCTTAAAAAAATATGTTACGTTAACTTTGAGGGCGTTATAGATATTTAAATATTAGAAAGACTTTTCTAATTATTTCCACCACATATTTTATAACCAGAATCATCTTCACTCATCACGAGCATTATCAACTCATATTGTTTAAATAAGTATAAGACAGTTAACACCTGAAAAAGTAGTATAAAATAAAAAAACATTGTATAATATTTATTTATATATAATATAATGTCTTTCAAACAAGAATAAACACATCTTAAAAGTTATAAAAATTAAAGTCAAAGACTTCATAATACTTAATTTTCCTTGCATTCGACTTATTTCCACATTTTTTTAAATACGTGGTATCGAAGCTTGGCTATGGATTGTTTTCGCACATATGATATTTTATCCTTTTTGTTTTATCTAACATGGACTGCAGGTTCCAGAAGAAGGATCATTAGCCATTGTCCATGGGCAACGGCTTCTCTGACAAAGTCTGAGATTTTAATCTTTTCCTGAGTTAGGACGCAAAGCTTGCAAATAATAACGACTTAAAAGCTGGGATATTATATGTATACTGCTAAGTGTTTTGCTCTAGGAAATATAATATTATACAGTGCTACCCCGATCAAACGTTGTCGCATAATCAGTTTTTTCGGATGAATCGTTCATTTTTTATTGTCCCGTAAAACATCCACAAGAATAATGTTAAATAATCCCACACAAACATGAGTTTCCCGATTAATGGATTTCCTCGATCTATCGTCTAAATATTATAGTTATGTCTCAACATATTATATATTATCCCGATTTACCGGTCATTATAGATAAATCTTTCTATCCAATACAGTTTGTGAGTTTAAGCACATTAAATCTTGTATATATTATAATATTAACCAAAGAAATCAATAGTGAAATATACAGTTCACTCAAATCTATTGAGACTTTCTTTAATAAAAAAATCACAAGAAGAAGTTTAAAACACTTTTCGATTATCTCAATAAATAAGATTTAAATAATATAATAAACTCTAACAAAACCCTCTCATATTAACTACCCATAACGCTATACACTTACAATTTGAAATTTATTGTAACGTGTATTTACCAAATAAATAAATAATATATTTTATGATCAGGATCTGTTTTGCTCGTCGCGAGCATTATCAACTAGTTAATCATCTTATATATAAATTAAATAAACCTAAAAAAATATTTATTTATAGATTTCAACTTGTAAAACTTAAGTTAAGATCAGTTTATAAAGGCAAAAGATTTTATATATTTTGTCTCTTGTTTTGCAAACGTACGTTAGTCTATCGTATACAAGTGATCTTTTACTTTTGAGGTGACGATCGGACGCTCAATTTAAGTGGTATTTTATTTGAGTGAAATTGAAATGACCAACAGAGGAGCGGGCAGGTCTCCGAGAGAAAAAATTAGAGCATCGGTCACAAAAAACGCCTGACTCACTGAACGATTAGTAAAAAAATTCATATACACAACAAAAAAATAGCAAAGTATGTTAATAGAATCCAGCAATTCAACGTCACTACTCATTTATCAGTCAAACAAAAAACAAAAAAAACACGAACTTAATTTAATTTTTCGAATTAGCTTTAATTAAAACGTGCTATTATACTCCATGCTACATCTCGGCTAATTAAAGTTAAGATCGGGCTAAAATAAATCGTGAATAAAAAAAAATATTGTTCCCGAGTAACAAAATTATTTTAATGTTTTTTAAAACTCGCTTGTGAGATATTCACGCGTCTTGCTTCCAATTTTTTGTTCCTTCCTATTGACTAAGACAGTGTTCGGCAAACTTTTTAGTTAATCAACAGATCAAATATCAATCGTGCAATAATTACTACTGATGAGATTTCTTTTGAGAGCACCAAATTTTTTATACAGAAATAGGTGCATGTTAAATAATATAATAAAATTTAATTAAAGTTTTACGTCGTGGTTTTTTTAAAACTATATGTATAGTACATTATTTAAAATAATAAAAGTACAATTTTTTAGTATTTATTTTCAATGTATACTTTTAATCAGGACCGGTTTTGCTTATCGCGAGCATAATCAGCAAAAATATGGACCAGTTGATACTGCTTGCGCTGAGCAAGTGCCTACAAGTGGCAGTTTTCCTAAGTGCTATTTAATAAATAGGTGTATAATTTATGATACGGACCGAAGATGGACCATTTTAAGCGTTGAAGCTTTCTACGATTCTTTCATATGTTTTATCACTAACAACCCGGGTTTCGCCTTTTGGCATCTTAAGGAATTTTCTCATAAACTTTCAGTTCTGTTGCATCTGTGTGATATGAAAGTTTACCTTGTAAATTGTTTGTAGCTTGGCTAAAGAGCTACATGAAGCCCACGAGCCTTGGTTCGCTGACCACTGGATTAGGGTAACGTATGCAGTAATCGGTCAGTTAAGGGTATATGTTACTTTAATAAGTCGGCCCAACCTAATTGATAGCTTTTTATGGGAACGATTTTTTTTTCATAAGCATGTTATCTAGATAGTGATTAGCCATCTTTCTTTTTCTGCATGTATTATATAAATAAAAATATTTTTTATTCATTTTTCTTATCTCACAAAAAAAAAATCAACAAAAGCTCTCTTCAATCTCACTATTGGTATGAATAAAGAGAATATTATGTCAAAATCGGTATTCTAAGGTGTAAGAATCAGTTTTGACATGAATACAGCAAACAATGTCTAATGAGTATTATGCTAAGGAGTATTCTGTTGCGGGTGATATATAACAATAGATAGCCACGTTTTACGATGTTAAATAACTATTTATTGTATTGATTGAATTGGCATTTACTTGATAGAACTCCATTTTTACACGGTGAAATAATAGCAACGTATTTTAGTTCTACAGAGTTTTTAAGATAAATATTTTATGGATATACGTTGTAAGTCATAAAACATGTGGAATCGTACAAAGTTTTCATGATTCAAATTAGAATGAGCTAACTAAAATATGTTATGCGGAAACAAATGATTATTTGCGAACGGCTGTAACATATTGTCAGCCAAATTTGAGAGATTTCCAGAGAAACGACATAGACATAAAATTATTATGTGTTATTTAATAAATTTGAACTAATTATTATGTTTACCATTTCAGCTGTGTAAAATATGTATGTTGTACCTTTTCTACACAGCTATATGTATACAAGTAAATTTACGCCTAAGCATGGTTCTGACGAAGAAGTGAGCCGAAATAGCTATTAACCATATATCTTATAAAGTTTGTAGAACTAAAATACATTGCTATTTTTTCACCGTGTCTTATTTATTGTGTCTTACTACTAACTGGCTCACTGAACCACAGAGGAGTGGCTGATGACTGTATTTTTTACTCTTCTACTAACAATAAGCTAAAAAAACAAGCTTCTGGATTGAAAATGCTTATGTAACTTGAGGCATTGTTTGCTTACAAAGAGCGGCGTTTTTATGCAGAATAATTCATTTTAGAAGGCTCTATTGAGTAACGTGTAGCAGACCATTAAAAAGCTTTTTATTTCGTACTTTTAAAGGCGTGCTTATATGCCAAAGTTTCCGGTGTAAGGGTATGAAAAAAGTGACAAATTCCAACAATCATCTGTGTAATTTATGATATCGACTGAAGGTGCTTGATGGAATTTCAATATCAAATTTGAATTGTTACAACTGTTTGTTTGTAAAAGTATGCCTGAAGATGCCGAAAGGCGAAACCCGGTTCATTAGTGACAAAACACATGGAATCGTACAAAGTTGTAACAATTCAAATTTTAAATCCAAAGCAAATAATCAACAAAACAATTTTAGTATTGATTATCACAATAAATCAACTAACAATTTCCCTCTTTATATTCGTAATGAGTTATAAATATATAGAATAATTAATATTTTTTCATAGCTGTTTTAAGCCCTTGATGTATAATTGATTTGTCTTAAAATCGTTTGCAAACTATTTACAAGAGAGCGTTAACATTTCAATTTAAATTAATTTACTTTATTTGTAGATATATATTGTATTATATGACTTCCTAAAAAATGTTTTTTAGTATAAAATTTAAAATAACTCTGATTATTCCACGTATTGTATATTTAAAATTTTATATTAAAATGAACTTCCACAAAGTTACCGCCGAAACCATCGAAAGTATGCTTTTTAGGTCTTAAACCCATGATTGTATATACCTGCTTATGTTAACTCAAACGTTGTGTAAAAGACTAGCTTTTAATTTATAACTTATCTGTTGATAATGCTCGCAATGAGTGAAACCGGATCTGATAATACATTGTGGAAATAATTACCATAAAATGTGTTTATATTCTTTTAAATACCATGCCTTTCCATCAAGAGATGACAGTTAACACCTAAAAAGTAAATATAAGTTGATAACTTTATTTTTCCGCTTGGCGTGTTATGGGATGTGCCACGCGTTTCACTTATTTAACATTTTTAGCGCTAATGTCGCAATTTGTGGGGAGGCTGATTGCATCGTGTTAATAGTTGACTCTCAATAACATAACATTAGAGAGCTAACAATGTTAAAAATTGTGTCTAACAACTAGTTTGTGTGTTAAAATATAGTCTAGCTTGTCCTGTTTATCTCCATGAATTAATTTTTGAAGAATTGGGGCGTAATTTATCATTTACGTGGCTAAGATTAGAACCGGTTGAGAAACTTTTTTTTTACTCTTACTGAATCATAAAGTTAGTCTAATTCTAGAATAACAAAGTTACTTTTATATTATCTATATTAATTGAACATTCAAATATCAAGGATACTCAACGTTGTACTCTACACCGCTTTGAAACATATTGTAGCATTTTTACTCTTTACACGTTTAAAATTTCAATCATAAAAATTCGATCGCTAATGCTCGCGATGACTGAAACCAGTCCTGATCATAAAGCCTATTGTGAAAGTACGAACTAAAAAATATGTTTTTATTATTTAAAATATCATAATTTTCCATCAAGAAGTGACAGTTAGCACATTAAAAGTGATTCAAGTATTATTCCTGAAAAGCTTGCCAGGTTTCTTGCTTTACCATGCATTAAAGCATTAGGCACAATACTACGTTACATGCACTGCAGTCTGCAAAACATAATAAAGTGATTTATTTTTGACATTACGAAAAGTTGTGATTATGAATTGTTTGTTCGTCAAAAAAATAGAATATGTCATTGATAAGAGCTTTAACAATATAAGATAATATTGTAAATGCTTCTGGACCTGATCATAAAATATCGTAAGTTTTCTAAAGGTCATTTTATGCTACGTAAAAAGACGTAACTTTCAAAATCTGATAAAAAAATATCTGACGGTTAAATCGGATAAACACAGTCCCTAAGACTTGGGTTTAAATACAAGGTTGAAATAATTTTCAAAACAATTGATTCCTCTTGTATTTATATACAGATGCATTGTATTGAATTCTTGCGATATAATGCCGGTAGATGCCAATAGGCGAAATCCGGATCGTTAGTAACAAAATATGTGGATTTGTATAAAGTTTCAGCAATTCAAATTTTATATAATTTACGATATCGACTGAAAGTGCTTGACGGAATTTCCATATTAAATTTTAATTGTTCCGATTGTGTGTTGATATCGCGCGTTTTGTCACTAATAACCAGAGTTTCGCATTTTGGCATCCTCAGGCACTCTATCAGTTCTGTTGCGTCCGTGGTGCAATAATGCAATATAGCTTTCATGAAAGTGTTCCATTTTGTTTGACGTTGGATCACGTGCATGACAAGCGATATTGTAATAGATTGTGATTTATATGTGCAACCTGCCTTTAGGAGATTTGCATTGTTACATAATCACCTTTTTTCGGATCCTATTTTGTTGAGTTAATGTCCACAATGGATTAAACTACGCCACTGCACCGTTCGGGAGATAATTGTAGTTGAAAGAGTTTGACACGAGTTTTACCAAAGTGATTCATACGATTGCGTTTGTTGTAAGTGGTATATGTCTGTTTACGGACATGAATACTTTCAATTTACGTTTTATAGATGTAACATTTGGAAGCATTTTTGATGTTTCTTCATTCCGGATTGAATAATGTCTATTGATGACCAATCATCTCTGAAAAATAACAAGTTTCACTTTTCATTGCCTGCATATATTTTGTAAGGAATAAGCCATTATGTATATTTATGACCGTGACGTGTGACATTTAAACTTGGAGGTTTTAACTGTCACTTCTTGATGGAAATGTACGATATTTTAAATAATTACAACACATTTTTACTATTAACACCAGGGCGTCCAACCTTTTAGTCATTGGGAGCTACTTTTTTATTTAAAATTTGCTTGGATCTACATTTAATAATATTATTACGGACAATTTTATTGGGATATTATGTTATTCTTCAAAGTTTAAATTACACTTTAAAGGCGAAACGTGAACGATATAATTCCTAAAAATGCCAAAAGGCGATGCCCGGATCATCAAAAGGCTTAAAATTTCAAACATTCAAATTTGATACTGAAATTTCACTAAGTACCTTCAGTCGATACCATAAATAATATATTTCAAGCCATATAAAAGGAAAGCTTGCGTGACTTTCGAACAAGATATCAACATTAAGAGTACATATGCTCGATCATCACACGAAATCTTAAATAAACAAACAAATACAAATCGGTCGCCGCTTCTCAGACCATTTCGAGGGGGTATAACCTACCCGTAATTCATCGTAACAATCATCCCGCCCAATATTAAAGCAGCTTATTAAAATTGCCGCCTGTTTAATTTCATTTACATTAAAAAAAAATGGTTTTGTTGCTAGCAGGAAATAAGCTAGGTCTTTAAAACAGGAGAGAAGATGTATTGTGTACCTTTTCTACACAGCTATATATAGATAAGCAAAAGTTAGTTTAAGTAGTCATAGTTCTGACGATGGCGTTAGCCGAAATATCTATCAACTATATTTTTTAAAAATAATTTTGTAGAACTAAAATACATTGCTATTTTTTTCATCGTGGAATATATTTAAACTTACTTTATGATTTTTCAGTGGCATTCTAGGTGGGCTGTCGCATAGGATTGGATATTTCCTATCCATCTCCGCCTGTTTCTCCGGAGAATACGCCACGATGGTTTTCATGGCTGGCATCGCCATTTGCCTGATGACGTTCGAATGGGCGGCGGATTCCACGTTATAGTCACCAGTCCACAGTACAGTGCCCCCGCTCTTGGTAACGTCCAGCTTGATCAGCATCATCAGGCTGAAGACGCACATGGTCGCGCACAGGATGAGCACCCTCTCAAGGCTCGCCCATCGTCGACCACTCGTCGGCCATTTCCTATGCGAGCCATTCAAATCCATCTTCAGATTTCGACACTCATCTCTAAGTATTGTCATCCGTTCTCATTGCCAAGAAAACTTATAAAAAACATTCTCAATCACACGAAAGTCTGTCAGTGATTATTTAAATCAGACAGTCGATATTGTAACAACAAACAAAAGTCGACTTTTAATTCACAGTGGATATTTTTTACATGAATCATGTTCGAAAATGTATCAATGAAATAAGCAAACCGTTTACATTTTATATTCCATATCGCCACGTTAATAATTGCAAACACATACTAACACTTTCGGCACTTAAATATTGTTCAATATACAAGTTCAAATTCTTTAATATCAGTTATTTTTATCGGTATATAAATTAACTGTTTTATTTACATATCATACGGACGTTACATAAAATCTATTTTAATTAATTGGTGTATAAATTAGATTTAAAGTCATATATTTTAAAACTTCACAAAATTTTAAAACATTGATCGAATTTTTCGTTTTGATTTTTTTTAACGTTTATCTTATTTGCTTCAAATTATTGATATAAATCAATTATTTATCAAATTCTAAAACATGTAAACGACGTATGCCTAAATTTTGTATATTATCATATAATCAAACTGTTTTATTTATAGTTTAAAAAGATGTATATTTTTAATTGATTAATTTCGGTTAAATTTTGCTAAAATTTTTGAATAAACAATGTCAAAATACATATTAACTATCTCATAATAAAAATGCACTGTTTTTTTATTATCTATTACACAAAACTTACTTCATATTTAATTCAAAATGCTTCTAATTATTGAAAGAATTGTTTTATTTATCAAATTGTAATGGACTAATTTAAACGATAAGAATTCACTAAAATAATTATTAAATAACACAAATTAACTTGTTATTTTAAGTTTAAAACTCATCTACGTTTTGATTTTAATTTAAATTGAGTAGAAAATGAAAACATCTCGCGATGTATTTCGATGTTTCCCGATATGCCGTTACAATACGTCCGACAGCACCAAGATACCACAGTTAACTGGTCGGTTTTTGTTTTGCAAACTCTCATAGAAGTTTTCGAAAGAAAGTAGTGGATGCATATCTCGAACGGCTGTCGTTAGGATTTTCTCATATCTCAGCTGTTTTTTAAGCAAGATTGTATTTTATACCATGCAAGGACACAGTAACGCCAATATGCAAATAAAATAGTTAGGTGACATATTAAAAATACTTTTAACTGTCACTTCTTGTTGGAAAGGCATGATATTTTAAGTAATAAAAACACATTTTAGTACTTATTTCAACAATGTATATTTTATAGTGGAAGTAAGTACTAAAAAAAATATGTTTGCGTTATTTAAAACAAATGTAAATAATAAAGCACGATATCAATTTTGAATTATTTAAACTTTGTACAATTACACATGTTTATTCAATAACGGTCCAGGTTTCACCTTTTGGCATCTACAGGCATTTTATGATACGGATATAACAGAACCGACTAAATGCTTCTGTGATAAATGAGGGCTGACGTCAATTCTGTTGCATCCGTGTGATAGAATGCCTGAAGAGGCCGAAAGGCGAAATCGTCACATGGAGAAAGATTATTTATATATTTTTATAAATAAAACATATTTTTTATTGTATTACTCACGACCGGTTTCACAAATCTAGAAAATTGACTATTTAATTTTATCATTTGAAATTTGTGTACGATTATCTGCTAACGCGTGTGGTAGTTGTTCAAAATGTTCATTTATGTATCAGTTGATAATCCTCGTCTTCGGCGAAACCAGTTCATGTTGTTTTATTGTAAAGCGCCTTAATATTAGTGAAATGTTTAATATATATATTAAAATATAGAACCTTCCCCTGAGTGAAAAAAACGAATGACTAGTCTTTCGATAAGAGATGTTTGAAAAATATATCAATCAACAATTTGCCGATTGGTTGGTTGATCTTTAATTTAATGAACTACAATAAATAGGAAAGATTAAAAAACTTTTTTACACGCTGTTGTAGATTTTTAACGACATCACAGCTCTGCTTAAAAGTGATAAAAATGTACTATTTTGTAGTTTTTATAACTGAAGTCTCAATATAATGGAACAAAAAAATAAGTAATTCAATTAAGTCGTCGTTTCAAAATGGCGGCATTCCATTAATCCCTGTAAATATGTAATTAAAAGAAACGGCGTACGGCAGTTAATCGAAAAATTAACCACGCTTGCAAAACTTGAATGAGCTCGTCGCACAAACTGATAATTGCCAATGAGAAAAATTGCAAAAACACCAATCAGTCGATAGAGTGTGCATTGAATAATAATTAGCTATCAAAGATAGTTTAGTTGTCAGATTGGGTTATGAGAATGGTACATACATCCAAGTCATTGATGGAGGAATTATGTCTTCGGTATGGCAACACTTAAAACAATCGGAGTGACTTTTGGGAACAACGGTTCTTAACGCGCTAAACAGGATATGAAAAATAAGAACAATTTGAAAGAATAAACAATGTCAGAGCTGTTCCACCAATCTCTTTTTTTACACTGTGGATATTTTCCAACAAAAGCCGTTTTAAAAGAATGATATAACCCATAGACAAATTGAAGATAAAGTTCCCTAAAGTTGAATAAAACCATGTTATTCAAACTATTTTTATTATAGATTCAGTATTCAAATAATAAAATTTTATCATTTTGGAATAATTTAATACAATACTCGAGGACTATCTTTTGAAATCTCTCAAATTGAGATATTTTTCTAATATCGAGTGAAGATGCTAGATGAAATTGGAAAGACGAAACCCGGGTAGCAAAAAAATCATTTTGGCTTACGCCCTCATCAGAACTATTATATAAACTAATGCCTTAAAAATTTTGAAGAATTTAAATACATTACTATTTTTTCAATGTGATATATAGGTGTGTTTGTAATATGTCAATCGCAACACTGGCAAAGTTGCATAACTTTTCCCGTATATTCCAGATTTATCCCCGACTGACTATTACGTCATCGAAATTATCAAAAAAATAACCACTCGAAAGAAGTGTGGCTCCTATGGGGAAGCGATCGCCGGATTGAACCGCATTTTGATTGTTTGGACAAATCGCTCTTGAAGAAAGGCATAGCTATTATATGTTAGAAAAGCGTTGGAATAGATGTATCGCTCTGGAAGGAAACTAAATTGATGAATAAAATCGAATTTCGTCTATAAGTTGTTGTGTTATTTGCCTTACTATGAACTCGTCGGTGAAATTTGTAGTTTACCGTTTATTGAGTGTTAAAACATACGTACGATATCTTGATGTCAGTCATTATACGACGCCGGTCGCAGCATGACCATACGATAGCATTCAATTTGATTCAAATGTAATTACGTCAACTAGTGTTTCGTTAATCGAAACCAATCGAGTTTTTTACCCGGCCGAATTGCAATCTTAATAATTATTTGAAAGACCATTCATGAAACTAGCCGTTACTAATAAAGAAAAAAAATGAAATCAATTTATCGGGACGTTTTTTATCGCTGATTTTTTTGTGAGATAGCGTATATTATATTTTTACACACTAGTGGATTCATAAAAATAAAAAATTGAATATTCACGCAGGAAAAAATATTCGCAACAATTTTCTTTCAGAACAGCAGAGAGCTTTCAAAAATTCAAGATATTTAAAATTTATTGATTGAATTGGCGTTCACTTGGTATAACTCCATTATAACACGGTGAAAAATAGCAATGCATTTAAGTTCTGCAAAATTATTTTTAACAAATATAGTTGATAGGTATTTCGGCTCACGTATTTATAAAATGTCCTGTGGCTCATGTTTATCCGTTTATATCGGACAGAAAGATAGAAGTATATCTACTCGAGCTAAGGAACATGTAAGATCATTCAACAGTAAAAAAACAGATTCACAATTCGCTAATCACGTTATTAAGGAATCACATAATATAAATTCAAACTCAGCGCCTAAATGTTTGCATTTTTGTAGTAAGGGTCGGAGAATGACGGCTTTGGAACAGCTGGAAATCAATAGACACCAATTATCACAAAGGATTCTTAACGAACAAACTAACATAATAATATCGCCACTTGTCCAGCCGTTGTACAAAGGGGTGGTCTGATTTGCTTCCAGAAGGACTACTTCCGTCACACATATAATCTTATTGTCATAGATACCTATTGTTTCATTTAAAATTTTGAAAATTTAATGTCATTGTGTTTAAATAACAAGCTAGGCCGTTGGAAAAGGAGAGAGGAGATGTTGTGTACCTTTTCTGCACAGCTATATATAGATAAGCAAATGTTAGTTTAAGCATAGTTCTGACGATGGCGTGAGCCGAAATAGCTATCAACTATATTTGTTAAAAATAATTTTGTAGATCTAAAATACATTGCTATTTTTTCACCGTGTGATATTTAAAATTGTTAAAACTTCATCATTTCAAATCAGGACTGTGGAGTCGAAAAAGTAAATTTTTGACTTTTTCCCCCTTTTCCTATTTATGAGCATTAAAATTAAATTTTAACCAATCAATTCGGTAATTATACATTGAGATATTCTTAAAAATCGTCTAATACAAAAAGTAGTTGGTGTAGCTCGTTTTTCACGACTTTGACTCTACACCCCAGAAGATTTGTTTAAAATTAAAAGAATAAGTAACAAAGGGAAAAAATAGACAGAAAGTAACACGGTGAAAAAAAAGCAATGAATTTTTGTTCTACAAAAATTATAAGATATGTATAGTTGATGGCTATTTCGGTGTAGTTATTAAGGTAGTTATAATAGTTATTAAGGTAATTATTATAATTCTGATAGAAGCGTAAGCCGAAATAGCTATCAACTATTGTATATATCTTAGAAATTTCGTAGAACTAAAATACATTGCTATTGTTTCACCCCTTAATAACTTTAAATCCTAATATCTCCAAATTAGCAAGGTTTTACATTTACGGTGCGATTTACATACAAATACAAATGATAAAAACTTTTGTATTTCAATACTTAAGAGACATAGTACGTAAAATATATATTTTTTTATTTATTATAAATTCAACCGTCGTAAATTCAATACATTACTGTTTTTTATGGTATAATGGATATCTACGAAATAAACGTAAATTAAATCAATAGAAAGGTAGTCATGATAATTTCCATAATTTTATTTAACACTGATATTGTTCAATAAGTTTTTGAATTATGCTTTACAAAGGACACTAAGGAACAAAAAAAGATAAAACAAAGAAGTTGTACGCATCTGAAACGTAATCATTGACAGTAGAGAGCTTTTGTATTGGGAGAAAATTAAGATAGACGTCGATAATGGCCGCAGATGACACTTAACCTAGATACAAAAGCATGCCCATTAAGCTGTTGTTAAAATAATCGACGTCAAAAGAACAACTGTGTCCAATCTGAAGTCGTAAAACAAAGAGTATAAATGAGAACGGTATTATCCAAAGTGGTTTAGATTGCGCTCATCAGTACAACTTCGAGAGGAAATACCTGTCACAGCGATATGCACTAATTATAATTATTATCGACTCGCTATCGACAGAGTGTTTCCACTATAGTTTTTGTCCCAAGTAATGCCCCATAAAAAGGTTCACGTGTTTTAGTAGAGAATAATTGTTGTGATGTACCAATCTGGGGTGCGCGGGATGTCCAAAAAGGGTTCACTTTTTTTTTTCACTTGTAAATATGTGAATTGTTACAGCTTTGTACGATTCCACATGTTTTGTCACTAATGACCCGGGTTTTGCTTTTCGGCATCTACAGGCATTCTATAACACGGATGCAACAGAACTGACGTACAGAAACAGTTAGCATCGTCTATACATCAAATTTATTAATTACAGGAAAACACTTACCCCAAGGCTAGCATTCAATGTCATTTATAACAAATTTAATAATATAAATCTAATAATAATTAACTCAATTGCCTATGATAATTTTTATTAACGATCTTGTTAATGAGTCTTTCGTGAAAGGGTTTTGCAACAAATATTAATTAACTAACATTAAGATACGAATTATTTAAATCTGCAAAATAACAGTCAAATATTTAGTTAAGAATTTTAAAAATTAATACTTATATTTCATCACAGCAGCAGAACTGTTACAGAACAAGTACAAAGTTGTAGCAATTCAAATTTGATATTGATATTCCATCAAGACCCTTCAGTCGATATCATAAATTGTAAACATTTATTTGATCCGGTATCTGTGGGTTTCTTTACGAAGGAAAAACTATTTCTGAAATTATTTTATATGTTTCACGTTTATGAATAAAGTATACAACATTCGTAACCAGTTTCGGTCAACGCGAGTATTTTCAAACGAAAAAAAAATATTGTGGAAATCGTACCGAAAATGTTTAATTATGTAATTGTTGAATTATACCAAGATTCGTATGGTCATAATTTGATGAATATTAATGTGTTTTTAGTATCTACCAGATCTATTTCAATGATTATATGAATATATATTAAAATGTCGTCATTGTGTTGTTTTCCATGGTAAAAGCAATTAAAAATTTACAGTGTTCTTAATTATTTTTTTAACCTATACCCCTTTCAAATCAAGAGCATAAGGCCTTTTCATGAATTTTTTTTTCATCAGCTGATAATACTTGCGATAACCGAAACAGATCCTGATCATAAAACATATTATGGAAAGAAGTGTTATTTTTACAGTTTAAAAATTATACCTTTATTTGAATTACCGGTGTTGTGAGTGACAAAACATTTGGAAACGTACAAAGCTTCGACGATTCTATTTTGATAGCCTTTTATGGGCACCCATATTGGGTGCCAAATTCAAAACGTTTGAGCACCACTTGTTACACTCCAGAACAGTGCGGTTAGAAGTTTGTAGAATATTCGCCAGAGGGCAGTACTGATCATCATAAATAAGCTACTACTTAATCTAGTCTGCAAGTTTTTATTCTTTCCTGTACTTATACTGAATCATGAATCAAAAGAAAATTAGCATTATGAGTACGGATACTAAAATTCAGACGTTGATCTAAGAAGTCGACGTTGCTGATATTAGTTGCAATTTCCAGTGGTTCGAAATGTTATAGGCACCGCTTAATACATGGAATTTTGACGAAACGAGATGTGGACGAGAATGAGTCACACAAATATTATTTTTCAATGTATTAAAGTAGATGTTACATGAGCTTACTTGGTTGAATTCCTTACCACCTTTGTTATTGTCTTGCTATTTATTTCTTTAATTTTAAACATGCGCTTACGTGTTTGTATATTTGTAATAAAGGTCACAAGATGACGACTTTGGAACAGTTGGAAATTAATCGATATCAATCATCACACGAAATTCTTAACGAACAAACTAATGTAAGTCTGTCGTCGCTCCTCAGACCATTGCGAGGAGCTAATTCTTTTCCGTAATAAACCATTCCCATCCAACAAACCATCTCCGTGCAATATATAAGCTCATTGTTACAGCTACTTATTTAGTTGCATTAACAATTTTATATTTTTTAGTTTTATTGCTATCGGGAAATAAGCTAGGTCGTTAAAACAGACGAGAAGATGTTTTGAGTACCTTTTCTACACAGCTATATATAGATAAGCAAATTTTCGTTTAAACATAGTTCTGACGATAGCATGAGAAGAAATAACTATCAACTATATCTTAAAAAAAAAATGTTGAACTAAAATACATTGCTATTTTTTCACCGTGTTATAATGGAGTTCTATCAAGTAAATATCACTTCAATCAGCGATTGGGTGACATATTAATTTAGGACGTTTTTCTAAGGTAAAGTTGCCAGTGGTAGGGTTGATGAAAACATTTTAAATTGATTAAAAATAATGTTATAGTAAATAAAAAAAATGTCATGCTGCTCTATGATTACTAGTAGTGACATATGAATGTAAAATTACATATATAAATTTGCAACCTATTTTAACTTCCTCAGGCCCAACTTTTTATCTTTTATATATATTTTGTTTAACTTTAGTATTTAGGTAGATATTAAAGAAGAAAATTTTTTTTGTTCTCTGAATTTTCTTTGATATATTATAAAATTATGGTTTGGTACACTGCAAAGTACAGTGTTTTGATTTCAAATAATAAAAACACATTTTTTTTAGTACTTATTTCCACAATATATTTTTTGATCAGGACCAACTGACCAGTTGATATTGCTCGCGATGAGCGAAACCGGTCTTGATCAAAAAATATATTGTGGAAATAAGTACTAAAAAAATGTGTTTTTATTATTTAAAATATCATGCCTTTCCATCAAGAAGTGACAGTTAACACCTTAAAAGTGGTTTTGATTTCAATCATTAAAAAATTTGTAAATGATAAAAACACAGATGATCAGGACCGGTTTCGCTCATCGCGAGCATTATCAACCGGTCCTGATAAAAAAATACATTTTGCAAATAAGTATTAAAAAACGTGTTTTTATTATTTAAAATATCGTCCCTTTCTTTCATAAAGTGACAGTTAAACACCTTAAAAATTAAAAAAAAATATAGTCTATAACATAAAAAACAATTTTATGTTATAGACTTTTTAATACAATGAAAAATAAACTACGCCGTGCAAAATTGGGATACCTATAGTATACTGACAACAGAATAATGCGGGGAGCACTTTGATTTGCAAAAGTTCAGATGAAAATGAATTGAAACTTGCTATTTTCATAGAAATGTTCACAAAGTGTGAAGAGGTTACAGTAACGACTTATTTATCAAGGGAGGCTTAATTCAGAACTCAATCTTAAAGTAATTGCATTTCAGTACACGGTGTTTCTTAAATGTAATACAAAAATATTTAACATATTGTGTTTAAAGATTTTTCCATTTTTTTAGCGCTACAGTGTACCTTGCCCGCCTTAATTAACCTCTAAGAAGCCTTTATGTCCCACTTTTACATGTTAATCACTGACATCCAGTACTCGGGAAGTATTGTGGCATTCAATTTATCAACAAGAATATAATATACGAGGTGTTCTGTTAGCTTCCACTAATGCAAACATAGAATATGTCGGACCAGTGTTTTATATATATATATATATATATGATGTCGACTGAAGGTGCTTGATGGAATGTCAATATCAAATATGAGTTGTTGAAATTTTGCAATAGAAACATCAGTTCTATTGCTTCCATGTGATAGAATTCCTGAAGATGATGAATGGCAAAACCTGGCTGTAAATGATAAATCATGTGAAAACGTACAAAATTTCAGCAATTCAAATCAAAAATAGAAACGTCAAAAAAGCTATCTAATTTGAAATAATAAAATAGTGTATAGATACTGTAAAATAAAACGCTATTTTTTCCAATTCTGTTTTATATTTAAGCGTACTAATGACACACCTGTTGTGTGTTGTTGATCCACTAAGTTGAAAGTAATTATATTGTTTTGTTATTTTAATATTTCATTAAATAAATTTATTTATCTCATGGCTTGTCACTAAAGACACGGGCTTTTTCTTTCGGCATCTCCATGCAAGCTTTCATACGGATGTAACAGAACTTTCGCTAATAAAAAAAAGCATGTGGAATCGTATAAAGTTCAGCAAGTCAAATTCATTTTTATGTTTATTCTAAATGAAACGATCACACTGTAGTCTTATAAGTAGCTATTGATTACATTATAATAACCGTGTTAGCGTATATTAATTAAATTCCTCGGTGGCATTTTTCTCATATCCATGTTAATAAAATTTCTACGTATAATGAGACAATATTAAATTATGGCATAATTTCCAATTATCTTATAAAAAAACCAGTCGAAAAAGATTAACCTATAATAAGATGGAATTTCGTTTCTAGCTATAAACATTCTTTTAGCTGTTATTATTATATTATTCAGATAAAAATTAATGCGATGATATCATGATTGAATTCGCTAATTGAGTAGAAGCAAAATGAAATTCTTCACACCAGATTTAGTTTGTTCTACGCACTACCCAACTATAAAATCTATAGCTAATGATTTGTTCGATATGTGAAAAAAAAACAACGCATATATATTTACAAATTGATACTCTTAAAAAGTGAACGTATTACGATGTTTAGGGATTAAAATTATATCTATGTGTATAGTATGAATGTTTGCTTGTTTGTATGTGTTTCTATACCATACATCCAATTGAGATGAAACTTTAATGTGTTGTTGTTAACATGCCTGCAAAAGCTTTTAAATCAGAACAACTATTAGATTAAGACGGTTTCACTTATCGCTAACGCTATCAATTGATACAGTGGATTATGTTTATATGCTCCTCGCATGGACAGCATTATGTGGCCTGCTCACGTGTCGTAAAAACGTCTGATTTATTCTTGTACACAACAGACGAAAAATATATTATATGCATGTATATTTTGTGTATCCAAAAGCACCTTAGTGCACTAAATTAAAAAAAACTTTCTTTCTTTAATTGACATTGTAATCCATGTTGGGTACCCACTAATATTATATAAATTATAAAATAATAGAATAGAAACAATTCACGATGTCAACTGAGCTTGATGGAATTTCAATATCAATTTCGAATTATTGAAACATTGTAAATTTCAACATGTTTTGTCACTCACAACCCGGGTTTCATCTTTGGCATCTTCATACATTGTATCATACGGACGTAGAGTAATATCCATAACTCCATATCGGATACAATAGCAAAATCAGTTCTATTGCTACCGCATGATATTATGACTGAAGATACTGGAAGGCGAAACCTGGTGATGATAAATCATGTGGAAATATAAAAGATTTCAAATATTCAAATCTGATTTTTTATTATTCTTCTGTTGGGTTTAATACTGAATGTAAATACAAGCCGTGTCGTCTAAAATATCGAGACACGATAAAGAATCCATTTTTAAATAATCAAATAGTATAAAGATACTGCAAAAAATAAAACGTTATTTTTTCCAATTCTGTTTTTTTTTAATGTTCGTGTGACAAACTTATTGTGTCTTGTTGATCCCCGAAATTGGAAGAAGTTATATCGCTTTGTTATTTTAGTTTTTCATTAAAAAATTTTAAACAAGTTTATTTATTTCATTAGCATATTTGAGTGATTTTATATGGTAACATTATTTCACAGAGATAATCAGTTTATGATTATTAGCACTATATTTACCATAGACAAGAATATTGATATGGCAGGTAATATAAACAATCAAGAAATTTTGACATACCATAAAAGCTTGATAATTCTATAGCTATATTAACTCGTTCCCTGCTGAGCATTTTAATCGATATTCTTATATATAAATTAATTTATTACACTTTTGTCCATCTTCATACGAAATTGCTTATGGGGAGTAATTTCTATTTTATAATTTTTTCCAGGGTGCGGACAATTTTTGGTTTTGTTTTGTCTTTATTATAAAGCACCCGTAAAAACATATAAATGTGTATTATTTTTTAATTCAGGGATGGACAAATGTTATCTTTTGAATGCTGTCCATGGATTGATCGAAATGTATAGTTAAAATCTGTCAAATTGTTCATTGAGATATTTTTCAAAATTTTCGAAACACGAAAAGGCAGTCGGAGTCACTCGTTTTTCACAGCTCTGACTCTAAGTCCGGCCGTAAACCGCGACTTCACAGCCCTGAATATGTGTGATTTTGGACGATTACAAGTTGATATTGAAAATCCCAAAAAAACCCAAAGTTTAGACCACGTAAAAAATATTTGAAGCTCAACACAACAATTTCCCACGGGACATAAAGTTTGTGGAGGTCTGGTAATGAAACAGTGCGAAAAATCTTCATTTTTCTGCAGAGGTAATAAAAAACTATTGTTGTTTTTTTACCCTGGCAATAAACACGGCAACACTTTGACAATGAAATAGCAACGGTAGGTTATGTTACGGTGATGATTCTAATCCACTTTTTATGAGCCTTCATCAATAAAACTAATTATAGGCATGTCTGTAACAGGAAATAGGTCAGTTATTATAGAGCGATATTTGATGGCGGCCCACCTGCAGGTGCCCATATTGTTTCTAGTAAATTACTTTGAGTGATGTCCGATAACAGGTATTAAACAAAAAATATCGACGAACTCGTTTAGGTAGGTCAGTCAGAGACACCTTTTGGAGAATTTTGACAAAAATCATTTTGTATGCGGTCGATCAAATATGAACAATTGTATTGCAATAATCGTTGAAGTTATGTGATAATATCACCCAAATTAGACTACAATACAATCAGTACTTTAGGGAATCACCTTTAAACCATTCAACCGAAATCCATTGCAATTACGGCCTAATAACTAATAAATAATTAACTCAGTCTAAATTCGGTACCTAAGTTTCTGACAACTCTGGTTGCTAGGCCAATGTAATTATATATCATTTTATTTTGAAGTCTATCTTTACCACTTTGGTAAATAATTTGACAAGCATAACTGATGTCTTTGTTCACCTTTAAATCACTAAAAAAATAAAAATAAAGGGTAATTGTGGCGTTTACCCGGGTGGCAGATTTGTGAGATGCTGAAATTAATACAAAAAAATTAATGTTCATTTTTAAAAAAATAAAAGATGTGAAGGTGTCTTATTCTGTTAACGCCTCGCAGAAAATTAACATAAACCTTTTGATTACTTCTTTGAAAATTATTCCCGGCGCACATCTCAGTGCATTTATATTATATCAATAACCCAATACTGCTTAAATATATTTCAACAGAAAGTTTTATCACTCTTGTCCAGTTTTATGGATTTATTCAAAACTGTCTCCGTGATATTTTTAGACACCTTACGTAAAAAACAGATAAAGATCTCTTTTTATTAATCCTATTTTGCTTTTTGATTGTGTGTCAAAAAATCTTAACTTAAAATAATAATATATTTAGTAAGTTATTGTCCAGTTGTATCGATAGATTTATTCAAAATTGTTTCCGTGATATTGTTGGCCATCTTTTGCAAAAAATACATCGAGATATCATTTTCGAAATTCAATTTTGCTTTCTAATTTGGCTGTCAATAACCATAAATTCAAATAATGATTTATTATGAACTTCAAAATTAGTAACGAATTTCTTTGTCAATATTAATGGAACACAATTTTTTTGCTGCTTGTATATTTCGAAAATTGAAAATCAAAACAAAAATTGTTATTACAATATACACCCGAAACTATTGATACACGGTTTCAAAAAAAAGTGACGGCTAATTTTTTGATTTAAACGAAGAGGTTTGATGCTAACGCGTCATAGATGTTAATCCTTCATCAATTTGATATCAAAAAAATATTTATTGAGTATAGCATGTGATATATTTTAAATTAGTAATTACCGTCTCAAATATTTAAACTTTCGAACCTTCCCCAAAACTTTTAACCGTTACTATATTGGCAAAAATTTTACTGTTAAATATAATTTACCATCGCGTGGTAACTAGCTGTTTCTAAAATATTTTTCATGCATCGAAAAAAAACCCCAAACGTTTTTTTTTAATGTAGATTTGTTGCTGATTATTACACGCCATTTTAAAATGCAATAGATAATTAATGTTGTCAGTAGAAAAATGCCAATTTTCCATACATGGAAACACGTTCTTGCCATATTTTAAAAGCATTTAAATACTCACAACCGTTTTACAGGCAAAAAAATTAATTAAGTTATGGACTTATTAGGTAAGATGGTGCATTTTGTAACTAAGTATGCATTGCTTTTAAAATTAAATTGATGATACATCTTGTCTTTAATATATTTAACGTTACCATTCAGTTTATATTATACAACACAAATTGTAAATACTCTTTCATTATAAAGTAAGACATATTTTTTTATATGGGCGTACCGTATATTTGACTTAATTAATCAGCCGTTCCTTCTTTAAACGTGCGTTAATAAATAATCATATAATCTAACAGAACAAACATTTAAACCCCAGCTCTACACTTTAAGCTTATGTGAAAACAATACGAAAAATGTGTTTCCTTTCTACTTTTATATAACATTTCTTTTTTAACAATAATAAAATAATAATTAAAACAAGTCTTACATTTATCAGAGCAGATAAAATTATTGATTTTCTTCGATAAGACACTGCAACTGAATTAATCCTAAATTTAATTGTTTTCTATTGTATTTTTCAAAATCTCAGCGAGGAATACTGTCAATTATTGTTGATAAAAAAACTATATATTTTGAATACACCCAATCCTTTTTTTACGCGATAATTGGTTCCAGAAAACGGCGCGTAAAAAAATCACAACTTTCATCTAATTAGACAATTTGGTTCCAAAAATTGAAAAAATTCGCGTAAAAAAAGGACTGGGTGCAATTAACAATTTTAATTGATATAACAATTTAGATCAATGTGTGAACGACGACCATCGTCGTAGCATTTCCCTATTGTTGCATAAATTGTATTCAAATTATCGGTAATAGTATATAGGTTTTTTTTTCTATTCGCGCGCACATTTATCGCATGTCAGCAAATTAGTTTCTATTATAGTTCAATTTAATTTGTAACTGAAAATAACTATTCTGAAGAGGTGCTATAATTATGTTACCTGCTGTTAGGAGAATCGATGAACCTCTGAGAATGATTGGTTCGGTGTAAATTTTAATTGAAAAGAAATCGAAAACTCATTTGAAATTTTAATCACCAATGCGGTCCTATTCCTGTGTTTATTACTGGCTAGAGAATGATATAACCCACGCAATCAATGCGCGATATTCAAAGCTGAGCGGTGTTATTTTCTATGTTTGATTTTTTCATGTTGGTTGTACTATTTTAAATTATGTTTTCGTCGTAGTTATGTATACTGCTGGTAAAATACAATATGTCAAACTTAAACATGAAATGTCGACAATCATATTAATTAACCGTGAGATTGCTGGGTGTCGATTTTTTTTATTCCGTATAAAGCATAGGTTCCAAAACTTTTAAGGGTGGCGACCCCTTTTCATAAAATTCATGTGATCCGCGACACCCCATACAACCCAAAAGCATACAACAAAAATATATTTTTAGTTGACCGTATAAGTTGGCGACTCCCAGGTTGGGAGCCTTTGTTATAAAGTATCAGCAAATCACCTGTTTTAACGTAGACAACTGAAAGAGGGTAGTATAGAGATATGCTGTGTTCATATTTCATATACAAGAAACTATTTCGAATAATCGAAAAAGCGTTCAGCAATCAAAGGGTTGAATAAGAAATAACTTTGGTTTTATGATAATATTTGAAGAATATTATTCTTGGTTATTTCTGTCCATTCTCATACGTATTACAGTGATTTAGTGTATAAAATTTCATTAAAATAAAGCACCACCAATATACAAAGGATGAATAGAAAAAAATGCACCACTCAGTCAAATGATATTTTGTGTTAACTGTATGGGTTCTATTCGTATTTATCTGCAAATAATCGTGCATTAAATTAAAGATCAACCAATCAATATTGGCAAAATGTTTATTGAGATATATTTTTTAATCGTCAAATCGAAGAATTAGTCGGGGTTCATTGTTTGTCACGATTTCGACTTTGACTCCACAATCCTCTTTTTTTCTCTATGCACAACTTTAACTATTGTCTTGTTTGATTAATTTTTTTAATGGCTAAGATTAATTCTAAAAGAATATAATATTATGATTGGAACATGGAAGCGTAGTCTAACATTTGAGTGTGGGTCGTAAACAGCCATTTGATGATTGTATACGGCCCGCGGGCCAATGTTTATATTCGTCTGGCATAGACAATAATAATTTATTCAAGATCCACCAATAAAACTCTTACAAAATATTAAATTCGTTATGGTGCACAAGCTTGACTAAATGCATTCGTAAGATACGAACTATCAATAGCTGTCAGAGTGACGTTTCGAGTTTCCAATTTTCACCGCTAGAGTTATGCAATAGCCTGTTTACTTTGGAAATAAAATGACATTAATAAAAACTAACGTTCTGAAGGTGGGGATAAAATAATTATTTTAAAAGAGATAATGAAGCAACAGGCAAAGAACAGAAATACCGCCGGAATAAAAACCATGTCGTTTTCCGATGGACGACGATTATTTCTGAATGTAAATAGATATACTTGCCTGTTTTATGTGCAATTGATTACTTGATTATTACGAAACATTAAGAAATTCGTTACCTTCGATTGAATACTTTCTTACTTAACGACGACTCTTTCTAATTATTCTACTTGTTAAGATTTAATTGCATTGATACGTATATTTAAATGATGCGTATGTTTGATAAAAACTTTAATATATAGTTAAACATTGAACAGGTAATATATTATTGAAATAAAATGGGTTATCTTAATGAGATGATTTTTATATTGAAAGAAAAAAATCACATGTCAAACATACTTAAACTCATTTTTTGTACTTTGTCGCACGTTGCACGTTGAAACAGCTGACAGTGGTGTGTTGACATGTGACAGTCAAACACATACGGGGGTTTACAGTGTTAAATGCATATATATATTATTTTTGTTGACATATAACCTGATTTATTTTCATAATATCCATATCTTTGGTTGACACCAAAACTATTGCTTTTTTTAATACTCAATGTTGGATTGTTTTTTTCCTGTGGCTCAGTAGGAAAAGGTTAAATTTAAAATCTCATAAAAGTGTCATGCTGAATATATTTGAATAAAAATATGTATTGCAAATTATTGATTATATGCATTATTTCAAAGACAATACACGCGACTGTCTGTAAGGACAAATAGCTCGACGTCGGTATTTTTAAGTCTCATATTACACTGATAAATTGGGGGCAAGTTCATAATGTAATAGTTGGTACACACGGGCATTTATTTTCAAATGAATTTTGATTCATGATTCTAAATATATACTATACACACAAATTGCTATACTATATTATTCAAAAAGCACATATGTTTGCTCAAAATTCACTGAATCACTCAAAATCGATAATTACCATAATCAAAATCTACATAAAATAATTTTTCAGCGCTAATCTATTAAAAAAACGACGTCATGGAAATAGTCCAGTAATTTTATATTTCAATGCTAAAAACAACAGTGCAATAAAACAATGGAAAAAATTTAAATGAAAATTACAAAATAAAATATTCACAAAAAGTCTAGAAATCAGTAATGAATATTATCGGCGAATAAAAAATACAAATAATATCAGGTCGTTAGTGACAAAACATGTGGAATCGTACACATTTGTAACATTTCAAATTTGATATTGAAATTCCATCAAGAACCTTCAGTCGAAATCAAAAATTATATCAATAATTATTGTTATCGGCCAAAATATTAAGTTTTAGTTCAACCGGTAAACCGGTCAGAGATTGCATACAACGTTATTTATCGCCTACATTGGTATTGAGCGATTAAACCAATATAAGTTGAAGATAGTTTGTGGGACTTGGCCGGGAACCGTGTTGTTACATCTGACGCGGATCGTGAATATATAACAAATAACTAGAGATACTCGCCGTTAAGAGTAAATAGCGTGCACACGTCAACTTCTATCCGCGTAGATTGAGCTATGATTCGTACGAATGCTCCATATATGAATAAAAGATCTTGTGGGGCTTAAACTATAAAAAAATAGAATTTGAGACAAAATTAACTGCAAAAAAGTAGGGGTGTTGTGAAAATACATCACGTATTCAAGACTCTACGATATACAAATTAGGACACCCAACTTTTTTTTTGTCTTTCATTTAGCGTATTTTTTTTTCTATATTTACTGATTAATTTAAAATTATACTGTACAAAATTTACAAATCATAAATTCATTGCTTTTGCAACGTTAACATATTTTAATATAAAGTGTCGGAATTTAACAAATACACAGCATAACAATCAACAAGGATTGCAAAAAAGTCAACCAAGTGAACTCATTAAACATCTACTTTAACTATATATATTGCATGTATATATAAAAACGCATAGATTAGCAGTACCAACACAGTTTATATTATATTATGTTATGAGGATCAGAACCAGTTTCGCTCATCGCGAGCATTATCAACCGATAAGCGAATCCGGTCCTAATTTCAATTATATAAAATTTTAGAGATAGCATTACCAATCATTCTTTTTTATTATTTGTATGAAAAACCTGAAACTATTCAATAGCTTATGATATCGGATGAAAGTGCTTGATGGAGTTTAAATTGTTAAAACTTTGTACGATTTCACATATTTTTGTCATTAACGACCCGAGTTTGATATTTCGGCATCTTCAGGCATTCTATCACACTTTTACAATAGAACTCACTTCTGTTCAATAGTCAGTTCTGTTGCTTCCGTGTGATTCCGTATGATTGTGACAAAACACGTGGAATCGTAAAAATTTTAACAATTCAAATTTGAAATTATACGATATAACTCTACACAATTTTGTGTTAACAATTTAACAGGTATACGAAACCAAAGGCTTGAGATCTAAGTAAATAATTTAAAATAATCATATAATAACATTAAATTCTGAATGAATTAAAATCGTTTGTGTGGAGTGATAGTTTGTTACTTGTATTGTTTTTCAGTTGATAATGCTCGCGATGAGGGAAACCCGCCCTGATGATAAATGTATAAAATTGTTAAAAAAATACTTATTAAATGTATTTTCATTACTTTAAATATAATGCATTTCCACTAAGAGGTGACAGTTAATGCATTAAAAGTGAATCTTGGCTTAATCCATACAGTTGATATTACTAGCGATGAGCGAAACCGGTCCTGAAATGGAGAAAATAAAATTGTGAAATAATTCATAAATATTGTATTTCATAGTTTTTATAGTTAGATTATTCAATTCATAAATGTGTTTGTTTTACTTTTACTCCAGGTTATGAACTGGTATAATTTAATTTTTGTTAGTTCTATTCACTGTACAGTAGGTAATTGGTTAACATATTGGATACTGAAAACGCACCTAGCGCGTAATAATACATATTTAAGAAACGCTGATCTAGCGCATATCGCAACAAGAGTTACTTTATGTTTGTGTGATGCCAAAAATTGCGAAGTGATTGCTACAAACCATCTTATACAACTGTAGCATATTATAATAAAATGTGTTACACATGTAAATGTGATTCCAAAATAACATTAGGTATTTTTGCCGTAGTCAAAGTGTTAAGGATCATGATTTGTTCCGAGATTATGAACGCTATCCGACTTGCTCGTTAACCAATCATTATTATATTGCAGGTAGAAAAAGTCGATTAGAAAGTTCGTTTTAATTCGTTATCCGAATATGTCACACAAAAATCTTTCGTGATAGTTGTCGCTCTAAGATTTGCTCGCATTCCGAACTGTTCGTTAACAGATTATCCTCTTTACGCGATACATATTTATTAATTACCTGACTGACGTAGTTATTTTTTGCATTCATTAATACGATAGCCCACTTATCGGAATTGATAGATTATATAAGTCCATTTGGTATTAAACATGTTTTTATTATTTATTTTGTACAACTTTTAAATTTAAAAAAGCTATAAAATCGAAGATTAACTCGTAGATGACTTGAGTAAGATAAGACGTCAACGTTTATAATAAATATTATCTTTTATGTATGAACCAATCAGCGTATTATTGTATTATGTGGGCCAATTTGTAAATTAGACATCTCTATAGGAACATATAATAAAATAAACGATCATAATAAATCACGTATTTCATAAAATAAACATAAAACATTGACGGCGACTCGTTTTTTAAAATACCGCGTTCACTATGCAAAGATTAGTTAATAGCTATTTAATCCGATGGTTGCCACAGACGAGATATCTCGTCAAATGGCGCAGTGTTTTTGTTGCCACATACGAGATATCCCGGAAGTACTTTTAGTAGCGTGTGCCACTCAGTGTGACAACCCTAATAGACAAAGAAATTTAGAAACTGGTTGATTTCAAGAATAAACTTTAAAAATCGGTGCAGGATATAATATTTTGTAATTTCTTCTATTTTTTATTTCAAATAATAAACCACATTTTTTAATACTTACTTCCACAATACATTTTTTGATTAGGAACGGTTTCGCTAATCGCGAGCATTATCAACTTATATTCAGTTTCAATAAATAAGATTTAATTAATATAACTTTTACAAAACCCTCTCTTATTTACCAATTTTTGCAAAACCCTATTTTTTATCATTGAACTTTTTATATTATTATTTTAAGCTTTAATAAATCGCCCTCGTATGAGTACCAATACAGTGAAACCTTGGTTCCACGTTTTTCGAGGGACCCTAAAAACAAACGAAAAATACGGGAAACGAGGAATGCGCGAAAGCTCAAAATAATAATAAAAATTTTAAAATCGTAAGAAGTCGTTGTCCCCCTTAAATTCCTAGAAATGAGGCTTTACAAAAATTGGTTATTATGAAAGGATTTTGTAAATGTTATATTAATTAAATCTTAATTATTGAAGTAACCGAATATTATTTTAAAGTCCTTGTGAAATTCTTTATTAAAGAAAATCTCAAGACATTATAAGATTTAATGTGCTCAAACTCACAAATTGTATTTGATAGAAAGAGTCATCTACCAAAAACAAAAGACAAATATATAGACAAAAACACTGTCAACCAGGATAATATTTGAGACGGGACCATAATACTTAGACCATAGGCTCCCAACCTGGGGTCACCGACTTATACAGTCAACTAAAAAAAAAAAAAAAATGTGCTTTTAGATTATATGGGGGTTTGCGGGTCACATAGATTTTATGAAAAGGGGTCGCCACCCAAAAATGATTTAGACGACAGATCGAGGAAATCGATAAACAGAGGAGCGCTTAATGCGGATTATTAAACATTGTTTGTATATATATTTGATGTGACTATAAAAAATAAACGATCCATCATAGAAAACATATTATGCGAGAACGGTTGATCGGGGTTCTACTATTGAAATTCTATCTCGATATCGAAATTCAGGCAGCAATATTGTACATTATCCTACAATTATCATTCCGCTCGTCTGATCGATTAAAAAACGATAAATTGAGAATTAACTGTACACGAAAGCGTCAGTTCTGATATTTGTTATTAACAGGACATTTTAGCGTGTTATGCTCTACCAATTTGCTGTTCTAAGTTCATTTCGGTCGGCCATAATTTAACGGTATAATGACGTAATAATTCGACGTTAATTTGGCGCAGTGTTTTGAACAATCATATCGGTTGTATAAAACCGTTGCATTCTACATTCTGTCACCTGCCGGGAATTTTAATTTCGGAAGAAATAAATCAAGACGCGATTAGGTCAGTGGCCGACGTGATTAAACAGACAGTGGCGTACTAATTTTTAACAACAGCTCGAAATTGGCAAATAAAAATCATCATTTAAACTTAAACATATAAATTCACTGTGGTGCTTGTATTACACGGTGAAAAAATAGCTATGTATTATATTTCAGTTTTATAAAAATTTTATAAGATATTTATAGTTGATAGCTATTTCGGCTCACGCCGTCGTCAAAAATATGTTTAAACGTACATTTGGTTATCTATATACAGCTGTGTAGAAAAGGTACTCAATACATCTTCTCTTCTGTTTAACTTAGCTTATTACCTGCTAGCAATAAAACAAATAAAAATCAAATGAAACTAAACAGGCGGCATTGTCAATAAGCTTAAGCATTGGACGGAAATGGTTTATTACGGAAAAGCATTAGCCCATCGCAATGGTCTGTGGAGCGGCGAAAGATTTATATCTGTTTTTTCGTTTAAAATTTCGTGTGACAATTGATATCTATTGATTTCCAGCTGTTCCAAAGCCGTCATCTTGCGACCTTTATTACAAAAATGTAAACACATAGGCGCTGAGCTTAAATTTATGCATAATATAAATTTATTTCTAGTACTATCATTATATCTATTTTTTCACCATGTTATAATGGAGTACTACCAAATAAATGGCAATTCAAAAAATATATAATGGACTATTTTGTATTATTGTATATTTATTCAATTTTAATAACCAAACAAAATAATAAGTAGCTTTTCTACAATTTATGAAATCGACTGAGAGCTCTTGTTGAAATTTTGAATGTTTAAAACTTTGTACGATACCATATTTTTTGTCACAACGACACAAAACTATTGCATCCGTATGATAGAATGCCTGAAGATGCCGGAAAACGGAGAGAAATTCGAGTCTTTAGTAAAAAAAACATGTAGAATCGTAAAATGTTTGAACAATTCAAATTTAATATTTCAACAATATTATGTTTATAAGATCAAGGCCGGTTTCTCAACAAAATGACAATGCTCGCAGTGGAAAATTTAATAATCAAAAAATTGTGTAACCAGTGATTCTATTTGTAGTGGTGCTTGATGGAATTTCAATATCAAATTCGAATTGCTGACACTATACGATCGCACATGTTTTGTCACTAACGACCCGTGTTTTGCCTTTCGGAATCCTCAGACATTCTAAAATTGCCAGTTCTATTGCATTGGTGTGAAATAATGCCTGAAGATGCCGAAAAGCGATACTCGAAACGTTAGTGACAAAACATATGGAATCACATGGTGAAAAAATAGCAATGTAGTTTAGTTCTACAAAGGTATAATTAATAGGTATTTCGGCTTCTATGCTATTCTAGCTTAATATAGTTTTGACGATGGCGTGAGCCGAAATAGCCATCAACTATACCATTTTAAAAAAATGTATGCCACACTATCCTTAAGTTGATCACACTTGATCGTCCATGGTGCATCGATGATGTTTGTATGAATGGGATGCTTCCATACTGAACGGTCAAATCTCCCATGCACTTTGGACCATTGGAGACTGTCAACTCAGCTGCTTGGCGGTTGACGCTGTCATACCAATCTCTGTCAACGTATTTGGTTTTTCCAAAGAACTGCCAACCGATTCCGTTCATATGTCCAGCCGTTGTCAACAGAAAGAATGGCTCGAGGTAATTACATTCAGTGTTTTTATTGATATTGTCATAGTAATGTGTTCCTGAAAAAAATATTACGATCGCAGAGATCAAATAGCAATGTATTTTAGTTTTACAAAATTATTTTTTTAAATATAGTTGATAGCTATTTCGACTCACGCCATCGTCTAAACTATGCTTAAACAAACATTTGCTTATCTATATATAGTTGTGTAGAAAAGGTACACAATGCATCTTCTCTCCTGTTTTAACGACCTAACTTGTTTCCTGCTCGCAATAAAACTAACAATTGTAAGTGAAACAAAAAGGCGGCTATGTCAATAAGTTCACATATGACACGGAAATGGTCCATTACAGAAACAAAGGAAGACCGCCTAGAGGATTCAATAATGGTGACCGACATATATAATATTAAGTTTGTTCATTAAGAATCCTTTGTGATAGTTGATATCTATTGATTTCCAGCTGTTCCAAAGCCGTCATCCTGCGACCCTACAAAGATGCAAACACTTAGGCGCTGAGTTTGAATTTATATTATGTGATTCCTTTATAACGTGATTAGCGAATTGTGAATCTGTTTTTTTACTGTTGAATGATCTTACATGTTCCTTGGCTCGAGTGGATATACTTCTATCTAACGGACAAACATGAGCCACAGGACATTTTATAAATACCGCTTCTGTCAAGTATATTAATTACTAAATTAGTTATTGACGAATTCTTTATGCGACTCAGTAAGAAATTGGTTTCTTCGCGGAAGTTTTTTAATAGTCGTTCAACATTTTTGTTACAAACGAACCGGTTTTCCTTTTGTCAGTTTTAGTTCATCTGTGTGCTTAAAGAAATGAATATGCCTTTACGATCTTACCCATGTTTGGTAAGCAATTCTGCTTGGTGTATTTCGTTTTTGAAGAAATTGTGGCTTCGTCTGTAGGTATTGAAACGTATGATAGTCCTTTCTTTATCCATAGACCATCACCGAGGGTGGTGACTACTCTTCTTCCACCAGCGATGATTGTGCTTTGATTTACGATGTACACAGTGGATGTCCAGTAAGTAATTCACACCGTTGATCGTCTTCTTCTCGTAAGTGAAGAAGTTTTTGAAATCGTACGGGATTACCCTGTTATCGACATACGTTTTTGGAATCTAATTAGAACAACAAAACATACACGTTTAAATAAAGTAAAAATTAGATTCACAAAAATCATAGCTATTTCATCATTCGCCATCATCAGAATTATGATTTTACTAATTTTAAGCATATACAATCTGTAATAAAAGATAGATATGAAATACATTACGCTTCACTTATTCTAGCATTAGTGTATAAAGTATATATTTATTTACTTATAACTACACGGCACAAAACTTACAAATTATCAAATCTTACAAATTAAAACTTACAAATTATCAAAATGTTAAAATGTTTTTATATATAAAGTATTGGAAATTCAACAAATACACAGTAAAACAATCAACAAGGATTGCAAAAAAAAAGGTGAACCAAGTAAGCTCATGAAATATCTATTTTAACTGCATTCGTCTGAACTCACTTTCGTCCACATATGTATGTTATGTTATGTGTAAATTTGAATTGTTACAATTTTGTACGACTCCACATGTTTTGTCACTAACGACCCGGGGTTCGCCTTTCGGCATCTTCAGACATTCTATCACACGGATGCAGCCGAACTGACGATTAGTAACAACGATTAGGAACGATAACAGAAATGTCGTTAGTGACAAAACATAAGGAATCGTACAAAATTGTGACAATTAAAATTTGATATTGAAATTCCATCAAGCACCTACAGTTGATATCATAAATTATATGTATGTGCTGTTTAAAAAATAAATATGTAATTGTGTCGAGGGTTGTTTTAATAAATAAAATAGTCCCAGTTTTTAATACAACAAGCCGTAATGAGATTTTTTTAAATGCGTTGAAATTAAGTAATTTTACATTATTACATAAATTATTTGTCATAGTTTGAGCGGGGGTGATAAGATAATCAATGAATAAAACAATTAAAACTGTCTTTTCATATTTGTTTGTCAAAATGAATAAACTTACAGCATATTGAATGCCAGCAATCGGGCATCATACAAGGCGCAAACGCGAACATCTCTTTGAGAAACACAGGTGGTTTTCAGTCCCAATTCGTTGACGTTGACCACTTTCACCCATTTACCCATTCCAGAAGGCATCCACATTTTCCAGAATTCCACCGAAGGCAAACTTCACTCGGATTTGAGTCCCTATTGCTGAAATATCACTATTATATTATAATCAATGTTTTTGATAAACATAATTTTTCTGAAATTAGTATAACATTGTAGGTTTTCCAATACCCCATTTTCAAAGTCCGAAATAAAAGCCGAAATAGCTATCAACTAAATTTAAAAAAATTATTTTTTAGACCTAAAATACATTTTATTCACAGTGTTATAATGGAGTTTTTCCAAGTGACTGCCAATTCAATTAATAAAATAATAGATATTTAAATTTTTTTTTTTTAAATAATAAAAAATTATAAGCATTATCAACTGATAATGCTCGCGATGAGCGAAACCGGTCCTGATCAAAAAATATATTGTGGAAATAAGTACTAAAAAATATGTTTTTATTATTTAAAATATCATGCCTTTCCATCAATAAGTGACAGTTAACACCTTAAAAGTGATATTTCAAAATTTTATGATTGTTTATTTTTTTTACACTTTTTTTTAATCATGGCTTTTTTTAATTTTTGCGCACGCCTTTTGTAAAAATAGTTACGCCATCTGTGTCAAGGGTATATCAACTACCTACTGACAGATTCAACAGATGACCGACAGCAACATGTAATTGAATTTGAATAAAAAAATCTACAAGCAATAATATCAGTTAATAACGAGATAATCCGACATTACTATGCACAAGTCCCTCTATAACTGTGAACTCGAGAGGTCAAGAGTCATAGTGAATTGTCGAGGATTGCAAAAAGATCGATTTGTGTTGTGTAGGCGAGTTGCGTTCTTGCTGTTCTTGAGCAGTGGTTCTCACGTGAAATTTCACTGTGGATGAATTATAAACATCAACTGTCCTATGGAAATGTCTCGTGGCCGCATCAAATGTGATAAAAACAGTGTCAATATTTATTTTTTATAAAGTGCATTATACTGAATGATCTTTCACAATATAAAATTGTAGGTAAAATTGATAAAATTAAGAAAACAATTGCTCTTAATTCGTTATATTGAGTTGATTCATGGTCAACGTATAGCTTCGATCAAAAATTTTGAACAATTTTATTGGTAAAACGGTCATTTACTTAAACTCGACAAATTGCTGGATAAGTCAGGTTTATTCAATCAATTTTATAATAATAATAATTTCACGTAATTATTTGTAAAAACACTTTTTTTAAAATATCAATATTTACTATAAAACTGTTGGTGGCCGCACATTAGAACCACTGTTCTAGAGGCATCACGAAAAGTTAATACACGTTGTAGTCGTGAACGACAAAAAACGACACCGATCAATGGTAGACTAGCAAGCAGAGGATTAACATCTTTATACCAAGGCTGTGAAGTCTTTAAAAAAACACGACTTCGACTCCGAAATTAGCCAAAAACACAACTCCGACTCCGATATTGGTCAGTGTCACGACTCCGATTAAAAAAAGTTTAATTTTATCAGATTTTTTCATACCTCTCATATTTATGTGCATTAAATTAAAGGTCAATCATCCGATCCGGCAAATTGTTCATTGAGCTATTTTTCAACATAGTCTAATGGAAAAAATAGTCGCAGTCGTTCGCTTTTCACGACTCTGTATATATTATACTATATATCGACAATATATATCGCATCAGTGAAATGGAATGCCTATGTCATAAGACTTGTAGAATTGTACACTGTTTCCGCAATTAAAATTTGATATTGATGTAGAATCAAGCACGCCAAATAGACATCATTTATTAAAACAATAACTTATTTACGACGTCTTTTTTTCAAAGAAGTGAAATATCGTTATTAATCGCGTGATATGTGCAATATCTAAACTAAAACCGTGTCAAATATACGCGACAGATTTTGCCACGAGGTTGTTTGGAATGATACTTCTTTACCAGATGATATAATACCCGATATTGTGAAGCCGTTTAATAATTATGAAACCATAATTCACTAAACATTTCCTATCTGGGAGCGTTTTTTTTTATTCAAAGGCACATAAATCAGTCAAGATGATAAATTCACGGGCAAGGCTTACGGTACTGAATAATTTATTTCAATTAATAACTGGCATTAAAAATTGATTCAAAACACACACTACTTATACAAGTCGTTTAATTTTAATGCTGCAGAAATAGAACAATCGTGACTAATTTGTTACTCACCTTTACCTTCGGGCGATTTGGAAATTGAGCTTAATTTTATTTACATTACAGTGAGTGCGATAGGTTATTACCTGATTGCGAGTATAGCTATTAATCGTTTTCTATCGATTTTCGGATGAGTTTGTCCCTATTTAATTTCTCATTAACTTAATATTTTTTTTGCACAAATTGTCAAGATACTCCAACCATATAAATATATAGAACTGATTTTTAAGAAATATAATGGTAATTTGACAACACAGTAACCCTCTAAAGCATTGGTTCTAATGTGTGGCCACCAAGAGTTTGCTTGATATTTAAAAAAATGTGTTTTTGCAAATGAATACGTAAAATTATTACTTTTTTAAGATTGATTTAATAAACCTGTGTTATTCAGCATTTAATCGATCTTAAGTAAAGGGCCGTTTTAATAATAAAACTGTTCAACAATTTTGGTCGAAGTTATAGGTTGACCATGAATCAAGTCAATATAAAGAATTAACAAAAATTGTTTTATTCATTTTTTTCGATTCTACCGACAACTGTATACTGTGAAATATCATTCAGTGTAATGCACTATATAAAAAATAAATATTAAAACTATTTTTATCATATTTGGTGCGGCCATGAGACATTTTCTAACAATTAAATCTAGCTAGAAAACTCATTTACCCGAACCCAATACAAGATAACCGCTTCTATAAATCTATTAACTACCTAGGTAGCATTAGCGAAAAAATTCATCGGGAGATTAAAAACTCAATAAACTTAGCTTTCAAGGTCAACAATAACTTAGGCAGACATCTTAAAAATAGTAAGGATAAATCAATAAACTGGACAGAAGCGGTATTTATAAAATGTCCTGTGGCTCATGTTTATTCGTTTATATCGGACAGACAGGTAGAAGTATATCTACTCGAGCTAAGGAACATGTAAGATCATTCAACAATAAAAAAACAGATTCACAATTCGCTAATCACGTTATTAATGAATCACATAATATAAATTCAAACTCAGCCGCTAAATGTTTGCATCTTTGTAGTAAGGGTCGGAGAATGGCGGCTTTGGAACAGCTGGAAATCAAAACACACCAATTATCACAAAGGATTCTTAACGAACAAACTAACATAATAGGATCGCCACTTGTCCAGCCGCTGTACAAAGGGGTGGTCTGATTTGCTTCCAGAAGGACCACTTCCGTCCCACATATAATCTTATTGTCATAGACACTTATTGTTTCATTTAGAATTTAGAAAATTTAGTGTCATTGTGTTAAAGTAACAAGCTAGGCCGTTGGAACAGGAGAGAGGATGTGTTGTGTGCCTTTTCTGCACAGCTATATATAGATAAGCGAATGTTAGTTTAAGCATAGTTATGACGATGGCGTGAGCCGAAATAGCTATCAACTATATTTGTTAAAAATAATTTTGTAGAACTAAAATACATTGCTATTTTTTCACCGTGTTATAATGGAGTTCTACCAAGTGAATGCCAATTCAATCAACAAATTAGATATATTAATCTAATAATAATTAACATTTTTAAATAATAAAAACACATTTTTTAGTACTTATTTCCACAACATATTTTTTATAATATATTAAAATCATTATTTACAGGAATCTACTTACCAATAGGCAAACAAAAAATTGCAGTTGAAAAGAATGTAACAATATTAATCCAATAATAATTAGCTATAACAACTTTCATTAACGATCTTGCTAATGAGTGGTCGTTATTGAAATGGGGTTTTCAACAAATTTAAATCAAGTAACATTAAACTATAAATGTGTCTTCTTTTATTTAAAGAATACCTAATATCAAACATTTAGTGATGAGATATAAGAATTATCGTCATGAGATTGTCGATTCATTGAACCGATCTCACGTAAAGGGTACAGCAAGGGGGAGTTGGAAAGATTGAGTTGATCGTTAAGAATGAAGTTTGAATTTAATAACTGGCCTCTATTAATTTCGAAAATCTCCTGATAAAACAATTTATGGTCTCCCGTGTTATGATGCAATAATTGAACTCCCTCATATCCGCGTCAAACGAATGTCCCTCCGACAACAAATGGTTTGCAAACGTAGAAGTATCCTTCTTGAACATTATCAATTAAATATCGCGAATTAATGAATGAATCGTCAATTTAATAATGGAGCTTTCATTAACCGAAAGCTATGCTGTGTTTTACTTAACAAAAGTCTGAAGCTGTGATGTATTACTTATTCCTTCTTTTACTACTGCTTGCTTCCCTTAACTCTCAATATCTCGCTTCCTTATATTAGATGTTCAATATTTTTTTGACCAATGCGTAACACAACATTGATTGTTTTAAAAATAATTGCATTAATAATCGGCAAGAGTCTTAAATACATTGGAACCTATTCTGAAATTAAGTGAGGTCCTTGTTATCATTGACAGCAAAGAAGATTACTTAATACTATTCTACATGGTTAAATAACTAAATGCTATGCTAGTTTTAGATTATTTGTGAAGGTTCTTTTAATTTTCTTTATAAAACGAAACAAAAATAATCCCTTAAATATTGTAGTGAATTTTAACGAAAAATTTCACGTAATCAATTGTATTTTGAATAAACAATATTGAAATATTGACACAGCTAAAAAGGAAAAAAATGATCGTTGTGATATATTTTTTTTGCGCACTGTTCGATAGCAAATAAAGTAAATAATTATGATGGACGTAATGTTCCAGATTTGGTAATATATAAAGATACAATTAGACATATTCAATATCAGTTCAATCGACTATCCAAGATGAAGGCATTTATTTTACTGGCCGTTCTTGTTTCTTTTCAGACACCTGTAAGCTTTATATTTTATTCATCAGTTTCAAACTAGTGTTTCCCAACAGAGAATTTTCCAGTGTTTTTCGAACAACTTTATAAACTACTTTCGTTAGAAATTTATTATAATTTTACCATTTGACATTTTCACAATTGAAACATGATTTATTATATTTCTACATCTCGTACATTTTTGTAAAAAAATGTATCATTTTTTCCTTTGTGGAAGTCCATTTTCAAAATAATTTAATATTGATTACTTTGCTATGATACTAGACGTGCTTAACCTTACAATACAATTAGTCTGAAGATAGACTATCAAAGAAGTGAATAAAAGTAAATCTACTAACACACCATATGGAATAACTTACTTTTCAATGTTTTGGGTTTATTTTAATAGTTTTATTAAATTAGGAATATTATTTACTACAGTACTGGTTAGTGCCATCGGATGATTGTTTTTTTCAGTTGCCGTTTCACACGTGTTTGAATGTTTGTAATATGTAGTCACCTATCTGACTTTAAAAATGGGGTATTGGAAAACCTACAACGTTATCATAGCTTCAGAAAAATTATGTTTATTTTGATATTTATGTTTATTAATTTCTTTGATTGTTAATTCGTTTAACTATCGATTGAGTCAAAAAAATTTAACCAGATCCGTTTTATAGCGGTCCAGGAATCAAATAGCTGCGATCAAAAGTGTAAACACAAAACCGAGATTTAATTACAAGATAAACATTGATTGATACTTAATCACTGACCAAGTATACATGGCAAGCTTCCTTTATATAATATTACTAAGCACGTACCATCGTGTTCAATTATTTTGATATTTTTTATGTGTCTGGCTAATTTGAAAATATTGCAATAGCCATAAAGGCGACGGGCGAATATTATTATCGGATCTTCATAACTTTGATAGTATTCTTTCGTTCATAATAATCAACGTAATACGTTGCGTGGGCAATACGGCGTGACTTTGTTGGGATTGTTTTAACGATAATATTCTAACATATTTACCGATAATATGATAGTATTTAATTTTTTAATGTCTTATCATATGAAGTTATTTGGATCCTAAAAAATCAATTGAATTTACGTGGATTTTTTTGATTTTGAATGACGGTACTTATCAATTACGCTGTCTCAATATCCAACCTTTGTAACACCGAACGAAACAAGTTAGTAACGTCAAAAAATAGTTCCACATTGATCTGTCATCCATAGATAATATACATCAACAATTTTCAAGGAGTAGTTAAAGTTGATATTTATTTATCTTTGTTCATTTGATGAAATCGCCTATTTTTTATTTATTTTTTTATTTTTACATGATTTTATAACTGTACTGTTTAATGTTATGGTAAAAAGAGAATCAAGTTCGATTTAATTATGGTCAACCGATTACAGACCAAGATCTAATGTTGCCCGAGGTCGTAAAAAAAATATGTGAACAAAAAATTAAATGAAACTCCTTTCAACAAAATAAAACTCCTTTTAAAAATTGTAACAACCTTTTGGAAAAATTGTGACATATTGTTTTACGTCAAATTACAACCGACAGTCAATAATTCCGGCGCACGACTCAATGCTAACTCTTAATTAAACGCACGAAAAAAACAGCCTAAAAATCGAAAAGGTTTATTACTTATATCCAGAGTGTTGTTGTAGTGCATATATTATAAAATATTAAAAATTATTTTGCTTAGGTTTTGATCAAAAATGCACGTTGGGGTGTTTTTTTTAGTTAATCCATTTTGGTGTTTTTAAATAAATACACATTTATTTCACTGTCAAAAGTTATCTTCTAAAATATAAAGGAAAGCAGAAACAATTTGGGGACAGGGCGTCGAAAGTGCTGGATTTGGATCTGAATGAATTTAATTTTAAAAATCAGGTCATATTGAGTATTTGTTGTAGGTCAATAGTTTGACTGCTTAAAAATGACTTGAGCAGGAAGTAAGAACACATTAATATAATATATCGATATCATGAACAAGAAATGTATTGCATGTATCAAAAAATTATCGACTAACAAGAATTCGGGCCAAGAAACCCAAATGATAACCACGCGATTAAGAAACAAGAAGGTTGCAAGACTTGTTTATTGATAGTCTAATAATGCTACATTCGAGATATTCGTACACATCTTCCAACGAGGCTAAATAATGTATAATTTTCATCAACGCCTGCTTCTATTGTGTGGTACATGAGTTGTTTGATGCTTTATATCTTTTGATTCCTTCGGACTAGATATATTATCTATGATATGATAATCTCACCGCCGTATCAATTGATCGCATATGCATATTGGAAAATTGATCAGGAAAATTCATCGCAAATAATTCACCACCAGTAATTAACCACCGTATCAATTGATCACATATTTTTTTTAATTTAAAGCGGACTGGAAAATTCACCGCCATTAATTAACCGTTGTATTAGTTGATCGCAAAAAAATTGTCTTCAAAATGATTTGGAAAATTCACTTCTTATCAATTGATAGCCAGTAATTAGCCATCGTATCAATTAATCGCAAGAACAAATTATTTTCGAAATTCCTTTGGATAATTAATCATCAATAATTAAACACAGGCAATTTCGCCACTGAATCAATTGACGCTATTTAAAACTTGCTTTTATCGCAACCACCGCGTCAGTTGATCGTATTTGTTAATATGAACCATACAGTCCGCTTTTCATATAGGTTGTTACTTAAATAAAAAGCGGTCTGAAAAATTCGTCACCAACAATTCACCGACTGTAATTTATAACTGCATTAATTGGTCGTATAAACAAGTTAATAATACGAAAATCTACATTGATGGACTGGGATGGATATACAAGAGATCAATGAGAATCATATTCTATATTTTCGTTTATACAAAAGACCACACTATAGCCAAGATGTTACTTAGAATTTAAATTAACTACATTAAAAATGGGAAAGAAAAAACAAAATAATTAAAAGGCGAAAGATTTAAAAAGTATTGAAGGAAAACCAGTTAGAATATTTAAAAAAAAAACATAATAATTTTATGTCATTTCTGTCGAAGTCTCTCAAATTTAGTTAACAATGTGTTGTAGCCGTTCGCAAATAATTATTGATTTCCGCATAAAATATGTTAGTAAGCTCATTCTGATTTGAATCGTTGAAACCTTGTACGATTCCACATGTTTTATAACTAACAATCCATTAACTATATGTACTTTAAATTTTGTAGAGCTAAAATAAATTGCTATTTTTTCACCGTGTTATAATGTAAATACCAATTCAAACGATGGAATAGATCGACTTAAAAGAACCGTTTGCACGACAATTTTTACCGAATAAAATTATTTATGTGCTTAAAAATCTATTCAATTTAACTGAAACTCAACTGGTTCAATTCTCTTTGATATCAGAGTGCAAAGAAAGATTCACAGTCATTTATGCCACTTGCGGAATGCAATCGTGAAATTGTAGAGCCTGTGTTACATGATGGGAGCATTGGAGAAAAACTGCAAACGAGTTTTTATTAGATTCCGGGAATAATTTTCCGTAAATAATGTTAACTGATATAGTTATTGTTACTTAAAAATAAAGGAAATAGCTTCTAAATTAACTCATGTGTTATACTAATTTAGCATTATATCAATGTTTCTATTTATTGCGAATACGTTTTGTTATTAAAGTTATGAAGTCCGTCATTAACTAACAACACAATTTCAACTAAAAAAAGTTTATTTTTGACCGGGTTATCCCACCTTTCATATTGAGGTGCATTAAATTAAAGAGCAACCAACCAATCTGGCAAATTGTTCATTGAAATATTCTTCAAAAGCGTCTAATTGAATAAGTACAGTCAGTTCTCGACTTACGACGGGATTCCGTTCCACCACCTAGGACGTAAGTCGAAATGGTCGTTAGTCGAAATTCATACAAAAAAATAATGAAATGATAGACATAAAAAGTACGTGGTACGTTATTGGTATTTATTTTAGAATATGTACTACATGTAATATACATGTATTTATAATAGAACAACAATATTCTGTGGTATTTTCATCATCTGTGCTAATATCCATATGTGTTTAAGTGTTTTTTTACACAAACATATCCAGATTTGTTTGTGTAAATTGCTATTTCTTTACTAAATAAATTTCATTATAACAGGCGAGTGCTTGTTGAATCAGGCGATGTACCTTCGAAGATCTATCAGTGTCTGGGTCCATATTTTCAAATTGTTGAATTCCATTGTTGATTTGGCTAAAAGCTGCAGCCATGTCTTTCAAGCAAAATTTTTTTAGGTAGTTCGTTGTGTCCATCTAGTTCTTTTGATTCCTTTGATTTCCTTCTGTAGCACGTTCCTTCTCAATCCCAATTAAAACTTGATTTGTAAGCTCTTCATCGTCATTTTTTAATAGTTGAATTATATCTTCACTGTCAACTTCCAGATTAAGTTTTTGAGCAAATTTTACAATGATATTCGTTACTTCTCCTAGTTCATATTCTCTATTAAAATTTATATTATTATTAGGTTTTAATATTCGATTGCATCATCTCAGTTAAGGTGGACGCATCAATTACATTAAGGCGCACACATTATTTTTCATTTTTTTAAATTTTGGTCTCCGTCGTAAGTCCGAATGGTCGTAAGTCGAGATCTGACTTAAGTCGAAGTCGCTCGTTTTTCACGATTTGGACTCCGGCGCTACAGTCCTGGTTGTTGTAATCAAGTTAAGAGAATCAATATAAAATTCAAATTGTAACTTTCGTATTCTAAGTGATGTATTACATTACTAGATATGTAATTTGTTTCGCTTTCTATAGAATCATCTTCAAGCTGACTGTATTATAAGGTTATTCATTACTAAGGTTAATTATATAAAATGAAACATTACGGTGGGATAGTGTTTTTCTTTTAATTATTGTATGATTTTAATAAATATAGAGTGCAAGCCGAAACAGGTATTAACTACAATATATACCTTATAAATTTTGTAGAACTAAATGACAGAGCTATTTTTCTCACAATGTCCAAAAGTTTTCTCTTAAAACCCACAACACTGATTTACGTATACTCCCAAAAAAACCAGATTAACTCGCACTTCGAGAAATGCATAAAATCAAAAGTGCCACATTTTGGAATTTATTAGCACAATGTGAAGATGCAGTATTAAAACAAAAGAGAAGACGTATTGTGTACCTTTTCTTCACAGCTATATATAAATAAGTAAATGTACGTTTACAAATAGTTCTGATGAAGGCATACGCCAAAATAGCTATCACAACACACCATTTCTTGCTTTCCTAATAATTTCTAAAAAGTGGCAAATTGATTTAATTCATCTCTGTAAGTGAGTTTTTTAAGTAAACGTAAAAAGTGAATACGTATTGCGAAACTTTTTTACACAGCTATATGCAGATAAGTTGTACAAATGTTGGGCTTTATCCTACGTACTACGAGAGCCTTTTCAGGTGTTAAAATTTTAATATTATTGTACAATACCTTAGTACGAAGTAGGCTTGAGAGTGGGTCTATTGTTTGGGCCCTAGGAGATTTGAAATATGCCCTTATGGTGGAAAAGGTTCAGAAGAAATTTTTGAGACTTCGTTACTTGAGGGATATAACTATCCATGGCTTTATCCAACTGACTTTCTTTTAGGTATGCTCACTTTTAATAGTTTGAAAAATCGAAGAGAAATGTATCTAGCCACATATTTCTTTCGACTAACTCGAGGCCAAAATGAGAATTCTGCCATCCTTAATAATATCAATTTGTATGTTACGGATAGTTTTTTAAGAAATCGTGTACATAATTTGTTTGTTCTTCCAAAGTGTAGGACCAGTCTGCCAATGGGGATGCCAATGATAAGAGCATTAACAATGTTCAACAGTATTGCTTCGGATGTTGACGTATTGCATGTGAACGAAAGTGAGTTCAGACGAATGCTATTTTTTCAGTTAAAGTAGACATTTCGTGAGCTTACTTGGTTGACTTTTTTTGCAATCCTTATTGATTGTTTTACTGTGTATTTGTTGAATTTTTATATTTAAATATGTAAATAAGTTACGGTGCAAAAGCAATGAATTGATAATTTGTAAGTTTTGTACCGTATAAATAAATAAATAAATAAAATAAATAAGTAATTGTACGTTTAAACATATTATAGTTCTGATGTAGGAGTAAGCCGAAAAATCAACTATATATATATTGTAATTTTTGTAGATCTAAAATACGTTGCTGTTTTTTACCGTGTTATAATGGAGTGCTACCAAGTAAATGCCAATTCAATCAATACATATATGCACATCAATTTGATGGTGGAATATCCTTTATCCTTTACGTGAATCGGCATGTAATGGGTTAGTTACAATATAAAAATACGCTCTGCTCTGCGAAAAAGTGTGTCGTGTGCCGAACGTTTTATTGAGGCATTCTTGGGATAAGATTGCGGCAAAGTGATAACATTACAAGAGGGCAATTGTGATCAGTCACACGCTATCTTCTTCTTCATCTGAGGAGCATTATTGCTGTATTGAGTGAAATTCAATGACCGAAAGACAGAATCTGAATTTCAATGAAGAAGGTTTAATGTCAGCGGGTTAGAGGATGACAATGCGATAGCCATCTTGGATGAAAAGTCACAATTAACGGCTACATGTCGATTTGATTGGGTCGTAAATTAATATCAATTGCTCATCAATATGGACAGTTTAAATCAGTGGTTCTTACGTGGAATTTCACTGTCCTATAAAATGTCTCACGGCCGCACCAAATGTGATAAAAATATTTTGATTATTTTAGATATTTAGAATTTAGATATTTATTTTTTATATAGTGCATTACACTGAATAATCTTTCACAATATAAGGTTGTAGGTAAAATCGACAAAATTAATAAAGCAATTGTTTTTAATTATTTATATTGACTTGATTCGTCGATAACGTATAACTTCGACCAAAATTTTTGAACAGTATTGTTATTAAAACGGTCCTTTACTTAAGGTCGACTGAATGCTGGATATGACCGGTGCATTCAATCAATTTTAAAATAATAATAATTTTACAAATTCATTTTTTCTTAAATATCAATATTTACTGTAAAACTGTTAGTGGCCACAGCAAAATCTTCTGGTTGCCGCACATGAGTACCACTGGCTTATAGCATTCATGAATATTATTATATTATATTAACATGGTGAAAAAGTAGCATTTATTTTAGTTCAACATAATTGATAAAATATAACTTACTAACTCTCTCGTCAGAACTATATTTAAACCTATATTTACTTATCTTTATATGGCAGTGTAAAAAAATTTCGCAATACTTTTTACGATTATTCCTCAAAAAAACCAAATTAACTCTCACTTGGAGAAATGAATTAAATCGATGTGCCACTTTTTAGAATTCATTAGCACAACATGAAATGATGTATTGTGTACCTTATCTGCACAGCTATATATATATATAATAGATAAGTAAATGTACTTTTAAACATAGTTCTGATGAGGCGTAATCCAAAATAGCTATCAACAATATATCTTATAAATTTTGTAGAACTAAAATACAGTGCTATTTTTTCACCGTGTGTTAAGTATAAAGTTTTACCCAATAAATTCCAATTCAATTAATATATTCAGGAATATTATTTAAATTTATACGATAAAAACGCATTTTTAGTGCTATTTACATAATTTAATATATATCAGGACCAGTTTCACTCATCGAGGGCATTATCAACATTGTCTGCTAAATTTAACAAGATCAATTGGCAGGAAACTGCTGTCTGTGATTTGTGAACGGTGAAGTTTTTCATTATAGTATAATCGAAACAATCAATTATCGCGGTGGTAAATTGCTGGCGGTAAATTGTTGACGATTATTTTTTTGAGTTAAATATTAGGTATAAAAAACCGATAGTTTAAGGAACTGAGAAAATAATTAACATGTAATTATAATGTACAGTGTATATATTATATGAGTGAATTGAAATAGTCAACAAATAAAATGTTAAATCTGTGTCTTTGTAAATATTTCCGAGTGGATTTTTTTTACAGTCAAAACAACCTGGATTTAAATAGTATGTTATTAAACATCGTGTTTTATTTTTACATAGTTTGACTCTTCACTAAGAAGTGACAGTTAACACATAAAATTCTGTATTTAACTTCTATTTTACGTAGAGATTAATTTATGGACAGATAAACTTTTTCCCAAGAGAACAAAAGTGCACGATCATAATACGAATCGTAAACGTGGGAATAAAATTGATGTCTTGATACTTTGTATTCTTGCTGTGTCCCACTGTTAAGTACCTAGTAAAATGTATACTCGGAAATGCTTTACATATTATTACATTGTTGGGCATCACTGGACGTTGAATAAAAAATAATTTCATGACGTGAATGTGGAAAGTGCTATTTTGAAGTGGTAGCACTTTTATCGGTAATTTTGAATACACACGTCAAAAACTTAATATATATTAATCAATGAGCTTAAAACGAAAGTATTGTTTACAGTTCAAAGGATTTTGTAAGGCTGTTGATGACTTCGACTCAACAATATTTTCAGTGCCATTAAGCATATTTTTAAGTAAATATTTAGATTTTTAAATAATAAAAACGCATTTATTAGTACTTATTTCCGCAATATATTTTATGATCAGGACCGGTTTCGCTCGTCGCAAGTCTTATCAACTGATGTATTATCAGAATCGTCATCAGGTGACCGGTCCTGATCATAAAATATGTTGTGGAAATAAGTATTAAAAAATGTGTATTTATTATTTAAATGCCATGCCTTTTAACCAAGAAGTAACAGCTAATTACCTTAAAAGTGAAATATTTAGTTTTCGACGAAATAGCAATATGCCGTTTGAATTGTTTAATAGAAATTTCAGTGCTATGAATGTCAACATTTTTACGTGGGTAAAACCTCGCGTACTTATACTACTTAAAGATTAGAATTGCAGAATTCTCAGCTGTTTTAAGTTTCAATAAAGATGCCTCTAGGTTTGCTGACTATTTACTGTCGGAAAAACATTCACTTAACGCGAAAAAATGAGAGAGAATCAAGCTATATTCTTAACGACCAGCTTAATCTAGCTATAGCTTGATACATCCTTATTTATTTAATTGTCAATCCCTTATTATCATACGATCAGCATTAACGAAATATTATTGGAAAAATCAGCATGTATTCGATAAATTACAAATATTATTGTTTTATATACAACATCAAAACTTATTTTTCTATATTCTATATCTATATACTTATTCTTATTATTAAACAGTATTTTTCCATGTGGCTCAATCTAATATAATTTTGCAAGCTTTCATTCAAATAACAACATTAAAAGCTCTTTGACAGCTCTTTAAGTATTAAAATTACATACATCTTTGAAACCACAAGAAGGAAAAATCGAAAGTTTTATTTTCGATTAAGTGTTATTAAAACCATTTTAAATTGTTGGGGTATGATTAAAAAAGGTATTTAAGTGTTTGGTGCGTGTAAAATGCTAATTTTAAACGTAATTATATACCCTGATGAATTTCGGACCACACTGTACTGAAAGCCTAATGATGGCTTTCTTGGTAATTTTCATTTTCTTTTATTTTACATCCGGTGATGTTTTAAGGAATTTGCATAATGTATTCGAGTCTCTAAAAAGAAGGCGAGTGCTTCATCATTTGAGAAGCAAGGCTAAAGATTCTTTACAAATTATATTCTTGACAAAGTGGCATATCTTGCAAACGTTTCCACTATCAATTTGAAGCATTCTTATCAAGTACAGGATGTTCGCCGGATAGACTCCTACTCTGTTTATAAATATAATTTTGACTGATTATATTTGGCAGTCGTGAAGTCTAACGTAGCAATTTTTTATAGAATAATATTCGAGTAAAGAACATTTTCATGTTATAACTAACCCATTCCCTGTCTTTTCACATTAAGAATATTCTAACATCAAATATATGAATATATTTATTGATAGAATTGGTATTTATTTGGTATGACTCCATTATAACACGGTGAAAAAATAGCAATGTATTTTAGTTCTACAAAATTTTAAAGATATAGTTGAACATTTGCATATCTTTATATATAGCTGTGTAGAAAAGGTACACAATACATCTTCTCTCCTGTTTTATGACCTAGCTTATTTCCTGCTAGCAATAAAACTAATTTTTTTAAAATTGTAAATGAAACTAAAAAGGCGGCTATATCAATAAGCTTATATATTGCACGGAAATGGTTAATTGGATGGGGATGGTTTAGTACGTAAAATCCCGTTGCAATGGCTTGAGAAGTGGCGACAGATATATATTACTTTGTTCGTTAAGAATTTATGACGTGACAACGTCTTATAAATCGATGAACGCCCGCTGCACGCACGAAAAAACATGACTCATTGTCCCGTTTGTCGCGTTACGCCGAAGGCAAGCGTGCGAGCGAGCGCGGATAAGCGATAGAGAGGCACGATCGGCCTACCGTTCGGATTGTGCCGCATCTATCTCTCTTCCACTCGATTGGTCGATACGTCTGAGTAGAAAAGAGACAGCAGCAGCAGACAACTTATACTCCTACAGTACCTACACGTGATCTGTTTACAACTGTTTATAAAGTGAAGTGAATTGTTAATGTGGTTTTCATTGTTTATATTACAACAACAATTGCGGCAATAAAGGTAATTAATTCTTGCATATTAAAAATCTGATTGACGTATAACAAATATACTTTTATAGTATAACACAGATTGGAAGACGTTAAATATCACACATGTATAAAAGTTGTAAATAAATTGCTAAAAGCACATTGTTACTTGTAAATAAACTGTTCATCAAAGTAATAAACATATTTGAATTAATGAGTGCGAATAAAATATATCAATAAAAAATTGTAGATTTCATTTCACTCTTCTTCGTATCCATACAAAATAATGATAATTCAATAAAAATGATTCCATTTTATTCATAAAAGTATGCAATCATTTCATCAATGTTTTCTTATGACGTTGTCACGTTAAACTATCGTCCGTAAACCGACTTTACAGACAACCAATTTTTTTAATTCATCCGTACAGCGCAAGTGATTAAGTGTAGAGATATAAACACAAGCTTCATCTTGTCGATAATACTCTTCTACATAAATTTGGTAGAGTTCGCATTTATTAAAAATATATTTTCAATAAATGTTATATAACCCACATACTGTAAATAATATGTTCGACACTTTTTTATATTACAATGCTGAACCGACACATTTTCCGATATTTTGTGAAAGCCGATATATCGCCTTTTAGCAACCAAAGTGTTGATATATATTGAAATATAAACTTACGGTCAATTTGAATAATAAAAAGAAATGTCTATGGTGTTATCGATATTTTATTCAAAAATAATCGAACGGAAAAATACATCGCTATTTGGATCATTAATACAAAATACATTTTCTAATACACTAAATACAGGTTCTTTCCTGTCAATTATGATTATTTTCGATTATTCGGAACACCTTCATCCCCAATTAGTCCGGATAATCGAGTTTTTACTGTATACTGTTAGTGACCGAATAATTGATCTCGTCACGCGTTACTTCTAAGGTCGGATGATAGATGGCAATTTGACAATATCGCATGCTTCCACGCATTCGAAAATAGTCCACAAATCTGTATTGTGTAACTATCTTTACTGTTATTCTAGGTTGTTAATTGTGCAGCAAAAGATAACGCCACTGTTCACTTGATACAAACCTGACCATCATTAACGTTTTACAGAACTAAACCATGAATGAATTATAAGAACATTAACAAGATTATATTGGTTTTTAACGACAAAAACGTCATAAAATAACGTATGTAATTATGTGGCGTGCATAAGTGCTTCGTAAAATGTTTGTACAATCAGAAAATAATAAGGTCCGATATATTTATGTCGTAATAAATCTTCAGTCATAAATAAAATGTAAAATAACATCATATTAAGATTAAAATGAAACAATTAAAAAAATAATTACTGTGTTAAAAATTTTTAAAAAATGGTAACACTTTTCGATTGTTTGAATTTAAAGATTTTTAACACGGTGAAAAAATAGCAATGTATTTTAGTTTTACAAAATATTGATAGCTATTTCGGCTCTCGCCATCGTCAGAACTATGTTTAACCGTGCATTTGCTTATCTATTTATTTAATTATTTTTTTACTAGCATGATATAATCTAGGTTATTAAAACAGAAGAGAAGATGAATTGCGTATCTTGTCTACTCAGCTATATATGTTATAGATAAGAAAATGTACGATTAAACATAGTTCTGACGATGGTGAGCCGAAATAGCTATCAACTGTATCTTTAAAATTTTGTAGAACTAAAATAAATTTGCTATTTTGTCACCGTGTTATAATGGAGTTCTACCAACTGAATGCCAATTCAATGAATTCAGAATTTTTATTTAAAATACTTAAACACTGATTTGTTTATTGAGGAATATGTGTTCTTGAGAAATGTATTCAAGAAGTGGATTGATATAAAACTAATTATTTAATTATAAAATATTTTTTTTATGCTAATTATTATAAAATTATTAACACAATAGTCTGTGAAAAATTTTATTAACGATTTATCTTGTAAACGAGTCATTCTTGAAAGGGTTTCACACCTATCCCTCGATTTACACGGTACTTGTTTTACACGGATTAAAAAAAGCAAATGTTAATAACAGATTTTATTACCAAATCTCCTCGACGTGTAAATGTTTCTACTTCAATCATCGAATTGGCAAAAATAGTTAGAGTTATGAAAGTAACTTTGAACTAGTCACGAAGAAGAGATTGACAGTGATTTGTGATAGTGGTGAATGATTAAAACTCCACCAACCGTTGCAATAATTTTTTTATGAATCTTTCGAATTTAATTTTTTTGTTCTTCTATACATGCTTTATGTGTATTTAATTAATAAAATAATATGTATATAACACTTTTTTATAATTTTGTTTTATTTATGTATTTTAGAAAACAACCAAATTATGCGTTTTTTTGTTTTCTTTTCAATTTACACGGTTTTAGATTAAATATATACAATTTCGATTTACATGTTTTTCTCAGGAACCTATCTACTGTGTAAATCGAGGGATATGTATATATTAATAATATGTACAGTATTTTATAAACATGTGGAATCGTACAAAGTTTTAACAATTCAAACTCGTATATTTTGCTTACAGCGTTAAGATTCCTAATGGGTCGCAATCTTACTAATGCACTTTTTGTTGCCGTTACGAGCAGGCATGCACTCGGAGAGCTTTGTGTTCAAGTATGGAACAAAACAAGTGTACGGAATCGAATCTGATTCGGCGATAGAATACCCTTCATGGCATATAAAATTGCCGTCCCTTTTGCAAAGATTGTAACATCGAGTACCTTGTCATCATTTAATTTAACGACGTTGCTTCCAGAGCTCGTTGGATCTCAACGGAGCACGTTTACAAAACAAAACAATTCTATTTGCTGGTCGATCATTTGAATCGTGTTATCGATTCGAGGTATATTTAATTAGCATTTAAGTCTTTGCCATACAAAAAAAAATGACAAATATTTACACATTGTCACTTAATTGGACCTCTTGACGCACAACTATGTAAAAAAGACAATCTTTTAAATGTTTTGACACTGTTTTATTAACTATAAGAATTCGGAACATTCGCCCGTGTTTAACAACTCGATGCGAACATGCCTATATATTCTCTTCAGTTGCAGGCATTGACTTTTTGACTAGTGCTGTAAAAAAAACATTTTTTTTTAAATATTCTATCGTATTGATTGAATTGGTATTAACTTGGTAGAACTCCATTATAACACGGTGAAAAAACAGCAATGTATTTTTTCCTTCGATTATTTTTGAATAAAACATTGATAACACTATAGACATGTCTTTTTATTATTCAAATTTAATGTTAGTTTATATTTCAATAGATATCAACACTTTGGTTGCTAAAAGGCGATATATCGGCTTTCACAAAATATCATAAGATAAGACGGTGAAAAAATAGTAATGTATTTTATTGATTGAATTGGCATTCACTTGGTAGAACTCCATTATAACACGATGAAAAAATTGCAATGTATTTTGTAGAACTAAAATACACAGCTATTTTTTCACCCTGTTACAATGTATTTTAGTTCTACATTTTTTTATATGATATAGTTGATAGCTATTTTGGTTCACGCCATCGTTAGAACTATGCTTAAACGAACATTTGCTTATCTATATATAGCTTTGTAGAAAAGGTATACAATACATCTTCTCTCCTGTACGACCTAGCTTATTTCTTGTTAGCAATAAAACTAAAAATAAATAAAAATTGTAAACGAAACTAAAAAGGCGGCTATACCAAAAAGCTTAAATATTGCATGGAAATGGTTTATTGGATGGGGATGGTTTATTGTGGAAACGAATCAGTCCCTTGTAATGGCTTGAGGAGTGGCGACAGACATATATTAGTTTGTTTGTTAAGTATTTTTTGTGATAATTGATATCTATTGATTTCCAGCTGTTCTAAAGCCGTCGTCTTGCGACCTTTATTACAAAGATGTAAACACGTAGGCACTGAGCTTAAATTTATATTATGCTATTAACGTGATTGGCAAATTGTGATTCTGTTGAATGATCTTACATGTTCTTTGGCTCGAGTAGATCTTCTACCTTTCTGTCCGATATAAACGGATAAACATGAGCCACAGGACATTTTATAAATACCGCTTCTGTCAAGTTTATTAATTATATCTTTACAATTTTTAAAATGTCTGCCTAAATTGTTGTTGACCTTGAAAGCTACGATTACTGAGTTTTTAATTTCCCGATGAATTTTTTCGCTAATGCCTACCTATGTAATTGATTGATTTAAAGAAGCGGTTATCTTGTATTGTGTATTTTTGTATTATTCATTTTTATTTCTTTAGATCAATGAACAGTTCTAATGTAAAATTATTTTTATTGAAAAAAATCAACAATCGATTTTTGCTTATAGGTAGCTTTTCTTTTCGAACTGCAAAATCGTACATACTTTCAAGATATATAAGTTGTCCTGAATTGCACTTTTCTTGACTCTCAAACCACTTCATGGCGACATCTAAACACTAAAAAGTTTCAGAATGTGTAAGACCAATGTCTCCCCTCTCACAAATCTCTTCTTCGTCTTCTTGATCTTGTTCATCTGAAGTAGATATTTCATTAATTATTTTCTCATCATTCATAATTTGAAATCCAGGATTGCTTGAATCAATATTCAAATCGTGATAAAATTTTCCTTGGAACAAACGTTCAATCCGCATTGAAATGGACGATTACTGATTCATATTTTACACGGGACTTGTTGAAACAATTGTAAAAAAAAAAAACAAACGCAACGATCAAATTGTTAAGATTGTATTCCATCATGTTCGTCAACAGTGAACCCAATTTTTCACGTCAGCAAATTCGTAACATATATTAATTTGAATTGTTACAACATTGTACGATTCCACATGTTTTGTCACTAACGACCCGGTGATGCAACAGAACTGACGTCCAGTTTCCAGACAGAATCGTCAGTTCTGTTGCATCCATGTGATAGAATGCCTGAAGATGCCGAAAGGCGAAATCCGGGCCACTAGTGACAAAACATATGGAATCGTACAAAGTATTAACAATTCGAATTTGCTGTTGAAATATCACCTTCATATAAGCACCTTCAGTCGATATCATAAATTACGTAATATATTTGTTTGTTTTGACCAATCTGGATAATGTAAAAAATCCGCATAATTGAGGTTCTACTGTATCTGAAGAATCAATCTTAAAGTGACGATATGGGTACATATCGTGACAAGAAAATTGTGATCTTACAAAGGAAATGCTAGTGGTTTACATTGCGTATTCAGTTTACGGCATTAATCATTTAAAACATGTTTTCCGTTTGTCAAACAAGATTGTTCGCGGATTATTGTAGTTTTAGCACGTATGCCGACAGGTGGTGTTTTAGTAATTTCAACGAGAATGACAATCGCGAATTGCTTATGGTTTTATTCATCTGGCAATAAAGTCAATATTGAAGTAAAAACAGATTTATCAATGGGCAGACATCTGTAATTAATGCCATTTTAAATGATTTAGTTTTTTGTGGGGTCGAGTTAATCACTTATACAAGGAATTCTCGGAGCAGACTGCGAAGTATTGGAATCTATTATAAATCAACAAGGAATGATTACAACATTTTTCAAAAGAAAGAACAAGTATTCCTATACTAAAGTTAAAAAATCCAAAGAATTTACATTAATATTATTTTATATATAATACATATATATTTGCTGATAGCTATTTTGGCTTTCATCATCGTCAGATCTAAAAGTATATATTCTTATAAAAAAAAATTTTGAACTAAAATACATTGCTATTTTTTCACCGTGTTAAATGTATATATTTTAAGCAATAGATTTAATGCTTATTTCCATGATATATTTTTCGATCATAACCGGTTTTAACAGATGATGTTGATAGTGCTCACGATGAGCGAAATCGGTCCTGAACATAAAATATATTTGAAGAATAAATACTTGAAAAAATATGTTTTCATGATTTCAATATTATGTCTTTCCACCAAGAAGTTACAGTTAACACTTTTATGCTATATATTGTATAATATTATTACATCCTAGAAAAGATAAGCGATATAATATCCTATAAAAACAGAGCAAGGAAGACGCGGTATTTTGGCTCGAGTCGAGGTCTTGAAATACGAGCTTTTTTTAAAATATTTATCTCTTTTGTATAAAAAAATATTCTCTATAGTGCCTGCCCTGATATTTCTTGATAAATATTACAATTTTCAACTGAAAGCTATAAAATCTCTATACACCCATATACCTTTATGGCCTAGATACGTTCCACGAAACTTGGCCGCAAAGCGAAAAGCTGTATAAGGAATCAAGTAATCTAATACAAATTCATACAAATTCAATGGAATTGGTTCCAAATCTTTTAAAAATGTAACATGGTTTATCATTCAAAATGCATTTTATCTTTTTATTTCATTTAAATAGATACATAACAAGTACATACATTTGTACATAAAATAATAACAGACTCCAAAAACCAACAATAATCTATAAACAAAAATGAAACAACTTCACGTTACATAAAATATGTGTATGTATACATACATATATATTTTTAAAATGGCTTTAATCTGAAGACGACGAAGAAATGGTAACCTGCAGATTACTGTCGTTATCATTGGCGACAGTGGCAACACGATTGGCAACATGTAGATATATCGACATCGAAAAAAAGTTTTTTTGCCGTTATAGCGGAATATAATATTTTTGGCCATAAATCGAAAACGTACCTTAATTGAAGAAGGCCGTTATAGCGAAATGCCGTATAAAGAGCGGCCGTATAGCGAGGTATGGGTGCATAGAGTGAATAAAATCACAAATATTTTTTGAGGGTTTTGAAAATACGATACACACATAATACTTTATCTATTTATATGTACGATATTCAAGCGGTTAAAATGCAAAGTTTGTCCAAGCTTACCGCATGAGATGTAACAAGATACGATGTCTGTTTATTTTTCAAAGAGCGTACATAACCCGGTCAAACGGATCCGATTGAATTTAAATCTCTCCACAAAGGGTATTATTTTAACGCCGACAGTCGCCGATAGAATAAAACATTTTGAGAATCATTATTATTCGTAGAAGTGAACGAGAACCTAATTTATTGAAATTTATTTTTATCATTTCAAAGTGGTTATATTTGAACAACTGTTTTGTCGTAAAAAAAAGACAATAAACTTTCATAAAATAACAACTGAACACAGAATTTGTAAAACAATAAAAACACATTTTTTTAAGTACTATTTGCACAATATATTTTTTGATCAGGGCCGATTTTGCTCATCGTGAGCATTGTCAACTGATAGAATAAAATTTACAAAAAAGTCTATTTATACAAATAATTTCAGTAAAATGTAGCAGGTATAGAAACCCATGGGTTCAAAAACTAACAAACAATTTACAGGAAATCATACAATATTAAACCAAATAATGTAAATTAATTTGAAAGTAAAATGATAACAATCACTTATTAATAATTTTCAAACAAAATTAAGTTAAATCAATAGTCCGTTAAGAACTCTGAACAATCATAAAAGACGAAGAAGAATGATATTGATGGAATTTCAATATCAAATTTGAATTGTCAGTTATGTTGCGATCGTGTGATAGAATTCCTGAAGATGCCGAAAGGCGAAGCCCGGGTCGTTAGTGGAAAAAACATGTAGAATCGTACAGAGTTATGACAATTCAAATTTCATAAAGAACTCATTAGGAGAAGTAAAGAGTGGGAAATTTTAATGAACAAAATTCTTAATGGAACATAATGTATTAATATGTGAAATTTTTCTTCTTATCCTAATTGAATACCATTAAAACATAGAATGATAACTTGATGTCAAAGTTGAGTTTAATTTAAACTGTTGAAGCGTTGTACAGTTCCGCAAGTTCGGCTTCGGTTGGGAAACACTGCTTTAGAACATATTCTCTGTGCAAAATGAGAATAAAGTGTATTGATTGAATTGGCATTTACTTCGTAGAACTCCATTATAACACTACATAACATTATAATGGATTGAGCAGTGACGACCGACATATATTAGTTTCTGAACGAAACATATCTTGCGACCTTTATTACGAGGATGACGGCTTTAGAACAGCTGGAAATCAATGGATATCAACTATCACAAAAAGTTCTTAACGAACAAACTAATATATGTCGGTCGCCACTGCTCAATCCATTACAAGGGGCTGTTTCGTTTCCGTAATAAAACATTTCCGTGCAATATGACAGCTTATTGATATAGCCGCCTTTTTAGTTTCATTTACAATTTTTTGAAAATTTTTAATTTTATTGCCAGCAAGAAATAAGCTAGGTCATTAAACAGGAGAGAAGATGTATTGTTATAATATACTTTTCTACACAGCTATATATAGATAAGCAAATGTTCGTTTCATCATAGTTCTGACGATGACGTGAGCCGAAATAGCTATCATCTATATCATATAAAAAAAATGTATCTTATAAATAATTTTGTAGAACTAAACTACATTGCTATTTTTTCCACGTATTAGAATAGTGTAGTTTTTTTTTGCACAGTCGTATTATCTCTTTCCAACAACATTATTTATTCATTGATATAATACAAACATATTTCATTTGAAATATAATCGTAAAACCGCCATCGTAATATTGTCTGTAGCTCGTTGAATGTCAGTGAAATGTTTTGATTGACGGGCATTCATTTGCAGGTGCGTGTAATAATATTGATGTCGAGAAATCAATACCGGCTCGCCAATAAGAGTTCACGGTCAGTTCCCGGTGTCTTTTCTGCAGTAATAGATATTTTCCAAGGAACTGACGTTTTTTTGTGCCCATTTCTCACCGCAGATGACAGCTGATATCAGAGATTGAAAAATCATCGATAATATGTCTGGTTTCAAAATGGCAACACAATATAAATGGCGGAAGCCGAAAATTTTAAAAAACGAACAAAACAGTATGAGACCGCACTTCTGTCATAAACATACAAAGAACTTTTTAAATTTTGTAGCATTATTTAATATTTTAATTATGTGATAAAAAACAATATTTGATCGGAACACAAAGCTACGTTTGTTATTTTTGACCGTATTTCAGTTTTGTTGAGTCATAACATACTTAATGAAGCCATTAATAGAGGTCAATCTATGTATGATACAACGTCAAAATATGGAAACATTCAATATTGGAAATTCAAAAAATAAAGAACAAAACAAAAAATGAGGATAACAAGAAATTCAACCAAGCAATCTTATGTAAAATCTACTTTAATATATTAAAAAATAGTATTCGCCTGAACTTACTTTCGTTCACATAGAATATATCGACATCCGAAGCATTGGAAGACTGATTCAACATTTTGGAAGAACAAACATTTTATGTCCACAATTTCTTAAAAAAAAAATATTTGTAACATACTATTTGATATTATTAAGGATGATAGAATTCTCATTTTGGCCTCGAATTAGTCGAAAGAAATATATGTCCAAGTACATTTCTCTTCGAGTTTTCAAACCATTAAAAGTGATCATACCTAAAAGAAAGTCAGTTGGATAAAGCCACGGATATTAACCATACGCCCTTAAGTAAAAAAGTCTCAAATATTTCTTCTGAACCTTTTCCACCATGAGAGCATATTTCAAATTTCTTGGGGCCCAAATAATAGACCCACTCTCAAGCCTACTTCGTACTAAGGTATTGTACATCAATATCAAAATTTGAACATCTAAAAAAAATCTTGCATTCTATTAAATTGTGGTTGCAACTATATCTCTTTTTGGATCGGTATATAAAATATGTCTAGAATGTAAATTCAATAATTTTGCATATAAATGTAATAATGTTTGCCATGCTCAAATACGGTCGATTTTACCGTCCATACAAGAGCAACCCAATAAGTCTTACATTCGATTCATATCGCAAATAGGGCTATTATAATATTGCAAACTAGCTAGTAAATTTATTTTAAATTATTACTTTAATCAGTGCCTCTACAGCTTTATCGATAGTAAATTTACTAGCAAATTTTGAGAACTAAAATATTTTTAATTTGAATTAACACGGTCAAAAAATACCAATGAATTTTTGTTATTCAAAAAATATAATATATATTGTTGATAATTATTTCAGCTTACATTCTCGTCAGAACTATGATAACTCTGATGAGGCATTAAGCCGAAATAGTTATCAAATAAATATCTTATAAATTTTATAGAACTAAAATACATTGCTATGTTTTCAATGTGTTTTAATAGAGTTCTATCAATTAGATGGCCAATTCAATCAATTTATTAAATTTATGTTACCTATATTTGCATCGCAGTGCACACGCCCCTGGGTTGATTCATATGACAACTTTGATAACAGTGCAAACTATTTTTAAGTCGTGTTGTTGTTGGAGTATATTAAGTAAATGCCAATCCGATCAGTTAAATTAAAATTTTAAAGATTTGTGAGATTTCACATATCATATTTTGTCATTAACGAATAGAATGACTCAAGATTCTGAAAAGCAAAACCCAGGACGTTTCAAATTTTATCAAACACCTTCAGTCGATGTCATCAAATATATAATTATATATTTTTATCTTCGTTCTGGAAATTATCTAGTTGTGTACCCTCTGTACAATGTCATGGTTTATTTGGCAATGTATATTTTACCTCTTGGAGAAAAAATAAAATTTATGAAATACACAGTTGATTGCTATTTCGGCTTACGCCTTCATCAGAACTATTTACTATAATGGAATTCCACCAAGTAAGTCCCAATTCTATAAATGTATTTTACCTTTTTTCAATTAACTTTCATTAAAATGTGCAGTAGTATCACTGGGCATTTAACAACCAATAAAATCAATCGATTCTCGAAATTGGTTTGAATTCTGTTCTTTATTGATTCTAATCAATTAAATTGATTAATCTTTTCAAACTACACTTAAGTAAATATGCTTTTATTTTCGTTATGTTAATTTTTATATTTTACTCAAATATTGTACATATTTTTTTTTCATATTCAACATCGAATAAGCACCTAAAGAAATATTTTTTACAAACGGTAATTGTTTCCATTCGAAAAAGCATTATTTTTACATCGATAATACAATATAATTATATTGTTTCTCGGGACATTAAACTTGCAATAAAAGAAAATACAATAAAAACAGATTACTAAATCTGCATAAAAACTTTATAATGTTTCCTGTAGACCGGTGCTATGCAATCTGTGGTGCGCAAGAGTTTTACTCAAGATACGAATGATAATAGAACGCTTCAATAAGTTGAAATCGACTTTATATGCACAAGATGGTCCGTTCCTCAATGTGTAATTTATTATTATTTAAAATGCGATAAGTATTTTTTATGTACAGTAACTTTTAGGCTGTTTACTGTAACAATGAAAAGGCATAATATTTTTTTAAAAATTGCCTATTTATATACTATTTCTATAATATATAATATGATTGATATGAATATGATGACCAGGTTTCACTCATCGCGACCATTATCATCAGTCAAATATTTATTTATTATTTAAAATATAACAGTTGTGATCAATTTTTTTACATAACATTGAAGGAAACAGTAAGATGTAAGTGTTTTATCAAAACATTCTGATTCCTGTCTATTGTTATCATGAAATGTGAGAAGTAAATGAACCATAATACATTTCTCACAGTATTGCCTAGATTTGTGACTTAAGTGTGTTTCTTACTCATATTGGACAGTTAATTTGGTTTTGTTTTGATTACAAATAAGTAGTTATTTGATTATAAAATATCCTCAAAATTTAGTTTGTAAATTATTTTACTATGAAAAGGTACACTATACATAATAGAAAGAACATGAAAGACGATTTATTGTGTACTTTTTCTACAAAGCTCTACATAGGAAAGTAAATATACCTTTAAACATATTTGTGATGAAGGTGTAAGCCGAAATAATTATAAATGACATACCTCACAACTTTTGTAAAACTAACATACATTGCTTTTTTTCATCGTGTTAATACATGATTTTTTTCCAAAAAAAGATTTAAAAGATCATATTTATGGAAGCATAGACAATAATGACGAAATACGAGGGTATGCGAGCAATAAATTTTGAGTACAGCTGTTGTACACTACCTATTCGAAGTCTAAGCTCTAAGCCAAAAGAGCAATTATTTTGTGGCACTTATAATGATATTGAGTGTTTATTTTGTATATTCATATTCTAATTCACTTACAAATTGAACTGTAAAGCTCGTTGAACCCAAAAATAGCATTTTTCATCGGCCACAATATAAATGGTTGCACCTTATTTCAAATGATCCGTGTAAATCGAGGGATATGTGTATATCAACATTCTTGCGTCCGAAAAGGATTTTGTGTTATGGTGTAATTAATGCACCACTTGTAATAATCAAATGTAACATTTTTTGATCACCTACAGCTTATTAACGACATTGTTGACCAAAGCATCGCGATACCAATTACGATATACAAATATTATATCGTCATCGCAAATTGAGTTTGAGCGAATATACCAGCAAGAAGAGTGTTTAATTATCTCGAATGATATTTATGAAGGTGTTTAAACAACGATTGATTTATTTGGAGAAGTGTTTGCGCATTTTTCATAACTGTAAATTAATAATACACATTGAGCGTGATAAAAACAATTAACAGAACCAAAATAACAAGCAAAGACTTCGCCATTATTGTTTTATGACTGTCCAGTTTGTATTTATTTATTATATATGCTTATGAGACTTATAAACTAGGGAATGTATTCCCGTTAAATTGTATCACTCAATGTTGCCGGGATTGCATTTTTTTGGGATATCAAATGGATGATGTTTAATTATAAGTGTTGACTGTCACTTATTAATTCATGATATATTAGATAATAAAAACACGTTTTTTATCACTAGTTCTATAATATATTTTATGATCAGATTCGATCTCGTTCGTCGCTAGTATTATCAACTGATTGGAAACTAATTATTAAAAAGCCTATTTATACAAAATTTTGAGTTATAGTTAACAGGTATGCAAAACCAAAAGTTCAAGAATTAAGAAAACAATTTATAGGAAATCATACATTATACATTCAAATGAAGTAAATTAAATTCAAAAATGAAATGTTGACAATATTTTATTAATAATTTGCAAACAACATTAAGACAAATCAATAATTCATTAAGAGCTCAGAAGAATCGTGAAAGACTCATTAGGAAAAATAATGAGTACGATTTTTTTACAATGTCTTTATTGGTATTAATTTATAATAATTTCCAAACAAAATAAAGACATATCAATAATCCATCCAGAGTTCAGAAACAATCGTACAGGACTTCACAGTGAATTACAAATAGTATTAATTATTTTTAAAACATTCACAATTGGAATATCATTTAATAAAAGGGTTTTAAAATATATTTTCAATTAATATTTTAATTATTTCATTTTTTTATTCAAAATAACTTTAGCCTTTTTTGAGAGTTGTTAATTAATGTTCACAATGGGTGAAACTCGCTTTTCAAATTTAGAACTATACAATCCGTTTTTCTTTAATTGACGTTTACCAGGTAGAACACCATTATATTAAGATAAAAATAGTAAAAACGTTATGTAAAATAAAATGTAAAAAGTAAGGAAAATGATTTTCAGATATTGTAATTGACATGTAACGATCTCCATTAATCTTTTCAATAGTTTTTTATTTGTGCGCATTTTTAACTCGCTATAATCCCGGAACAATTAAAATAAACTATTCTAGTGTCCCTGAATTTTACTTCCAATGATGTAATATATGCGTATGTTCTTTTGTTGTTAATAACAAACCAGTTACTGTTTGATTTAACCCGTTCTTTACTGAGCCTTATACGGAATATATAAAAATGAAAATTTCAAAATAACATTTTACTAGCGTTTAAATAAACCAAACATACGGAGATTATCAGAAGAAACCATTGCATTACAAAAAAAGTTATTACAACGAATTTTCGGCATTTTTTGCTCTTTTGTATGCGTCAAATATCAACATCATTCGTCTCAGCGGTTGAGACATTAGCAGTCAGAAGGTGAAACTAGGATTATTGTTTTATGAACACTTTACTCTTCAATTAATTTCCTGTAAATTGTTTCTTAGTTCTTGAACCCATGGTTTTGTATACCTTCTACCTTTAACTCAATTTTTTTGCATAAACAGACTTGTTTGTAAATTGTATTCTATCAGCGGCTAAAAATGCTCGCAATGATCGAAACCGGTACTGATGAAAAATATACTGTGGAAATAAAAACCAAAAATGTGTTTTTATTATTTAAAAAAACTTACAATTGTTGATTGTGTTGCCAGTAAAACCGACAATTAATCGCCAATATTCTGTTGTATTGGCATGACGGCTTTTTGCAAACAACTTTGTTCTCGATTCGTATTTGTTTGAATAATAGAAGGTAAATAGTATGAATGCTTTGTAAATATAAATGTATAGGAATTCAAGATGATCTATTTATAAAACGATTCAACTTCAATTAAATTAAAATTCACAACACGACAGACAGTTAACTTAAGTTTATTTTGCTGTTTTACGTAGGCCAAATATCTATTTAAATAACCAATTAAAATTAGGGCGATATTTTTAATTACGCTTAAATTTATTGAAATGAGCGGTTAACCGGCTATTTTAAATTGACAAAATTTACTGAATTGTAAGAAAATACGATATTAAATAAAAATTAGGTAAAACTACAAAAAAATTGAACACAAAAACGTCATTCACTTGTAATATCGCAATGTGAAAATAACGAATTCTGCATTTAAACCGCTCGTATTTAAATATTTTCTCGTGTTATCCTTTGTTAATTTTTATTTATTCACTTAACTCAAAAAAAAAACCGTTAAAAAATTTTAACTGGACATTGTTTGGGCAAAAATATTTTTCTCACAAATATTATTTTTATCTGATTCAATGAATTTCTTCAACAATTTAATAAAGTCATTGTTTATAATACCTTTTTTCTCATAATAATTAACACTGGGACAGTTAGAAGTGTGGGAAATACTTTTTATTTGTTTGTTTTTTACGTTACTTTGTACTCCATTTGTAACGTTTGTTTAGATATTCAGTGATAAATAACAAGTCTGTGTTGCAGAGGTGGCGAACCCGTTGTTGAACGATTGCTTAAAATGTTTGTATATGACAAAATAAATGATATCGACTGAGGGTGCTTGGTGAAATTTCACATCAATGGGCGTCAAACTTTTTCAAACAAAAAAAACAAAAGTTTTTCCCATAGTCAGATAGCGATATGACATTAGAATTGGGGTCATGCTCAGTCATTGGACAAGACAGCCGCTGCCAAGTTCTTTATGCATCTCTTATGACGAGAGAAATACATTATAGGCTATGACTCATTTAGCGAGCTCCGTTTCGCATAACGAGTGACCAGTATAATGTAAACCAAGAACACGCGACTGGATTTGAATAATAGTGAAATAGGCGAGCTTGTAGAATATAAAAAGTCAAGAGCTGATTGTTTTATAGGCGAGTTATATCCAGCAAAACCAGTTATATCCAATACAAAGTTTTTGTGATTCAAGCCATATTTTTAGATTTAGCGATGATATATTTTTATTTGCAATTCGGAAATTTATGCATATTTTTAGCACCCTGTTAGCCGCGTATTTTAATAAATTTAATTCAATTTATTTTGGAAATATCGTTTTTTGATTGTAACTATTAAGCTTTTCGGGCTTAGCATATCACCTCAAAAGCTTCCTAAAAAATATTAAACAAAAATTTGTCAGCTTTTGCAAGCTGTCTTTTTATGTAGCATAAAATTACCTTTAGTAAAAATACGTTTTTTTTATAATATTTCAAAAATTTGTCGACATTATCCGGCGGTTTTTTCCAGGCGTTATTGACTTTAATTATTCCAGGGGGATTTTATTTTGACGGTTATGTCTCAGCGGTTTTGTCCAGTACTCAATTTGTTAGTACCCTGTTCGCTGCGTCCGTAGAGTTGTGTGCAAAAATAATATAATCAGATTACTACAATCAATTGTTTTGCATCTTGATTTGAAATACCAAGATGTGATTTGATCATTGTATCGTGGATCACGTAAAAGAAAATAGGTTCAAACAGCAGGGTAACCAATAATCTTCTCTTTTGTTTATTGCTATTTTGTGCGAATTTTATAATTATTTATAATAAACATCCAATTTGCATAGCGGACGTGCGCGTACTTTTTATGATTACATCTAATATTGCTTACAATAACGTGTATTATATATTTTTTTCTTGTCTATAAGACGCATGTTTTTTCCAGGGCTGTGGGATTGGAGTCATTTTCCGTGCAATATGTAAGATTATTGATATAGCCACCTTTTTAGTTTCATTTACAATTTTTGAAAAAAAAATCGTTAAAGAATAGAATATTTTATAAACCATTTATTATTTAAAGTTTTTATTGCTTATTTAAAAAATACAATAATTCACTTTCAATCTTCTAACTTTTCGTCGCTCAAACGCCGACCAAACCAAAACTGAGTGATGTATTTTATGTTACTATGAAAGTTAACAAAATCTCCGTAAATATTGGCTTGACAATTGTTACCAATAATGAGCGACACTGGACCTAATCTGGGTATTATAAAATTTTTGGTATAATAGTTTTTATTTACCCTACAGGCTGTGAACTTGCTAAAAAAGCACGACTTCGGCTCCGACATTGACAAAAACACGAATTTTAACCTTAATTACAAAGATGGAAACACTTAGGCGCTGAGTTTGAATTTATATTATGCGATTCCTTTATAACGTGATTAGCGAAAAATATATATATGTCGATGTACGTGTACGATGGCGTGAGCCAAAATAGCTATCAACCCTATCTTAAAAAAATAATTTTGCAGAACTAAAACACATTGCTATTTTTTTTACCGTGTGCAATGTTGAATTGCGAATAAATATTCACGAGGTAGAATCTTTACTCTTTTTATACTTGGCATAAATTTCTTATTGCCTTTCACAAATTAATCAAATAAATTATGGTTATCCCACATGAAATCTTTTGTTCTGCGCGCAATTGCCGCCACTCGATTTAATAAAGTGGAAAGCTCGTTCTGGTGACCATAAATTATTTCTGTCACTGGAAATTGCATTCACTATAACTGACAGGCCTTACTTTAGCATGCTTAATACAATCGAATATGAGAGGTGTTTAACCCGTTTGCTGCTGGGCTTTTTGGGATTATTATCCGATGTGTGTTAGGTAATTAATTATATTGTAGATAAAAAGTAGCAAAAAATCAAACAATAGAATCAAAGCAACCTTAAATTGTTCGAAATAAAAAACATTGCGGCGAAACATATTCTTTATTTTGAATATTTTTCTCTATGGTTGTTTTAAAGAGTTCCATTTGACATATGTTGGTGACTTTATAACACTATTATTATGGCTATTTTTCACATTAATAATCAGCTTGCTTGATTCCCTAGTGTGATAATTTGGCATTTTCTTGATTGTAATTAAACATTTCAAATAATTGATTTGTAACTATCGATTTAAAAAAAACTGGTATAAAAATAGCGTGTTTAAAAGCATATTTTCCGACTATTTGAATCTCAATCTATCAGCTAACTATAACATTAAAAAAATGTATAAAATGATGTCTTTAGATGTGCCGAAACCGGCCCTGAAATTAACGATATAAAATTGTGGAAATATATAACACGATATGTGTAAATTTTAATTGTTGAAACTTTATAAAATTCCACATGTGTTGTCACTTATCACCTGGGTTTCACCACTCGGCATCATCAGGCATTCTATCACACAAATGCAACAGAGCTGACAATACATGTGTAATCGTAAAAAGTTTCAATAATTCAAATTTTATATTGAAATTCAATAAAACTACTTCAGTCGATTTTATTAATTATATTATGTTTAGTTATTTAAACATTGTCCATTATTTGATAATCACGGTCTTAATAATTATTTAAATTTCAAAATCAGAATTAGAATTCGGAAATGACTAATGACACGTAAAACAAAACAATATAATCTATGCTGTGTTTATGGTGCTATATCGATACTTCTTATAATCTATCTAGCAAAAAATGGAGCCAAATTAAATATATGACAATATTTTTTTAACCATCTGGCAATTTTATTTTAAATTATGTGATAACATAAACTTTAAACTAAATACAGTTGATGAACAATTCGGACTACGAGCAAATCGGACAACGAATACAACCAGGCAAAATTTTATGTTCGAACAACAAATATATATTCGGATAACGAACAAAACGATCAATTTAATCCACTCATTCTATCCGTAAAACTCGGTTGATCGGTTAACGAACAATTCGGATAGCGAATATATTCTTGGAACAGATAATGTTCGTTGATAGATCACTCACTGTAATTCATTTAAACTTTTCAGTGTTATCATTTTCTGAATAAAATCAGCGATGGTTAAATTATTTATAGCAGACTTAATAAATAAAACTAGTTTATTTTATCTATATTTTATATTGTTATATACAATTAAACTATAATAATTCAATCAATCCATATTGAAACTGACTTATTTTTGCGATATTTTTACCACCAGTGAAGTTTTTATATCGGGCTATAAATCAATCGATTTGATTGGGTTGTAAATCAATTGTCTCTACATACATTTTTTCACAATATAGTTTTAATCCACATTACATTGGCTCTTCTACTAACAAGGCAATTATCTTGAACCTCGTTTGAGGTAATGAGTTAAGAATTTGAATAACATCGATATAAATAATATTTTATCAGGCCGTAAATTGAAAAATGATGAATGGAACGTATTGATTTAGTCGTGAAATATCAACTCATTATTCTTTGTTTGAAAGAACTTTTTGTTCAGTCAACTTCTATGAACGTTTTCATTTCAAACGATATCTTTTTTAATAATACAGCTATATTTTTAGAAAGTTTTAATGCATCCGTTTGATGAAATGTCTGAAGATGACGAAAATTGAAACCCGTTTCAAACATGCAAATTTAGTATTGTTAAATTGAAAATTATTTTTTTTTAAATGAAACTACTCTACCTATAGAATTCATTGCTGGTATCTGTTTTTAGTTTCTAGCTTACAGCAACTTTGTTTTTTTTGTAATGTGCTATGACTCGCAACCGCATCAGCACTGTCAAAATGCATGCGTTGAAAATAACCCACTTTTTGAAAAATTAAACTACTCCACATATAGAATTCTTACAAGTATCTGTTTTTAATTTCCAGTATAAAGTTACTCTGTGTTTTTGTAAAGTACTATGACTCGCAACCGTAAATCAAAACCGTCAAAATGCATGTGTTGAATATAACTTACTCAGTTCCGACCAAGTGTAACAAGATAGTTATAGACTTTTCGAATTGAATTGACAACACAAATTACGTTTTCATACCAAAAAAAACATTTTCTTAATTATACATTTACATTTTTAAGGTGTTAATTGTCATTTCTTTATGGAAATACATCCTATTTTAAATAATATAATTATGCTGTTTTAACCTTTTAAATGATCAAACAACTTTTACGTAGTCATCATTGTTATATTAATTAGATCCGAATATTTTTTAGTAAAAATTATATCAATTTTGTTTTTTGAAAAAATTGGTATCGCCCCTTATTTTTTCATTTATGTGTTTCAAAAAGTACTGCGCCGCCCCTTATTAACCATTTCTTCTTATCAATATAACTGCGATTAAAATGTTACTTAGAAATAATATACGATATAATGTTCCATAAAGTATTTCAGTGCAGGTTTGTAAAAGTTTCCTTCTCATTATTCTTCCTAATAAATCCTTCGCGATTGTTCTGAATTATTGACTGCCTTAATATTGTTTGGATCTATGTTTAACGACCAACCTATTTCTTTTCAATTAAAAGTGTTTTAAAATACACAAAAGTGTCTCGTTTTAAGATTTTTAAATCGAAACATATTGCAAAATTTTACGAACAGACAAATCTTTCTTTAGACTATAATATACTGTAGACTTTTCAAAACATTATCCAGGTTATTTCACCGTTTATAATTATATACAACGTAAATGGCCAGTTAGCTTTTTTACCCCATCCATATAAGGAACACTTGAACTTTAGTATTTTGCTTCTGTAATTCAAGATGGTAGTTAATCTAATTAAAACAAACCAGTTTTATTGCTAGCAATAAAAATTGACGGAAATCAATATGTCGCAACTAATGACATTAGATATCAAAATAAAAAAAAACGATAAGATTTGACACATCGAATTTTTTGCATGCCCCGGTGTGGCCTGATCTCAAATCGATTCAAATAATGTTACTTTAACGATCTTTATTTATGCATCAGTTAACATTATATAAACTCTATGATGACCACGAATAAATATCATTCAATGTAGCATTTGAGGAGGGAAGCGGGAAACATAATGGGTGCCGGGTTCCAAATCGTGGAAAATAGAAATTCGGTTTCACAACAAAACTCTATAAATTGATCGATTGAATTGGCATTCACTTGGTAGAACTCCATTATAACACGGTGAAAAAATAAGCAATGTATTTTAGTTCTACAAAATTATTTTTAACAAATATGGTTGATAGCTATTTCGGCTCACGCCATCGTCAGAACTATAGGTAGATAGTTCTGACGATGGCGTGAGCCGAAATAGCTAACAACTATATCTTATAAAAAAAAATGTTGAACTAAAATACACTGCTATTTTTTCACCGTGGTATAATAGAGTTCTAAATAATAAAAACACATTTTTTTAGTACTTATTTCCACAATGTATTTTTTTGATCAGGACCGGTTTCGCTCATCGCGAGCATTATCAACTGATGCTCGCGATGAGCGAAACCGGTCCTGATCAAAAAAATACATTGTGGAAATAAGTACTAAAAAAAATGTGTTTTTATTATTTAAAATATAATGCCTTTCCATCAAAAAGTGACAGTTAACACCTTAAAAGTGATAATAGAGTTCTACCAAGTAAATGCCAATTCAATCAATATAATTTATAGAGTTTTGTTATAAAACCGAATTTCTATTTTCCACGATTTGGAACCCGGCACCCATTATTCCATTACACAAGTTCACAATGGTCGTATTTGAATGTGTGATTGTCCAGATATATCGGCTCACGCCATCGTCAGAACTATGTAGATAGTTCTGACGATGGCGTGAGCCGAAATAGCTATCAACTATATTTGTTAAAAATAATTTTGTAGAACTAAAATACATTGCTATTTTTTCACCGTGTTAAACTCTATAAATTTTATGTTATTTATTGAACAGGCGGAATTTATAATATCGACCCGGTCCTTGATGGAACTTCAATATCAAATTTGAATTGTTACAACTTTGTAGGATTCCACATGTTTTGTCACTAACGACCCGGGTTTCGTCTTTCGGCATCTTCAGGCATTCTATCACACAGATGGAACAAAACTGACGTAAAATAAACAATTAGCATCGTCTATATACTAAAGTTATCAATTACAGGAAAACACATATATTATAATATAATATATTTATGAAATTTTAAATAATAAAAACACACTTTTTAGTACTTATTTCCACAATATATTTTTTGATCAGGACTTGTTTCGCTCATCGCGAGCATTATCAACTGATGAGCGATGAGCTCGCGATGAGCGAAACCGGTCTTGGTCAAAAAATATATTGTGGAAATAAGTACTAAAAAATGTGTTTTTATTATTTAAAATATCATGCCTTTCCATCAAGAAGTGACAGTTAACACCTTAAAAGTGATATTTATGAAAGTTAAAATTTTAGATTAAGATCGAGCGTTTTGTAAAAAAAACTACGCTGTAGAGAGATCGTTGCATTTGCTATAGAAGGGAATGCTCTAGGAGAATTTACTGTTCATAAATTTCTCATAGAATTTAATATTTTTTACTTAATTATAGTGATTAGTCACATTTTTTTGCATCTATAAAAACTTCATAGCGTTGATAATTTATTTTCGAAATACATTTTTAATAAGCAGGCTAGTCTTCTATAAATGATGGCTTTCGTGAACCTTGGGTTCATATTGGCAATTTGACATTCGAGGTTTAAGTGACAGTGGCGTAAATACTAAAATAGTTTCTTTGATATAATTTATGATGTAAAGTGAAGTTGCTTGATGGAATTTAATATCGAATTTAAGTTGTTAAATAAATTTTAATTGGATCCACGTGGTAGCGAACCTTTTTGAGAAGTAAATCAATTTTTTTTCTTTATATGTTTTTAGTTCAAGCTCCCGGGCTCCCAACCTGTGGGTCGCGACGGGGTTTTTGAGGGTTCGCCAACTTATGCAGTCAACTTATTATAAATGGCTTTTTAATTGTATGGGGTCGCGGTTCACATGGCTTTTATAAAAAGGGGTCACCCCCCGATAAGATTAGGAGCCCATGTTATTATGTGTGGCCCAAAACTATTAAAACATTGAATACATTAGTAATTTTGTGTGCCACCCGAACAAGGTTGACAACCGATGTACTAGCTAATGGGTCTGCGGTTTACCTCTTTGAATAATTCGCCTTGTATATAACCAACGCAAACTGTCAGTTCTGCTGCGTCCGTGTGCTAGATTGGCTGAAGATGCCGAAAGGCGAAACACGGATCGTTGGTGACACAACATGTGGAATCTTACAAAGTTTCAACAATCCAAACTAGCTCTTTTGAGTTAAACATACCATTATTATCACAATTCAAGTCTATTAGACAACAAAAGATGAAACGAATAATATGTAAAATTATAATAATTGAAACTTTGTTCGATTTTAACAATTAAAATTTGATATTGAAATTCCACCAAGCACCTTCAGTCGATATAGTAAATTGCACATATTGTAAATTTAAAGCATTGTTTTTCCCAATTTCATCAGTTGATAATCCTCACCGGTCCTGATCATAGAATATATTGTAGAAATAAACACCAGGAAATGTGTGTTTTTATTATTTAAAATATCATGCCTTTCCATCAAGAAGTGACAGTTAAAGAAACACAAAAAAAAAATGTTTTTCCCAATAAACAAATTATGTAGATAAATATCTTCGGTAAAATATGTATTCATTTTCCTCTGGTCGATGTTTTTGCAGTTACGCCCCTGTGTTCCTATGCACCAGAATTAGTGTTGCTTGATAACTCTATTCGCATATAGTTGTATACATATTAATTATTAATTTGTTTTGAATGATCGAACAATATCCGATATTGTTACTGTAATACAGAAATAGCAAATGGTTCATTCTTGCAAGTTCAAAGGCACCAGCCGTTTAATGATTCGCTGAGATTTTTCCGATAGTTAATCACAAGCATGCTGAAGTCATTAAGCAAGCATTATTTGGATTTATGTTCCTGCCTTGGCGCAAGATCTATAGATCAAACAGAACTAGTTCTGAAACGACTTCTGGATCGGCCGATCGGCGATGGGGCCGCCCCGATGTGCCAGCAGCACTTAGTGGAGCGCATAAAGTATGTATTGATACTCGGTATTGGTAACGTTTGCAACGACTGATTACAAAATATTTTTTTTTAACACGTTGGCTGCGTAAAAATATTGTACCGTTTCACAGAGGGCCTGAAAAATACCCATTTTTCGAAGCCATAAAAGTTTTTACAATATTGGGGACAATTATTATATTTCTCCGAATTTGGTCGCTCTAAAGGACATTTAGACAAAAAACATTTGTGCGGCACATGTACTGGCATTGTTTACCCATCAGATTTCGACACATTTGCAGTGTTTATTGACGTTGCGCCATCTGTAATACCCTAAAGGCAAATTCACACTAACATATTTTTGATTTATCTATAATTTTATTTTGAAGGGAATTCTATCCTTCGTTTTTTTCTCCAGGTTTTGATTTGCAGTGATTTATTCATCTTCAAGTATTGTTGATAATAATTTTTATTATCGGAAAAATACACTATGATATAAAAGCAGTTGAAACGTTATTTACACTCTCACAATTCACTACAATAAATATATAATTTTACTTTGAAATAACATTTGAATGTTAGATTCATATTTATTCGTAATTTAGTCGAAAACAGAGTTAGAAGCACAAACCAGGTTTATTTGGGCAATCGGGACAGTTGAACAACGAAAATTTTCGTTGTTTGGTGGTCAAGTTGAAGGGGTAGTTTTTTTTTTGAAAATTGCAAAAATATTGAAATACAAGTGCACTAAAACGTATAACGAAGTTTATAGAATTGTAAAAATAGGTACGCGGTGCTTAGAAAAAAAGTATGTACATGTTAATAAAAATAAAAATACATATTTCACAAAATTATAAGAAACAGTGATAAAACAAAACCAATTTACATTTGTCAAAAATATTTCCACAAACTATAGCAAATCATTTGATGTAAGTATTTCGGTAAAATGAATAGTGTGAATGAGCCTTTATGTGATGGTTCCAAAGAAATGTCCCGGACGTCTTGACTGTGGCAGGTACTTACTAATACTAAAAGATCTTTTGTTATATTGAAAACACGGTTCCCGTGACCGACGCGGCTCCACAATTCATGCATGGACACGGGAGCCGTGTCGTACGCACTGATCGAGTTAATATAACTTTAATTAATATTTCGTGCATATATATAATATATAATATACTTATAATACTGCTTAGGAAAGATTTTATTTATAACACACATCCAATGGTTTTATTCTCTTACGTAATAACATCAAATAATAACAAGAGAGATTAACGTAACTTAACCTAACTTTACCATTTTGTCTGCTCTTATTCCTCTCTCTCTCTCTCTCTCTTGCTTTCATTTGGGCTCTCTGCCATCTTTTTAACTATTTTTTTGTGATTTTTATTATTGTATAATCTTCATTCAATTTATCAAATTTATTGCATATTACCATCAGTTAATAATGGCATTTATTTTATTAACAATTTTACAATATATAATATAAATCAAACATATCAACCATATTTTTCTCGCTATAATAATCTCTTCATAATTCGTTCTTTAAAAACACTTAATATTTGACATCTTATTGAATAAAAGATATTTTTTATTTAAAACAATATTTTGTACCATTTTATTAGCTATGTATAAATTGTGAATATATTTCCAAGCACTATATTTAATTTTGTTTTAAGTATAATGCCTTGATACAAAAAGTGTCAATTAATACCTTAAAAGTTGTGGTTTATATTAATACAACTTCAAAAATATCATCAGGCTACAGTATAATATAACATAATGGTAACAAATGTTTTTAGCTCTGTTTTCAATGATTTACATGAAACATTTAAGCATGGGCTTAAGAAGAAAAGGTAAACTGAATTGTTTTTTTTTCGTAAAATATATGACGTCACGTTGACTAATCTCTTTTTGTACAAAAAAAATTGTTAAAAATGTAATAAATTTTAATTCAATAAGCCTACAATAAAACAGCTTATCATTTTTTTATCTCTTCTTGCACTATGATCCTAGGTTTTACTATAAAGTTAAGTTGTTGAAATTGTCCACAGTTCTACGTTTCATGTCACTCACGAACTAGGTTACGTCTTTTGACATCTTCAGGCATTCTATTAAACGCATTGATGATTGGGAAGTTTTTCAATAGAATGTCTGAAGATGCTTGAAGACGAAATCCAGAACGTGAGTTACAAAACATGTAGAACTTTCCACAGTTTAAACACACCATTGAGATCAGTATCAAGTATCAGTGAATAGTTCGTCAATATTTAAGTAAGAATACCAAAACTTAGGCGCATCTCTACTGATGGGATACGCTGTAGGCAAAAAAAAATATTACACGCCAAGAAACGTGTTTACACAAAAAGTGACTGGTTGTAATTAATCCGTCCATATAATATTGGGCACAGATAAGATATTGTAGCTGGTTTCTGCAATACCGACACGTTCAATGTAGTTTTTTTATTTTTTTTTCGAATGCGTAAAGAGGATGTGAAAAAATGTTACTCACCCTAAAAATTGTGGGTCGACAAGTATTTTTCCAACCATCTTGACAGCCTACACCCAAGACAAGAGTTGCGGGATCGTCTGACAAGTGTGTGACATCGCGGTTACTCCTTGCTTTGCCGGTATTTATCCAATATGTCGTTAACGTCATCGGTTGGCATTATTCGTGATTAAGGACGTATTTTTAATATCTGGCATTACAGCTATCGCCAGATAAAGTTACATGAATTACAAGCGCGGAGTCGGAGTCGAAGTTGTGAACAACAAGCGGCTCCGAATACTTTTTCGGTTACACGATTGTGAATAATATCTCAATGAACAAGAAGAAATGAATCGTCCTCGTTTGATTTACAATAAAGTTATTTGCCGAAGTGGTTGGTATATATTCATTTTAATCTACAAATAGACAAGGGTGGAAAAAAACTGTCAAAATTTAACATTCTTTATTAGGAGTAGTGTTGTTGGTCCTGTTCAATACTATACACAAAAAGGCATATTATTAAGATCAGGACCAGTTTCGCCCTTCCGGATCACTATCAACTGATATAATATAAATTAAAATAATTTAAGTTTATTGAATAAACCAATAAAATACAAAAGTATTTGTACATCCCTAACGGACAACTTTCTCGCTGCATTTTATCTTCGTACTTCTTTTTGACATTATTTTTTTCAAATTATTATTTTGTAGAACTAAAATAAATTGCTATTTTTTCACCGTGTTATAATATAGTACTACCAAGTAAACGCCAATTCAATCAATAGTTAACTTTGTATTTATATTAATTACTTCACAATGATTGGTAAATGCGTTTCAAATTACTTATTAATCCAAAATCACCAGCCCTTATCACGATTTATTGCTTTTATAGTAGCATCAATATAGTTATCATTCACCTATTTGTAGCCCAGCAAAGCCCAAAGTTAATGCGAGTTTAGTCTTCCTATTGATCGTTCATATTCCCATCACAGCCCATAATATCCTACCAAGATTATATTCTACAGTAACACCTTTGGCAGAACTAATTCTAACAGATTGTCCAACTCAGTGGCGGTCGCTTTTTACGTCTAGAATTATCTGTACTCGCTAATACATTATATTTTATGATCAGGACACTCGGTCACTCGTCGCGAGCATTATCAACTGATTTTTAATAAATATATATATATAGTCTTTTTTGTAATATATTTATTTATTTATTTGGTACGGACACGATACAAATAAGTATTAATTTATGATATCGACTGAAGTTTCTTGATGGAGTTTCAATATCAAATTTGAATTGCTACAACTTTGTACGATTCCACATGTATTGTCTCTAACGACCCAAGTTTCGCCTTTCGGCATCTTCAGGTATTCTATCACACGGATGCAACAGAACTGACGCACAATAAACAGTTAGCATCGTATATATACCAAAAGTATTAATAAGATGAAAACAAAGATCCCAGGGTAAGAACTAAATGGCAACTAAAACAAATTTAATAATATTGATCGTCCAGTTGAAATATTTCGACATCTGAAGCAATACTGTTGAACATTTTTAATGCCATTACCATTGGCACTCACATCATAAAATGTACATCTAAATGAAGTAAAATAATTTTCAGATTAAATGTTAATTAAAAATATAAAATAAAGTCAGGGCCACTTAGAAATAATTTGCAATGGTGAATTCACATCAAAAATCTATTAAGATTTCATAAATAAATATGAAAAACTTATTAGCAAGAATAACCATAGGGAAAATTTTGTAATTAAAATAACCTGTACTTAAATATTTTAGGGAAACATATCGTATTAAATAATGGTAATTAAAACGATGTAAAAAACTCGAGAATTAAGAAAATAATTTTTAAAAAAATGATACAAAATAATACTGCAATATATAAAGCAGTAAATATTTTGTGGGCTATAAGAGATTTAATTGATATAGCATCTGTAAAATAATTATTGTACACTTTTGTGGTTATATTATATAAAATAACGAACAAAATGAAAAAAAGACGCCACTGAATAATTATAATAAGGTGCCCTTAACGACCAGTACAACACAAATGAACATGGCGAAAAAAAAAAAACAGCGAACGTGACGTCCAAAAGATTGAAGAAACATCTCAAATAATACATATAACAATATACCTCGCAGACATTAATGGCCTAGCCAAAGTAATTTACAATGTCCATCAAATTGGCGCCAATGGCGTTTGTAATGGCGTTTTGAAGAAGTTTCTCAGTTGAGTTTCCTACTACGTTTCAATATGTAAAACGTCTATTAAAAATATCCTGGAATTATTACTTGAGAAGTATCTTATTTGATTTTGTACGTGTGAAGGGGAGAGCTGTGCAAATTGGTCGTACCGGCAACTGGACCGATCGCCCACGCTTACTTGGTGGCAAATGAGAAAAATTATACAGGGATGTGGAGTCGTTAAAAAACACGAGTCTGACTTAAATAAGTTTATTATTACACGGTGAAAAAATAGCTATGTATTTTGGTTCTACATTTTTTTATAAGATATACTTGATAGCTATTTCGGCCCACGCCATCGTCAGAATTATCAGAAATATATATAATTGTTATTACACGGTGAAAAAATAGCAATGTATTTTAGTTCTACAAAATTTTTCTACAGAATTTTGTAGAACTAAAATACATTGCTATTTTTTCACCGTGTTATAATGGAGTTCTACCAAGTGAATGCCAATTCAATCAATAATTGTTATTGGTTAACTTGTTACCGTGATATAATGGAGTTCTACCAAGTAAATGCGAATTCAATCAATAAGTTTATTATTGTCAGGATTTTCCTACCGTTCCTATTTGCGAGCATTAAATTAAATATAAACCAACTAATCCGGCAACTGTACATTGATATATTTTTCAAAGTCTTCTAATCGAAGAAGAAATTGGGGTCGCTCGTATTTCACTACTCCGACTTCACAGCCCTGATTATGTATCTCAATTTATATAAGATTTTCGCTATTCAGAGCAGAGTTTCTCAATATTTTTTTCCAACACCCTTTTTTTCAAGACGTTCATACTTTACCTTTTCAGAGTGTGTTGATAAATAATATAAGAGTATGTATTAAATATTGACGATAAGTAGTCGTGTAATTGCTGAGACCTTTTATTTTGCGTTTGTCAAATATTTGTATCAACAAGAACTATTGGATCCTTTGGATCTCACATGATAGGTTTTCTGATATAGTTAAACAAATTCCGCTTCCTATCCATATTGTCTAACTCAATCCGTGAACGCGAGAAGCTAAAAAGTGTGCTTGCATTGTATTGTGCATCTGAAATCGTCTGTGAAAAAAATAGTGCGTGATATGCGAAAGATTAACTATCTCTGGTATATAAAGTCGATATCACCGAAACAATTTTCGTGTGTATAATATTCTCACAATATTAGATAACACAATTGTCGGATTGTCATGAAAATTTGACATATTTCGTTTGAAGGTTGGTAATACATAAAAAAAAATAACTTTTGTCAACAGTGGATCCATCTATATGTCATCCTACGAAGCTATTAAGTGATATGTTTCAAGCATACGTCGACTGTCAGAAGGTTGTTGTTATTGTTCTAATGGATGGCCGGGACTATATACAATAAAAGAGACATACGAGAGAGTAAGATTGGGGTTACAATATATTGAAGACTTACTCTTCACAATGCCTGGGGGATTTTCAATTGCTTCTCTTTATTTACATCATAAATGTACCTTTATTCATTCGTTATAATTCAGAGTAAATCATTGTGTTGAAATTCCTGTCATATAACTTCGATAGTTCATAAATAATTCATAGTAAACATATTATGATAGCAGTGGTGGAACATTAATCGTGATTGGGGTAATAAATTATATTTAAAGACCCAATGCATTTCTAATAAAAAATGAAACTTAACACTATAATCTCCGACGAAAAATAGATAAACCAACTCCTGTACCGGGCACATTTTTTCAAGAAATAGCACTATTCTTGAAAATGAATATATTAAATACATTTATATAGCTTTTCAAAGTGGTTAGAATAATTTAGTGTAGGGTTGTAGAGTATTTTTGAAAAATATTGATTTTTTTAATAAAAATATTCTTTGTGTATACGTGTTTACTTAAAATACTCGTGTTAAGTGAAATTTTGTTTCACGCTTAAAAAAACATAAGTTGGTCGTGACCGTAATATTATTTTTGGACGATATTGTATTACTCCTTAAATGTTTTTTCTGTGTTTTACAGATGATTTATAAAAAAAATTGTATGATTACATCATGACATCAAAGCTACTCCGCATAAAAAATGATAGCACGATAACAGTATTATTTATATATTTATAACAATTTTACATTCTCCAGATTAGTACCAGTTTCTGCTGAGCCTATTTCACGTGTTTTTTTACTAAAGACCCGGGTGTCGTTATCTGTATACTGTTTATCGTAAATCAGTTCTGTTGCATTCTTGTGATAGAATGCCTAAATATGGCGAAAGGCAAAACTAGTGTCGACAGTGGCAGAACAGTTTTGACACTCTTATATTAGACCATTGGTCGAATTAATTGAATTAACCACTACAACATTTCCAATTACCCGATAAGAAAATATGACGATATTCTTTTTTTATTTAGTAAAAAATTGTTTGAAGCTTTTACGCTCTGCTCAAATTGAATTTTCAAAATTATGCTATTTTACCTAGTATCTTAAAAGGATATCGATGATTGTATTATACGTTAGCAGTCAGAGCGGGGTTTTCACTTTAAAAAACTTTTTCGCCTTATTTGCTTTTTAACCAATTGCCCCCACTATTGGAACCTCACTGTACAATAGAAGATTAATGGTGCGTATTGTAAATTTATGTTTGTTCTGCGCTCTGTAAACTTTAACAATTTCTTTGATATGTCTACACGAGTTTTATTAAAAAATATTACAATGTACACATCCCGTAAACGGATTCTCAGTAAAAGTTTCCACCATATCGTGTACTCGAATTCGTCGTAATAAATAAACTAAGCAATTATTAATTGCATTGCCCTTCAGCATATTCTTTGTCTCGTCCATGGGGTAAAAGATACAGTGATCGGCCAGTAAGCCATTTCCCAATTGATTTCCAATAGAAAATATTTAAATGATAATACACAATGTCAATAATGATATGTAATTTGAATTGTTACAACTTTGTACGATTCCACATGTTTTGTCTCTAACGACCAGGGTTTCGGCTTTCGGCATCTTTAGGAATTCTATCACAAGTATGCAACAGAATTGATTCACGATAAGCAGTATACATTTAGCGACACCGGGGTATTTAGTAAAAAAAACACGTGAAATAGGCTCAGTAGAAATGGATCAACTGTTACTTCTTCAAATTTTATATTGAAATTCCATTAAGCACTTTCAGTAATTATCATAAATTAAATATGACATGCAATATTTTTTCTGGTAGAAAACTAGCATGTTGTAAAGCAGTGTTCCTCAGCCTTTTTACACCTGCAGACCTGCAAAAAAGGGAAAACTTTTCGCTGACCACTAATACTGGAATAAAAATGGTTTTACATGTGATATTTTTTAGTTATATATTGTAAAATATGGAAATAACAATAACTAACAAATTTATCATACATATAACAGTCTGAAGCGATTGAAATTTAATAAAAACAATGTGTTTTTTCAACAAACTAATGCTAAACCTGCTGTTGTACATTTGCTAATATATTGGATATTCTTAACGTAGTACTGTCTGCCATGTATTATTATTTAACAATAACTAAAAAACAAGCAAACATATAGGCGTAGAAATCTATATGTAATGTTTTTGCATTGCGAATTTCTTGAAAATTAGCATACTGTTGGTTCGCTGACCACCGATTGGAGAACACTGACATAAGTCATTGGTCAGCAACCGAAACGCATTGACGTGCCATAAAACAATATTAAAAGAAAACTTATTATATTTATCGATCAGTTTATTTAGCTATAAGAGTGCACGTTACATAAAACATCATAATTATTACAATATTTAAACATTACTGAATCCCTTGTAGCAAAATTTTGCAAGCTTACATTTGCTATTTTGCTCAATATTCTGTTTTAGAAAATCGTCATTTTTAAGGCGTATTAGAAAAAATCATTTTGCGTGCCACCTAGCGGCACGCGTGACATAGGTTGTAGAGCGCTGGTGTAAAGCATATTTTATTTATTTTCCAATCGTTTTAATCCCTACATGTTTATTCGATATTTATTGATCACTTCTTGGTGAAAATGCGTTATATTTAAATAATAAAACACAATGCTTAGTATATTTCCCCTAATTTTGTATTATTCGGATTATGACCTGTTTCACTCATCGTGAGTATTATTAACTGATAACTGAAGGTTATTTACATATAAATCTGAATGTATAATAACAAGATAAATTTGCTCAAGAACTATGAAAATAGTTTACAGATCTTTATATGTAAAGCATTTCTTAATGGAATAAAACAGTACACAAATAAAATAAGTAATTACTGATTGTAAAAAAAAATACTCGTTTATTCGTTTTACTGCTAATTGATCAATCATTGAAGGGTGACTATTGACTGTATTTCGTACAACTATATTACGAATTTGTAATCAAAGGTATGGATGTAAATAATGTTTAAATAACCTTCCACACGTTTTTCTTGAAAATGTATATTGTTTTCAGAACACCCTGTAGCAATAATGGTTGCATAATGTAATAAAATTACTGTGTGTTTCATATTTTCCTCCCCCTTCTTCTTATCTTCTGATTGTGTAATACGTGGAGTCTTGTTTACACATTAATTATTTATTTATTTATTATCGAAATGCTTTTTCATGCTGGTAGCAATTTACTGTTTCATTTTCTATGTAAAAAGTTCACGTGCAGATTGCACATTGAGCGCATATAGGATATTGGCCAACAATTCGTCGCCGATAATATAACATCCAAGATTAACATTTGTCGTTTGAGTTTTGCCAATAAATTTTCGTCGACCTGGGCGAAAATGTGTGAAAAGATTTGCAATACTGAAACTTTGTGCATTTCCATATGTTAATCTGGCATCTGTCAGTCACGACCCGGGTTTCACCTTTCGGTATATTCATGCATTCTATCATACGGATGCTGTAGAACATAGGCTCCCCACCTTTTTCGGGTGGCAACCCTTTTCATAAAATCCATGTAACCCGCGAACCCCATACAATCCAAAAGCATACAATATTTTTTAGTATAAGCTAACCCCCCCAAAAACTCTTCGCAACCCTCAGGTTGGGAACCTATGCTATAGAACTAGAACATGGTAAACGGCTTACATCAGCCACTGACAGTCCCCCGCTGAACTGTTTTTTTTATAAAACGCTAAATTTTCAAGGGGTAATTAAATATGCTATAAATATTTTACATACATACTTGCGTTGAACAAATATTTGTCATTAGCCATTTGTCCTTTGACTTGGCTAGATCTATTCAAAGTCAAGGAAAAACGCAAAAATGGTATATTTCAGGAACAGGTTTCCCATTAGTTTGTTGATAAAATGCCCATTTTAATTGTTATTTCCAATATAAGATTAATAATGAATTGCATAAAAAAAAACATTTTTGTTTCGGTATTAATGAGCGATGATTTTCCCCCCTTTTTTACAGGTCCTCGGGTGTTAAAAGGTTGAGGAATATTGATATAGCGTACTCCAAATCTCGACGCTATAAGAGAGTGTAAGTCACCAATAATTTGCTATGTTCTAGGGTTCATAAGTACATATACAAAACGACACAACCCTAATCACTAGTTTAAGATTGATTTTTTAGCCTTTAGAGTAATATTAAACAAAAATAACCTCCGGAGATCAATTGTTTATCAAAAAGCTTTCTTATGGTTAATACGTACGTCCGTACGTGAAATCGAAAACGCTGAAGGTATGGATGGATATTGAAGGTAAAAGTACGGAAAAGGTATATCCCCAAGTGTAGGGATTGTAATCCCGGAATACCATATAATCTTCTTGACCTTATGTTTCGGTATTCACAATCGTATACTCCGCTATTTTCGAAAGTCAAAAAAATGTAAAAATTGCAAATTATTTAGCTGTATTGATTGGATTGGCATTTACTTAGTACAACTTCATCATAACACTGTGAAAAAATAGCAATATATTTTAGTTTTACAATAAAATGTATAGTTGATAGCTATTTCGGCTTATGCCCTCGTCAGTGCTACAGTGTGGCGTCGGAGTCAGAACCGTGAAAAATGAGCGGCTCTGACTACTTTTTCGACTAGACAATTTTGAAGAATATCTGAATGAACAATTTGCCAGACTGGTCGGTTGATCTTTAATGTTAAAATATCCCGTAACCACTTGACTACCAGCTCGAGATATTCCACCTCGCGCTATACACCACTGTCTTTTTCGTACAACATTTTCTATGTAAACTTTTTTGTGCGTCTGGTGTGAATCACATGGACTTTTAACTCTTTTTTAATGAGAATAGAGATAACAGGATAGGGCCAGGGCAGGTTTAGTTGTAAATTTACACTTTTGCTATACCCTGTTTCAACCACTTAAACGCCAGAGCGAATTATTCAATCTAGCACTCCATGTCGATTAAGAATGCAAAAAAAAAATTTTACATGAAGAATCGCCATATTGTGCTGGAACTAAATTTTATAATTATTTTCAAGAAACTTTCCGAATAATTAACACACACACGACGCAGTAGAAAATTGCTGTCGTGGCTGCAATTAATCTAGCAGAGTATCAAGAATGATTTAAGCACGCCATTATAACTTTTTTATAAAAACAGTAAAAACATGTAATGTTTACAAAGCCAATTTAATGTGTCAATCCCGGAATATAAAAATATACCCTTGGTTTACAGCCCTAATCCTCAGTCATCGGGTGCAATGAGCATCAGGTTTGATTTACTGCAAGCTATCATACTCTGCAATTACACTGTTGAGGATTACCATCATTTACAGATCTCCTATCGAATTCTACCCGATCTACTTTTGTGTGCTCTGCCGCAGGTGATGTGAGATGCAATAATTAGTAGCAGAAAACAGTACTGCCAATGTGGTAAATCTAAAATAGATTTAACGCTAATTATATTATTTATCGAAAATAAAAATAGCTATACACTCGATTATCTTTTTGCGTGGCTTTGAAATAACACATTCCACGGAAAGAGAAGCGATTTTTTTACTCTAGAACAGGTTAACAAATTAATGTGTTTCGCGTACAATGGTAACATCTAGATCAGTGATTGCCAAACAGTAGCTCGCCGAAGATTTTTTGGTAGCTCGCTTAGGATATTTTATCATACACATATCCCTCGATATACACGGTAGATAGGTTCCTGAGAAAAACGTGTGAATTGAACTTGTATATTTTTTAATGTAAAGCCATGTAAATCAAAAAGTACACAAAAAACGCATAGTTTGGTTGAAAAAGAGGCTACAAATATTATTCAAGATTTAAGTACGAATATGAAGAATTAAAATTTTCTAGGTAAAGACTCAAACACAATTTACGTCGCTGTTGTAGCTGACGTCAAACTTAAGTCAAGGATAAACGCCGAATAGCGGGAGGAGACATACGTGCAGTGGAATGCATACGGTTGGATTCGCCTAGAAATGGAATCACCCAGATGAGTACCCCGGCACACGGGCGCGCAAACAAATACATTTGGTGACAACATTGTTTCTGTTGGTCATAGTCATATATTTTCAACATTTTTTTTCATCCGTGTGAAAACAAAGACGTGTGAAACAAGTACCGTGTAAATCGAAGGATTTATTGAACTTCAAGAATGAAGGTATAGTGAAATAGTAAATATTAACACACAGGTGTACATCTTGATAATTTCATTCGGATGGAAATGATAAGGTACTCACCGAGAATCGAAAAAATTGTGGAGGAAAATGAATGCTATTCTTTTCACTAATTACTTTTATATATTTTTTACTCACATCTATTTTTAATTATTATTTCGTTTATAAATAATTTATTAAAGTACGCGTTTTATGTTTTGTTGTAAATCTGACGTTCTAATTTATTTAAATTAATATAATAATATAGTGTAAAAGCCGATGATAGAAAACTATAAAGAAGGAATATGTATAGGTATAAGTAATAGTCGATCACATCCTTATTGAGTTTGGAGACCACTGATCTAGACCTATCAAAATCACAGTTTCTAATAGCCTCAACTTATAGCTAAAATTTGTCACTATTTCAATATTAACCTGTTCCTTGCTCATCTACACAAAAGCTTTTTCAACAGCGAATATTTTGAAAATTGATTCAGTAGTGTCAACAATCGGGCTATATTTCGGTACAAAAACAAATTCTTGGACAAGTGATTTGATACTGTTAACTGTCTTATATTGTTAATTATCAATTATTAACGCATTGCAATAAGCCTTTCTGACAGAAGGTTAGAAGGTTAATATAATACTTTGGCCCCAGTTTAAAAATAAGACCTTAAACGAAATTTTTGACACAATAATAACTCTTGTGCTATTTATTAACATACTGCAATCAGTTTTGTCAACGGTTGAGACTTTATTGGTCAGAAGGTTAATACTTTGAACACGGTGAAAAAATAGCAATGTGTTTTAGTTCTATATTTTTGTTATATAGTTGATCGCTATTTCGGCTCACGCCATCGTCAAAACTATGTTTAAACATACATTTGCTTAACTAAATATAGCTGTGTAGAAAAGGTAGACGATACATCTTCTCTCCTGTTTTAACAACCTAGCTTATTTCCTGCTAGCATTAAAACTAAAAAAAATATATAAATGAAACTAAACAGGTGGCAACTTCAATGAGCTTAAATATTGGACGGAGATGGTTCATTGGATGGCGATGGTTTATTACGGAAAAGAATAAGCCCCTCGCAATGGTCTGGGGAGCGGCGACAGATTTTTGTGTGATAATTGATGTCGTGATATATATTGAGTTCTACCAAGTAAATGCCAATTCAATCAATGAAATTAATACTTTGGTCTCATACCTTGGGCCCTAGTTACAGCGATAGTTAGTCACTGATTCAATTACAACATTTAAGTATTAGGAAGTTGAAGTAAACTCCCTGCCCGTCATAGCTCCACGCATAAATTTGAAATTAAGGCTGTCTTTGTAACAACGAATTGAAATTTTATTACGCAATTTGTTCATATACGCATCAATATTCCATTAAGTGTATTTAATAATCAATCTATTTTCTGTGAACTAAGTACCTTCTATTTCACGGAGTGAGATTTTTGAAATAATGATCTCAGTATTGAAATTTGATTTTGATTTGAAGCATGAGGTCATTTCTGACATCTAATTTTCACTAAAAGCAATTATTTTCGAAGCATTATATAAGTAATGAATACTAAGCTGTCAGTATATGGCAGTTCTTTGCAACCTTTTGTCTTCCACGGCACACCAACGCTTTTTTCCTAAACTTCGCGGCACACCACAAGTCAATATTTATTTAAAAAGAAAAACAGTATATACAACATTGACGCATTTGTTAAAACTCACTCTTTTTGCATTGTTTATCTTATTTACAAACAAATTTGTTTCTTTTAAATTTCAGTTTTATATCATATTATAGAATCTATAATATAGATCATGTGTATAATATTTATATTCTTACTAATGACATATAATTCTGACAAAAAATTATTATTTCTGCTGCCATGAGATTATATTTTCACAAAATATTATATTTTACGGCATAGACGAATTCTATGATATTTCTCCTGTTATAAAAATGCGCTGCAGCACACCAAGCATCGTCTGGCGGCACATCGATGTGACGCGGCACACCGGTTGCGAAGCACTGGTATATGGGCTGGGAAGATAGCTGCAGACTACATTCGATTTACAAATACAAATAGTGATGTACCTTGGAATATGATCGCGAACACCTTCTTACTATCTGACAGAGTATATACCTTTACTTTATTGAAAACGCATTTCAACAGAGAAAAGTTATTATAATTTAAACGCAAAATCATATTTGTATTACTTCTCTTTTTTTGATAATAACCAACTCCAATATATTGACGTGTCCGTTTTCAGCGCGATTTTCAGAAAAATAGGTGACCGAGTTTATTGTTCCAAATGTCAAACTAAAAAAATGGTATGTTTATAGTCTCGTTAACTAATTGACTGCTAACATTTCAACTTTTGAGACGGCTGATTGCTATTGTTGATAAATGATAGGTTAATTATTTTCTTTAGTTATTGCCTGATATGTTCTGATAATGTCAAAAAGTTTGTATAACACCAACACTATTCAATAACTCTTTTAAGCCTTATAATGCTACGATTGAAAAACTTAAAAAGATCTCAGAACGTAAAGTTATAAAACAATCAAGAAATTAAGAATTCGAATGAAATATTTTTATGTGGTTCATACAAAGACTGTCATCTCAACGAGCATGTATCTGGTTCATTACCAGGCGAAAAGGATAATGACTCTTAATTTCAAGGTTAAATGGATGATCTACCTTCCCAGAAAATTAGGGTTGCATAAAAAATTTTAAGGATGACATGGTGTCACGAATCTTAAAATCCAAAGAGAGTTCAGCTGACATTCATTCTGCAAATAGTGTAATGTTTGTAGAGAAAGAAATATTTGTTGAAGAATTAAAGAAAACACTTTCTATAATTATTTTCCTTGCTGTAATTCGCAATTGACATTCTTAATCAAAAATAATTTAATACTAAATCTAGATACTAAATCATACTGAATTTAATTGTAATTCTGTGTAAAATATACTATTTCTTAATTATCAGGATCTTATTGTATATGTAGATAAAAAAAATATTACTTCTTCGTCATGTTCGGTTCACAGTCGATATACTAAAAGCATAATATGAAAAAAAAAAAAGAATTTTAATTTGGCCATAGTCTCGAGTCCTAAATTATTTATGGATTTATTGATAAGTGGACCGGTGTGGTGTGTTCGAAACCATCAACTGGTTCGCGTGTAATTATCATGTAGACACCACTACTGGCTGAATGATTGATGAGCATTTAAATCGGCCATTGCGTAATGCGAGTTAACGAAACTGAAATTATACTATCATTTCCACGCTGCAGTAGTCTTTCACAGCTGGAAACGCCTGATAATTGCTATTATTAACGAAGCAACCGACTTTCACACAATTTGATCGAGATGCACTGTAATATGTTATTACAAAGTGATTACCTATTATAGTGCGTAACATTTGCACAAATTCTTGCGCAATACTCTACAAACCCAATATTATTAATAATTGTAGCTTTTGCAGTTTAATTGGTCCTTGTCAATTTGGCAGTCGCATTTTATTGTCTCTATATTCATACAAGGATCACCTTGACACTTTACACGCTTGCGCCGTAGGCTTCGCGCTTATTTTGAATCCTTACGGTTTTTTCACCACATGGTTTTCAATACTGAGTAATCGACATCAGATCGTCAAATCTCTATTTTATCAAGTGTCATTCGATAAACCACCGTTGAACTTTTTTATTTCACATAAAACCAAATTTAAAAATTGTATAATAAAATATTAAGATACAACTTGCATCAATACAGTGAAACGTTATCTTCAATCTATTACTTGAAATTTCTTAGCATATTTTATCCATGTATAACAAATATTGTGGATAAATGAACATTGCGCACAATTACATTATCAATGTCATCACGTATATTGTTAATAAGTACCAAATAGCTATTTTAATAAGTGAGAGCACCTAATATGAGTCTCGTTTTTATTATCTTTCTGGTCTCTAACGGGTTTAAATCTATCTTTGACTATATAAATACATAAGATGCTGGATTAAAAATACGTTTGATCGGTGAAATTCAAGCTTTTCAACAGTGCCCCCGTTTCCGATCAGTTCTGTCCTAGCTGCGAAAAAAAGCAAATGAAAATATTCTATATCTAATATATTCATTTATCTATTTTTCAGAGTAAAAAATTGAAGTTAAATAATATTAAAGATTGTAAAAACTCAGACTAGATGTCTGAACATTTAATGTTTCCAAAAACAAATGGCAAGATATCAATATTTGTGGAGCTGTGGTGCTCTCAAATGCATTGAAAAATTCATACCATCTTTTATAACAGTAATAATGTTATAGGGATAATTTTTTATGTGTACTATTGTTAAGATTACCGAGGAGGAAATCATTCTGTTATATCATAATATAAGCATAATATTATTTAAATAAAAAGTAGATTAACTTTTGTAAAAGTTTTATATGATCGCATTCTTGGAAAATTTTAAGCTCAAAAAGTAATAAAGAGCTTAATAAATTTAAGGAAATGTATTTTTTCACGTGATAGCTATATTAATATAGAATTGTCTATTGCTGAATGTTTTCGAAGCTCTACTATCTATGGCAACCAGTTGTCAAAACTCAAAATCAAATTTCGATCGTTATTTTTTATATTGTATATAAGTGGTTATAATCATATATCGTTTTCGAGTATATTGTTAAAATATATTTTGTCTACTAGATGCCAAAAAAACGTAGAACTGCAAGTTCGTTGAACCCGTATCGTGATAGCTTTCCTTCGGAGTACATTATGAAAGATAGTAAGGTTTACTGCACCAATATTCTGTAATATTAAATATTTTCATTGATTACAGATTTTATGGTAGAGTTATTCGAGAACTTTGTTGACATTGTAAACTATAAATCATTTGGGAAAAATTAAAGAGACAAATTTTTTGTCTATTCATCTTTGAAACACTACAAAGATCACGGACACGTAAATAATTTTTGAATAATCTCTCTAAATTATTGAATTCTTTGAATTTCTTTATTATAAATTACGTCTTACAGTACACTATTCATTTTCTGTGGGATTTTCTATTGGTTGTCAAAAAATAGATAAACATAGGAATCAATAAAACTGACAAAATTATGCGAAATACATATGATAATAATGAAAATATTTCAAATGTTCTTTACGGTGTGTTCTAAAAATGACTACTTATTTTGAGCAAGTTTTCTTTTCTTTTTCCCTCATATCATCGATTTCTTGATTCCCATATATATGCTGGCATGTTCATAATAGTTGTGTAATTTGAGACGTTTTCTTCTTTTTCTAATTCTGAGTTGTAAAAATATGAAGGGAGATTTCATTGTTCTATTTTTAAAAATAGTAACAAATTGTAACTAACATGGAGTGTGTTTCACTATTATCAATATATGTGTGTTTTTACATAACCTTTTGATTCCACAACAATATGAATTAATTTAAGGTATTTTATTAATTAAATTAAACAAATAAAATACTTTGACTCATCAATTTAGGTAATTTTATCATTAATGAAAGGTAAGGTCACTTGGTAAGCCTATTAGCTGACAAATAAAAAACCAGGGCTTTGGAGTCATTAATAAAAGATGACACCAACAGCATAACTTTGACTAAAAAAGTTTATTTCTATCAGATTTTTTCTACTTTCAGTCTTACCACAGCTCTCCATTATTCCCTATTACATTCTCCAATATCTAAACTCCTTAAACCAATACATGTGCATTTCTTACAATATAATACTGCAGACAAATACATATGTTCATCCACATAACAATGGATGCCAATTTCACATGAATACAAACTTACGTTTTATTATTACTATACACCAAGTCCTTTTTTTACGCGATATATTGGTTCCAGAAAAAGGCGCGTAAAAAAATGATTTCACGCAATTGCATTATATTTCTTTACACACCCTAAAACATAAATTCGCATAATATCCGATACACTTGTCAACATTTGGCAATTGTATGCGTATTTAAAAAAAATGGAATGCTATACAAAATCAAGTTTAAAAATACACATTTTTTTTATTTAAAAAAATAACGAAACGTACATGCCTAGCATTGTATATAAATGTCTTCTTTACAACAAATTTGGGGAAAAAATTGCGTAAAAACGAGTGAAGCGCGTAAAAAAAAGGACTGGGTGTATATATAATTTTTTTCATTAATCAAAAATATTATTAAGAATCTATATTAGATTAAATATTGTAGTTCAGTCGGCATTTAAAATAATTATTTTAGGTTGGTGTCATTTATTAACAGAATGTACAAAATTTGTGTATTATTTTTTCTATACATTATCAGTGTTCTGAAAGACAATACGTCTTAGCGGAGCTAGCCAGTTTGCAGATTGATCTTTCAAAATTTGATTATTATACATATACCTCTTAGACACCAAAAGAGTCTTTTTTAACTAATAAAAATATTTTTTTTTACTATTTCCATAATATATTTTATGATCAGGACCAGTTTCATTCATCGCAAGCATTATCTACCACTGAAAAATGATGATTTTATAAAATATATTGTAGAAATGGTACTAAAGAATGTGTTTTTATTATTTAAAGTATCATGCCTTTTCATCAAGAAGTGACAATTAACACTGTAATAGACCAAAACAGTCATTATTAACAATCCATTTATTGATTGAATTGGCATTCACTTAGTAGAACTCCATTATAACACGGTGAAAATATATATGTAAAATAAATAGCAGTGTATTTTAGTTTTACAATTTTTTTTTTTTTTTAAATATAGTTGATAGCTATTTCGGCTCACCCATCGTCAGAACTAATAATATATAACTAAGAATATGTAGCTCTGTAGTTTATTGTGAGCAAGAAACAAGCTAGGTCGTTGAAACAGGAGAGAAGATGTATGGAGTACCTTTTCTACAGAGCTATATATAGATAATCAAATGTTCGTTAAAGCATAGTTCTTATGATGGCGTGAGACGAAATAGTGCCTGCAGTAAATTTGTAAATTTCGATATTTATTGCCTATATTTGTCAGCTCTCGGGACTATGTTTGTTATTATGATAAAATATTATATTTTTACATATTTTTTTGTGTTTTCTTGATAAATAATGTGTAAAAAATTGTATTGTGTATATGATATTATATTCGAAAATAAAATTTAAAAAATGATGATTCGGATTATCCGTGTTTTTCAATTATCCGTGACCATCCTCCCCAGCATTAGTCTGGATAATCGAGAGACCACTGTATTTAAAAAAATAATTTTGTAGAACTAAAATACATTGCTATTTTTTTCACCATGTTATTAACAATCCTTCTTTCTACAATTTTATCTCTTTACATAAACCCAAACTGATTTCTTACAGATGATGTTGTCGGGATGGCTCGTGGAAGACTCAAAGGAGCGTTATTGGATGCAATGGATCCAAATGCTGACGACGGTGATGAATCCATCAACACACCTATCAAGAATGAAAAGTTCGTTATTGCCTCTTTTTATACTTTTTATTTATTTTAATTGTTAATTATATATCTGCATTATCATTAACGTTCCTTTTCCAAAAGGAATGTTAATGACTTTATATCTTCAATGTGTACTTGATGTATGCTTAAATACAGCAGTCTTCAACTAGTGTTCTCCACAATTTTTGGAGTAACTCCACTGCATACGTAAGTTCATTAAAATACTTTAAACATATTTATATATATACAATAAAATAGCACATTAATTAATTTAATTTAATTTTGGAAACATTAAGTCAAACATGGTCTTCGAGTTCTATAGATGCTATTTTGATAAATACAATTATGTATATGAAATAATTTATGATATCGACTGAAGGTGCTTGATGGAATTTCAATATCAAATTTGAATTGTTACAACTTTGTACGATTCCACATGTTTTGTCACTAACGACCCGGGTTTCGCCTTTTGGCATCTTCAGGCATTCTATCACACGGATGCAACAGAACTGACTAATCACTGTACTGACTAGTAACTGACTGTCAGTTCTGTTGCATCCGTGTGATAGAATACCTGAAGATGCCGAAAGGCGAAACCCAGGTCGTTAGTGACAACACAAATGGAATCGTACAAAGTTTTATTAAGTATATGAAAGATTAAATTTCAAGAGTTTGTTTTGTTGGTTGAGAGATTGAGCATTCTTATTCTGATCGGTGTGTTGAGGCAACAAAATTATTCATCTGCAAAAGGGACATTGATCTGTTATTAAGATAAAAATTCACGATAGCTAATTTTCATTTCTTGATAGTAATGTAGTATTAGTTTGTAGATATTTAGCATTGATTATTCTATGCTTACAGGCTGGACTATATGTGTGAAACGAGATTAACGCCAAATGTAAAACGGGACTTAAACCAAGACTTGCTTAATGAGCTTCTAGACTCTCCTTCCGACAGACCTGAGAGAAGAAATTCTCACAAAAAGCGTCCTTTATCTCCACACAAAAGCAACTCCTACGTCATGAAGCTATTTGACAGAAGTGTTGACCTGGCGCAGTTCCAAGAAGACACTCCGCTCTACCCCATATGTAGGGCGTGGATGGCTAATCAACCTAGAAACAATTTTAGGTTAAAGCATAATTATTATCAATATAAAAAAAAAAAAATCTTTTGAACCATGTTATTTTACCATTGTGCTTCTGTTAACAAATTCAAATAAATTATATTGTTTTTTAATTGAATTCCTGTTTCAGGCCCAAATCGCCGACCGATAGTTCTGATGAAAACTGTGAAGGAACTGTTGAATTGCCTCCACCAGAAGGTCCACCAGTAAAAAAGATTCCTCCGTTGTTACCGGAGCAAATCCAACGTTCTAGTCTTGATTATGTAAGTGGTTTTTTTATCTTGATTATATTATATAATTCTTAAATTTGAATTATTGCAACTTTGTATGATTCCATATGTCTTGTCACAAACGACCCAGGTTTAGCCCTTCGGCATTTTCAGGTATTCCATCGCACGGATGCAACAGAACTGACGTAAAATAAACTGTTAACATCGTATATATAATATATTAAAATCATTATTTAGATTATTTTAAATTAGAGTTTCAGAACACTTAGCTGCTTGTAGATTAAAGAAGGATACTTCTATGTTTGCAAACCATTTGTTGTCGGAGGGACATTCGTTTGACTCGGATGAGGGAGTTCAATTATTGCATCATAACACGGGGGACCATAAATTGTTTTATCAGGAGATTTTAGAAATTAATACAGGCCAGTTATTAAATTCAAACTTCATTCTTAACGATCAACTCAATCTTCCCAACTCCCCCTTGTTGTACCCTTTAACACGGTGAAAAAAATAGCAATGTATTTTAGTTCTACAAAATTATTTTTAACAAATATAGTTGACAGCTATTTCGGCTCACGCCACCGTCAGAACTAATACCCTTTATTTGAAATCGGTTCAATGAATCGACAATCTCATGACGATAATTCTTATGTCTCATAACTAGATGTTTGATGAAAAAATAGCAATGTATTTTAAATATACATTGCTATTTTTTCACCGTGTTATAATGGAGTTCTACCAAGTGAATGCCAATTCAATCAATAGATGTTTGATATTAGGTATTCTTTAAATAAAAGAAGACACATTTATAGTTTAATGTTACTTGATTTAAATTTGTTGAAAACCCCATTTCAATAACGACCACTCATTAGCAAGATCGTTAATGAAAGTTGTTATAGCTAATTATTATTGGATTAATATTGTTACATTCTTTTCAGCTGCAATTTTTTGCTTGCCTATTGGTAAGTAGATTCCTGTAAATAATGATTTTAATATATTATATATACGATGTTAACTGTTTATTTACGTCAGTTCTCTTGCATCCGTGCGATGGAATACCTGAAGATGCCGAAGGGCGAAACCCGGGTCGTTTGTGACAAGACATATGGAATCGTACAAAGTTGCAACAATTCAAATTTAATATTGAAGTTCCATCAAGAACCTTCAGTCGATATCATAAATTATATAATTCTTAAAGGTTCTACAAATAAAATAGGCAACATTATTTTCATTGAAAGCGAATAAGGAATATTGAATCTCCGTCTTTTAGCATGATCTTCCTTTGGTCTCAAGAGAGTCTCTAATGGCTGGACATTTGACGCGGTGGACTGCAGTGCGGAAGAAGTGGTTGGAACAGTCGCTCAAATACGAAGCAAGATATTCAAAATCGCAGCAATTGCTCAAGGAAATGGATACCAAGTGAGTCTATTAGGTCTAACTTAAGATTACGTTGATCATTATATAATTCAGTCATTCATAATAATTTTAAGTGTTATTCTGCATGTAAACAATAATTTTGCGGTTGATAAACAACGAACTATGTACGTTTTATTACATTAAGTGCTATAAATTTGTTTAAAAAACGCTTTTACCTAGCAACAATGGAGCAACTGGAATTTCAGACAGATTGTTTCCAGGAGTTATTGTTATAAGCAGTCTTAGTGGAATAAGAGTTTTTATATATTATTCAGTATAGTGTTAATTAGGTAAGGTTGTGAAATAATCCATCTTTTTTTTGTGTCTGTTAAATCAGTTATTCCTAAAAAGCGATTCTACTGACTTGTATTATACTTTTTGGGCTAGATGTCTAATTTTAGGCTTTGGGAGTGATTTTTTTAATAGACATAAATATATAATTATTGCATCTATATAGGTGATATAGATACAATAATTTTAATGAAATACTAAAAGTGTAAGAACTAACCAAAATAATTATACACCCAAAAGCCACAATCGTTTTCATCGATGATTTTGTTCAAAAAATAAGATAGATAATGGTTATTATCATTTAAATGATGTACATTTTATTTGGCCGCTTCTGCCTTATTGTTTAATTAAGTTTTTTTTTGTTTTGTTTACAGTTCCTGATAATTGCGCAAAGGATCGATTTACTTTAATGATTTGCTTCTATTGAAATTTTTTTCTGTGACCGAAAATTTGCAAGATATATCGTTTGTTTTTTGATATCATTTTTTTGTTGCTATAGACTTAAGTTTGCCATTGATTGTTTACTGTGTGTTCATATTGTTCTGAATCAATTATTTTGATTTGATTTACACAAAGGTATAGGCTGTCAATTGTCTTAGGATTTTTACAAAGTCAAGTCTTGCAGATTTGGGTTTTTTTTTGACCTTCCACCCGTTCCACACTAGACACGTTTCGTTACAAATTTTTGTGCTACACCAAAACATCAGACTATATAAACTATGCTATACTATTTCTTGTGCATGACATCAGATATAAACAAACGTTTATTAAAGTAGTAACGAATTGATCAATAAAAAGTACATGGACTTATGAGCAACCATACTCAACCTGCTGGCCAGCAAGTTTTTCACCACGTAGAAATTAAATCTTGACATAAAGAGCAAATGTCACAAGTTATTTTTTTTCATGAGGATTAAAACCTAATATCATGGTTAAAATAAGGCATTTTTACTTATCTGACAATGAGGAATTATGGAATATCTTTTAAAATACTATATGGGGTAAATATTAACAATATATCTATTTAATCTATATAAGCGATATTTGTGATATTGACTGTAGGTACTTGATGGAATTTCAATATTAAATTTGAATTGTTGAAAATTCGTTATTTCTTTCATGAAATATTTAGTCAGCTTGCTTTTCTTAGGATTAATAGTATTGTGCATTAAATATATATATTGTATTTCTTCTATTATACAAAATAATTATGACCACATGATAGAATATAAAATATGTTGCATTTTAATTTATTATTTATTCTAAGAAAATAAGTTTATTATGAAAACGGAATTATTTTGCCCAGCACCCTCCAGCCCTGATAATGGTAGTTTTATGAAATATATTATTCAAAAAAATATTAGCAAACTTTGTAAAATAGTAGTCATGAATAGTAGAATGAATCAAAAATTTGAGGACTGAGAAATTACCAGGGAAAAATAATTGTGACATCTGGTAAAAAAGTGCAAAACTAGTAGACAACACTGTTATTAGAAAACAGCATGTTTTTGTGAGCTGTTTTTGAAGGCATAACAACTTTTTTTTTTTTGCACTGTTATATGACGTCCTATAATGCAAAACCCAAAAATGTAATAAAACGAAAATAGTAAAAATTTGCCAATTTTAAGCCAGATTTATCAATAGTTTGTATCAACATTAAAAATCACACTCATTTTCAAATAATCTTTTGAATATGTATTTAAAGATTTGTTTATCACATTATTGTATTTATTAATTGACTACATTGTGACCTGTGTAGAAATAAGGTTGAGTATGGCGGCTTGCTTTACAGTTTTTAATTATGCAACACTACATTATACTATCGAGTTTATTTTTGATATTTGTAGTAATGGAATATCCTTTACATGGCTCACTAGGGATGGGTTAAAATTAAAAAATTATATTGTCTTGCCCTTTATTGTATTAATTATTGCAATTTTTTTCTGAGTGTTAATCAATTTTAGCATGCTTTATTATTATAGACTGGCAAAATGCTATTGAAAATTTTTGAATAACTTGATTTATGTATATTATATTTAAATAGAACACTACCAACATAAAACGGAGTATAGAAAGGTACAAAAATCACACTGCTCTACTTAGGGATATTGTGTATTGACTGTCCACAGGTGAACTGTGTTTATACTGGAATTTTTACAAAAAAAAAATATATTGTTTTGATGTGTTATACAACAAGCCCATTTTATTATCAATGTTTTTTTACAAATATATCAGATGTTATTATGTAAATTGTAATAATAATTATATGCGTCAAATATATTGTTGTTTCTTTTATATTTTTCTCTTCTTATTGCTTTTTGGTTCAATTGGTTTGTTGTTAAGGGGACAATTAATCTTTTTGTGGCCCAATTCCTTGCATTGAAAACATGCCTGTAACACAGAAAACGTTAGATAAGAGAAGATAGTACAATATCAGATCTTATGTTAATCAGCTACTGTTTTGAAGAGAGTACAGATAAATAGATACGTGTATGTAATGACTAGTGTTTAGGTCAGCTATGCTCAACAATTGGCCCAATTGATAATTTCCTGCAGCCCTATTTCGGTTCTTAGCTTTCTATATATGTAGCATTGTGTGATACATAAAATAAAATAAATTGTTGACATGAATTCAAACAAAAATTCATGTCAACAATTTGTGTTGAACTAACTGTCTGTCTATGATGTGTGATGATTGGATGATAATCAATGCCTTTTAGATGAATATTTTTCAACGGAAAAGAATGATTTATGGTATCGACTGAAGGTGCTTGATGGAATTTCAATATCAAATTTGAATTGTTACAACTTTGTATGATTCCACATGTTTTGTCACTGTCGACCCGGGTTTCGCCTTTTGACATCTTCAGACATTCTACTACACGAATGCAACAGAACCGACATTAGAGTCGTACAAAGTTGTAACTGACCAGTTGGTCAGTTCTGTTGCATCCGCGTAATAGAATGCCGAAAGGTGAAACCCGGGTCGTTAGCTACAAAACATGTGGAATCTTACCAAGTTGTAACAATTCAAATTAGAAAACAATGAGATTAAACAAATTAGCTTATCAATTCCTACAGCCTGTTTTGGTATCATTTTTTCGTTACATAACGGACACTCAAAAATATTGAGTTATCCTTTTGGATTGGACATTATCCTCATGGAAGAGTTGGTTTGTTTACCTGATCTTTTAAGATCATGCCACACGTATGATCTACCAAACAACACCTGTCGCACTGATTGCAATGTTCCCACGCAGGTTTCACACATCTCTGGCAGATATCGCAGTGCTTGTAAGTCTTCCCATCCTTACTGCAACAACTGCCGCATTTAAAGCAATGCTTATTCCATTTTCCAACCCACTTGTTGCAAATCTTGCATTTTTTATAGCCTTCGTTGGATGGGAGATAAATATTACACAAAGGAATATTTGTGAATATTCTAACTGGCGAACCGGTTTTTTCACTATTTTTACTGCAGTACTCCGAATGATTTTTATATGTAACCTACAAGAATAAGATTTGCATGTGAACAAACAACACAATATTTATATATTAACAGTCTTAAAGGGAAATTCTAATACCTAAGAACTGATCAATTGAAAATCTTTTCTATAAGTACAATGTTTATTTATGTCTTTAGTTTTTCCTAGTATAACATATGCAATATTTTTCAAAGTCAGACACGCAAAAAGCATTTTTGTTAATAAGATCAAGCAAACAATATAGCAAGTGCGTCTTCAGAGAAACACTGCAAACAATGCCAGTAGCATATATATATTTAGCATTTAATATAATAGATCACAATGGAGGTACATCAAGGAAAACAATTGAATAATTAATCAGTCTGACAAGTTTTTTTACAAGAATGCAAGAGGTGATATCTTTTCACAAATTTGCAGCTCTAATATTTTGTCACATCAAAGAACATACACTGATAAAATTAACATTGCTAAAATCTGTAAGGGCATTCAGTTTACTTAAAAAAAATTCTCTAATTATGACCACTGCCTAAATCAGAGTGCCAAAACTTCTCTCTCTTTCTTTTTGCCGTTAATGATCCATTTTCAGAAACATTTAACTACCAAATTGTGCCTACAAGACTCTACCCACAACAGCATTTTTCAATCCTTACACCACTGAATAAACGCTGGGTCTAATCATTATTGGCCTTATGGGAAGTGGTTTCCATCTACCCTAAAGAGATGAACAGCATTAATGCGAAATAACTAGCACATGTCACGTCAATCATTGCTATGTTGGACGTTTTGAGGTACTGGTTAATTAGACTATACATAAAATGAAACCACTATACCAATACAATTCGCTGCAAAGAATCTGTTGTTGATTATTATTATTGTACACATTTGAATGCTTGCATTGTATAAATGCCATTTGATTTTGACTATGAGTCTCAGACTTTTAACATTGAGTTGAAGGTTGCTATATATATTTTATCGTCATCCAAAAACAGTGACTAAATTTTGTAACAAAGTTACAAAAAATATTAAACAATACCTGGTAATCACACATCATCATTACAGATATATGGTTTTTTATCTGTGGTTCCATGAAGTAAGGGTAAATCATCATAACTGGGATCAAATTTTCATCACCAATTTTTAGTTTATTGACTTTATTGTGTGTTTTTGTGATTTCCTTCAAAGTTTGTCCAAGAGGTTCAATTCTTCCGCCAAAAGGTGGATCAATTATGATGCAAACTCCTTTCCCACTAAATAAACAATCCAATTATAAGTATTTGTATTTTTGAATATTGTTATATTTTATCGTGATTTAATAACCATTAGATAATAAAGAAAAAAAACCGCAATATTACATACAATTAACATACAAAAATAAATATGCAGGGAACTGTATTAACCCTTTGAGGAGTATGGCCGTACATGTACGTCCAAATATTGTGATGTCTTTTATCATTTGCAAGTTCCGTATTTTTTGTTGAATAATTATAATTTCTTCAGATATTCATGCTGCACATATCTGTCAATAATTTTAAGCAGTCGGGCTTACATTATTTGTTTGATCAAATTAATAAAAGATTTTACAAAAAAAAATTCAAAGAAATTACACTTTTAATCGTGTACCATAAAATTTAATGTCTGTTCAACGGCTTTCTTTCTAGGAATCAGTGTCAATATCGAACTATGTTTACTCAGAATGCAATTATTTTTTTAGGCTCAAACAAAAGTAATTGTTTCTAGAAAATTCATAGTGAATAAATCTATTTACATTTATTACTATGCATTTCTCAATTGTACACCTTTATTTACTACGTGATATAATAATAAATATTCTTTCTAGATTGAACCACAAAAAAAACACATAATTTTATATGAAGTGTAAAAAAAAAATATTAAAAATAAACCAAAAAATTATTTTGTAAAAAAACTCAATAGGTTAATAAATTATTTAAAAATTAAGTGAAATGTGAAACCTGTCTTTCTTCAGAAATTTCCCAAGAGCAGTTTCCCCTTCTATACCATTAAAGTAGTGATTATTGAACATATTGTAATGACAGAACTCTGAATTTGTATGAAAAGCATGCCGACGACTGTCAATATCCAGCAGCAGCGAAGTCATTCCTTTCTTCGCATATTCTTGCTGTATACACTCATGGATACTAGGAACTCCGATGCAAATAACATTTCTGAAATAGAAATATAGCATAAACTTCAAATATTTTTAAAAAAATGTAACAATACTTTCATAGCAAATTGAAAAATGAATTAAAAGCTTCATAAATCATTTGTAATGAAAACAAGATAGTGTATTTTGGTCTCTTGCATTGAAATTACAAGCGTTACATGTGTTTTTATTTACCGGAGAAACAATAAGCTGATTACAGTTCCTAAGGATGCTCAACATCATATCCACTATGGCTTCACACTCATCTTACAGGGTGTATTTCGCAGCGTGACAATATTAAATTTGTTTCAAATTTTTGCCAGGAATGTCTGAGGAAAATTCCACAAGACTTGGTTGCATGAACTGAAGTGTGCAGAAAATTTAAATATTTATATAAACTATTTTTACAGATATAAAGTGGTGCATGTGGATAAACAAAGTATTGTACATAGAAATTAACATGTAGTAACCTTAAATCATTCTTGAGGAGTGCATTGATAACTGTATTGATTGTTTTTGGAGAGAAGAGAAATTGTGCTTCCTTTTTGTTGTTTTGAATGGGTTTCAAAAGCTGAGACGGATATGCAATGTGATTCAAAGTGATGCCATTCTGAACATCATGACTTGGATGTTTCTCTTTATGCTCTGAAGTTGATAACAAGACAGCACAGGTGTGACAATATGAACGGCTTTCTTCTGGGGAAAGTTTCACCTGTTAATAAAAGATGATATAATATTATAGAAATGTTAAGATGAATAAATAAATTTAAGGCCATTTGCACATTGAAAGAGTTTTGGGTTCCAGGGTCTTGACATACTCTATAAACCAGTTGTAATTCAGAAAGTTAAATTTTAAATAAAGAACTCTAGACAACAAAATGTTTAGTACTATTTCCACAATTTTATATTATCCAGATCAGGACTGGTTTCACTTATCAGGAGCATTATCGACTGATACAATAAAAAATAAAATAAGGATATTTTACAAAATGTTGAGTTCATAATTAATATATAAAATTGTTAACATATATATATAAATAAGTGTGTGTTAAGAGATATGCCCTGATTTATTTTTCATTTGTATTTTTTATGGTTTTAACTGTGAAATATAATGTCGTTCAATTGTCGGTCGAGGCTTGCTTGGTGGTATGTATTCGGGAGGTCCAATTTTCAATGGTTTTGTTGCATAAATCTGGCTGAATTTCTAAGGCGTCTATTATTATGTTGGCTATGATGGCGTCAATTGTTTACGGTTTATTCGAAAAGACTTGTAATTTAAGATAGCCTCAAAGAAAGAAGTCTAAAGACGTTAAATTGCACCATCTCGGTGGCTAGTTCCATTTCATGAATCGCTTGTGCAGAATGTCCATTCAAATTTGACAGATTTCAGTAACAACATAGCTGCTATAACCTAAGAAAATTAGAGTGTCCCTATTGAAAGACTTTTTATTTTCCGATACAACACTAGTTCAAAGCTATTTGAAATATAATTAATTGCATATGAATTACCGTTTCTAAGAATTCTCCCTTAATATGCTGTAGTAATTCCAATCGTGGTCCTCCAGTGAGGGCTTTCTTTTTCTTTCGAAGCCAATCTTCTTCCAACATATAAAATGAGCAGTCCTTTCGATCTCTGCAAGCAGAACAAGCGTAAAAGCGCTTATCTGCTCGTGAAAATAAAAGTGCTGGGCCATGTATGCAAGAGGGATGATCAGACAAATCTTCCAGGATCACATCGACCCCAGAAGATTGTTGACTGCGATGTCTTTTCATATTATTTGTAAATGATATAAACAATTGACGAATCAGCCGTTACAACACTTCAAAGATATCAATTACTTAGTGGTTGAAAATCTTAAAATTTTTCCGTACCACCGAAAGTATCGTGTGGGCTATTTTTGAATATTATTTTGAGTTTTGACAGCAGTTGCACGTGGTTGTTTTCGTTTAAATATTTTTGGTAGATTAAAACTACATATAACTAGCCTGTTGAATAAAAAAAGTTTTGATGTGTTAATATAGCCCCAAGACAAAATAAAGGATTAAAAATTATACTAGATTCTCATATATAAAGCTAAGAATGGTAAATGGAAAAAAATACATACATCATACTAAGGTAATGTCTTTCAAATGAAAGTAATATCTTTAAGGACATTTTTGCTTCACTATTACCCTAAAAATGCTGACATACGTATTTCTCAATAAAAATTTAATGTTATAGCGCTATTATCTCAGCCACCAAAGTTTTTTTTTTTTATGTTGACGCATTTGAGGTGTATATATGTATTAATTTAATTTGTTGTTGAAAAAATTCTTAAGTTAAACATTAATAGTATGTTGATTTTTCACGATAAATGGAGATTATTCAAAGTATCATCAAGATTCGATATATTATTTAACTATTTTTTGATAATAGTGTTTGTAAAAAATATGTATATTTTCGAGCATAGTATCCCGTTTATAGAGCGGCACTCTATGCCCACCACATTTGGGAAAAATCGCGAATTTGCTGGACAATTATTTCGGCAACCGGCTAGTCATTCAAATAATTAGCTTTACTTACTTAATAATATAAAATGAGTGGAATTGTAAGGACTGCGGTAAGGATGCCAGTCATCAAAAACTTCATAAATCCTCTGATGAACCGACCGTTGATCCCCGTGAAGCGAGATTTCACCAGGAGTATATGGCACATGTCTGCCGGTACCCAATCCCCATTTATTATTTCACAATCATTACTGAATAAAAATTCTATGCTCTGTTCGTGTGGATGCGGTATCAAAGGATTACACACAAAAGGTACGAACGATAATGACTTTATTTAGGAGTGAGGTTATGTAATTCTCCAATTAACAAAATATCTTGGGAATCAAGAAAACTGTCACAAATCCTATACTCCAGCGTTTATTCCTCTCCAAACAACTAACGATGACTTATTATCAGGCGTGCTTTTACTTACGTCTAAGTAATTTTTTATGTTATTTTTTTCAATTTGGGCGGGTTTTCGTAATGGAATACTTATTTAATTAAAATTGTCAAAACTTTGTAAGATTCCAGATGTTTTATCACTAATGATCCGGCCTTTCGGTATCTTAAGGCATTCTATCACACGAATGCTACAAAACCGACACAATTAACAGTTAGCATTGGTCATATAAGAAAGGAGTTAATTACAAAGGAAAAACCCAGACCTTAAGGCTTATGATCCAAATAAACCACTAAAATAAATTTCAATTATATTGATATATTAGTAGCAATAATAACACTCACTGATAATAACATTTCCTGTGATAAGTTTTATTAATGCTAAATACTGTTAATGGGTCTTTCATGAAAGGATTCTACTATAAATAATTGTCAGCCATCTTTAAAATCCAATTATGTAGTTTTAGACTTGGAAATAACTATTATTTCAGGTTGGTTCTTTGTTGGTTTATTTCTAAAATCTGATAAAATAATTTATGATGTCCCGCGTTATGATGTTATAATTGAACAACTTCATCCGCATTAAATGATTTTTTTTCTGAAAATATATGGCTAGCAAATGTAGAGGTATCTTTACTTAACATAAAAGCAGCTAAGTGTTCTGCAATTCTAATATTAAAGTAAGCGTGTTTTTATCCATGTCAAAATGTTGGCATTCATGGCATGGCAATTTATAAATACCAGACTTATCCCCAAAAAAAATATTAAATAGTATGTTTGTTTTTTAAATAATAAAAAGTTTTTTAGTACTTATTTCTACAATATATTTTTTGGTCAGGACCGGTTTCGCTCATCGCGAGCGTTATCAACTGATGGAATACAATTTACAAACAAGTCTATACAAAAAATATTGAGTTAAAGGTACCAGGTATACAAAACCACAGGTTCAAGAACTAAGAAAATATTTACAGGAAATCGTAGGATATTGATACAAATAAAGTAAATTAGTATAAAAATTAAATGTTCAACATAAAAAAAAAGATATTGCCTCCTTTTTTAATTATTTAAAATATCATGTCTTTCCATCAAGAAGTGACAGTTAATACCTTAAAAGTGAGTATGTTTGTTGTTAACTAGTGATTTGGCCAACGAATTCTTACAATAGAACGCCGGTCTGACTCTGTTAGCAAGTTGTTTATTATGATTGTTATATACTTATTTATCTACAAAAGCTTTTTTATTTACTGATAAATGTTTATCCGAGGGTGTATGTCAACGTCTGATTAATATGTTTATCTATTCTTGTAGATAACAAGAAATCAGTTTCCGTATCTGCCACAACTCTCGGTAAGCTTTGTGTATATTCTTTTTAGAAGCTCATAATTTTTAACGAACAATTATTGATGATTTTTTTAACTATTATTTTCAAGGCGAGCGAGAGCTGGTAGAATTCCTCACTGAAGAAATCTTGGCCGAAAGAAAGGCACAGAAGGTTAAAAACATTCCCACCGAATTGGACGGCTTCGCTGTGAAACTAAATGGTGCCGAAGTAACAATGTCAAAAAAGGTCAACGATGATTTGTAAGTGACATGACTTTTATAGATTCTCTAAAGCAGGGCTATGAATTCGTTAAAAAAAAAGACTTCCACTCCCACAGTGATTAACAACATTGACTTCAACTAAAAAAAAACCTTTTTTTGTCTTTAGTTTTTTCAAACTTATTCTATTTATGTGCATTGAATTAAAGAACAATCAACCAATCTGGTAAATTTTTCATTGAAATATATTTTTCAAAATCATCCAATTGAAACAGTAGTCGAAGTCTACACTCGACTTCACAGGCTGCTCTTAAGTAATAAGTGGTGCTCATGGAATACAATTTGTTTTTATTAATGCTATAATTTAATAGTATGAAATGGTTGGTGAATGAAGAATTTCTTCCATGTCCATATAGTTCACTCTTATTTGAATTGTTGCAACTTTGTACGATTCCACATGTTTTGTCACTAACGACCCGGGTTTCGCCTTTTGGCATCTTCTGGCATTCTATCACACGGATGTAACAGAACTGACTTAAGTCAAAAATAGCAATAGATTCAGTTGGTCCAGTCAACAGCATGTGCAACATCTTATACACTAGCATAGGCTCCCAACCTTTTTCGGGTGGCGATGCCTTTTCATAAATTTCATGTTACCCGCAACCCCCCATACAATCCAAAGCATACAAAGAAGAAAAAAATTTAGTTGATTGTATAAGTTGGCGACCCCAGGTTGGGAACCTATGCACTATAGGATCCCAACCTTATTCGGGTCTCAACATCTTTTTAAAAAAGTCATTACAATATTCTTTACACCAATGCTTCCCAAAATACATTGTCCTTTACAACACTGCTTTCCAAACTGGGGGTGTTATTTATAATTAGTTTTCTTTTTCTGTTCATGAGAAGTCGTGGCACGAAAAGCTTGAAAATTACTGCTTTGTACAGCTTGGCAGGGTTAAATAAATGAACAAAGGCAATCCGATTCTTTTTTTTTCTCCAAGTATTAATGCAAGTAACAATATGAAATTCGTCACATATTTTGTAGCGTTGATTTTTGTGGAGATTTTAATATTATGGCCTTATTCTCTATTTATTTATTATTTATATTTTCAGAATCAGCGTATCATTCAATGTTAACCACACAGTCGACTCGGAGCCGTCAGAAGAAGAACCGTCTCAAGACAAAGAGGATTTCTCCGAGATGAGATCCAAGCCACAGTTCGAAGTTGACATCCAAAGAGACAACACAACTCTCAGTTTCACATGCAGTTTCATTCAGGATTCACAGTCGGCGCAAGAAGGTGATGGTTACAGTAAGGGGGCTTCATCATACTAACAGATTAAACTTGCCATCCGTTCAGTTATTGTTAAAGGATGAATCGATAATTTTTAGAGAAAATAGCTTTAACACGGTGAAAAAATAGCAATGTATTTTAGTTCTACAAATTTTTTTTTTTAGATATAGTTGATAGCTATTTCGGCTCACGCCATCGTCAGAACTATGCTTAAACGAACATTTGCTATTTATAGCTGTGTAGAAAAGGTACACAATACATCTCCTGTTTTAACGACCTAGCGTTTCTTGCTTGCAATAAAACTAAAAAATTTCAAAAATTGTAAATGAAATTAAAAAGGCGGCTATATCAATAAGCTTAGATATTGCACGGAAATGGTTTATTACGGAAACGAAACAGCCCCCTATAGTGGATTGAATAATGGCGACCAACAAATATTAGTTTGTTCATTGAGAATTTTTTGTGATAGTTGATGTCTAATGATTTCCAGCTATTCTAAAGCCATCATCTTGCGACCTATATTACAAAGATGCAAACACGTAGGCGCTGAGTTTGAATTTATATTATGCGATTCCTTTATAAAGTGATTAGCAAATTGTGAATCTGTTTTTTTACTGTTGAATGATCTTACATGTTCCTTAGCTCGAGTGGATATACTTTTACCTGTCTGTCCGATATAAACGGATAAACATGAGCAACAAGACATTTTATAAATACCGCTTCTGTCAAGTTTATTAATTTTATCTTTACTATTTTTAAAATAAATCTTATAATTTCTGTAGAACTAAAATAACACTTGGATCGATAAGTCCCGGGACTAACTAAGAAAAACATGTTTTTTGGCAAAATTCGACTTTATTCATCAACATAGTCTCCTTCAAGAGCAACACAATCAGTCCAGCGCTTCTCTAACATTTCAATACCTTTCTTGTAGAACGATTTATCTTTGGCCTCGAAATAAGCGTTCGTTTCGGCGATGACTTCCTCGTTGGAGTAGAATCTCTTTCCTTGGAGCATTTTTTTGAGGTCTGCAAACAGGTAGTAGTCGCTGGGGGCCAGATCCGGTGAATATGGTGGGTGTGGAAGCAATTCGAAGCCCAATTCATGCAATTTCGCCATTGTAGCGAGCGACTTGTGACACGGCGCATTGTCTTGGTGAAAGAGCACTTTCTTCTTTTTCATTTACAGCCGTTTCTCACCGATTTCGTTCTTCAAACGCATCAATTGGACAATGTAACGTTCGCTATTGATGGTCTTACCTTTTTCAAGGTAGTCGATGAACAAAACTCCATGAGCATCCCAAAATACTGAGGCCATAACCTTACCGGTCCACATTTGCGTTTTTGGCCGCTTTGGACGCTTCTCACCGACTGCAGTCCATTCGGCTGACGACCGCTTTGACTCTGGAGTGTAGTGAAGGATCCAGGTTTCGTCCATTGTCACATACCGACGCAAAAAATCTGGTTTGTTTCGGCGAAACAGCTTCAAACAGCGCTCAGAATCAACGACACGTTGTTGTTTTTGATCCACTGTGAGCAAACGCGGCACCCACTTTGACAACAGCTTCCTCATAGACAAATGTTCATGCAAAATAGTGTACACACTGCCGTATGATATCTTTAAGGTGTCAGCTATCTCACGCAATTTTAATTTACGGTTTTCGAAAACGATTTGGTGGACTTTTTTGATGATTTCCGGGGTAATTGCCTCATTTGGCCGGCCAGAGCGTTCAGCATCTTCAGTGTCTGTACGACCACGTTTAAACTCAGCATACCACCGACAAATGGTTGTTTTTGATGGAGCAGATTCCCTGTAGCACTTTTCAAGCCATTGCTGAGCTTGCACTGTGTTTTTTTTCATCAAAAAACAATGATAAATCAACACACGAAATTGTTTCGAATCCATTATTCTGAGAATATCAAGACGAGCGTCACTTAAATCACTGTAACTCATGGACCAAACATCAGAATGTCATGAAATTTTGACAGGTATCTTTTGAAGGTTGGTACTTATGAAAAATCATACGGAACTTTTGTTGGCAACGCCATCTATGTGTCAGTCCCGGGACTTATTGATCCACGTGTTACATTGCTTTTTTTTCACTGTGTTATAATGGAGTTCTACCAAATGAATGTCAATTCAATCAATAAAATGGCTTTACTCGATTTGTTCATTGAAGTTGTAACAAAATCAATCTGCATGCCATTAGGTAACAATAACCAAGTATTTAAGCTATACAAGAATTTTAATTTGTTGATAACTATTTGGGTTTCACACTATTTTCAGAAATATATCATTGAATTAATTACTTTTCAATTTGTAATTCTCATTGATTCAATTGTATCATCAATCAACAAACTATTAAGAGCGCAGAGCAGTGGCAGACTTGAAAAGAAAATTATTTGTAATGATTTCGTAATAGCAAAAAATTTACTATTACAAAAATTAAAGAATCTAAACTTGTTGGATTGCGAAAGATGTGTATTTATTACAGACCGATGCACTTATTTATGTAGAGCTCTGGAAGACATCTTTTGTCTTGAAAAATATTAATTTTATTATTCAATTTTGCTCTTTTCATACCAAAATTTCAAATACATCTCACAGATGGCTTATATAAACTGCACATTGTGTTTTTACTAAATAAAGACACATAATTTTTTTTATATACAATGTTTGTTAAAGCCATGGTAAAACTAAAGAAATAAGACGGTGAAAAAATAGCAATGTATTTTAGTTCTACAAAATTATTTTTAACAAATATAGTTGATAGCTATTTCGGCTCACGCCATCGTCAGAACTATGCTTAAACTAACATTTGCTTATCTATATATAGCTGTGCAGAAAAGGTACACAACATCTCCTCTCTCCTTTTCCAATGGTATAGCTTGTTATTTAAACAACAATGACACTAAACTTTCAAAATTCCAAATGAAACAATAGGTGTCTATGACAATAAGATTATGTGTGTGGGACGGAAGTGGTCCTTCAGGCAGCTATTTATAAAATGTCCTGTGGCTCATGTTTATCCGTTTATATCGGACAGACAGGTAGAAGTATATCTACTCGAGCTAAGGAACATGTAAGATCATTCAATAATAAAAAAACAGATTCACAATTCGCTAATAACGTTATTAATGAGTCACATAATGTAAATTCGAACTCGGCTCCTAAATGTTTGCATCTTTGTAGTAAGGGTCGAAGAATGACGGCTTTAGAACAGCTGGAGATCAATAGACACCAATTGTCACAATGGATTCTTAACGATCAAACTAACATAATAATATCGCCACTTGTCAAGCCGTTGCACAAAGGGGTGGTCTAATTTGCTGCCTGAAGGACCACTTCCGTCCCACACACATAATCTTATTGTCATAGACACCTATTGTTTCATTTGGAATTTTGAAAGTTTAGTGTCATTGTTGTTTAAATAACAAGCTATACCATTGGAAAAGGAGAGAGGAGATGTTGTGTACCTTTTCTGCACAGCTATATATAGATAAGCAAATGTTAGTTTAAGCATAGTTCTGACGATGGCGTGAGCCGAAATAGCTATCAACTATATTTGTTAAAAATAATTTTGTAGAACTAAAATACATTGCTATTTTTTCACCGTGTTATAATGGAGTTCTACCAAGTGAATGCCAATCCAATCAATATAAAGAAATAAGCATGAAATAAAATATAAAATACTGTAATATTAGAATATTTCCTGGTGATTCAACAATCTTAAATTACCAAAAGATAACTAAAAATGGAGTTAAATAAAAGAGTTTCGCAGCATTTATTCTTTGAGTTGGCAGCTGAAACTTACATATTTGCATTCCATCACTAACAAATCATTTAATATTTTATTCTAAAGAAATTACTTATCACATTTATAAACCATTAATGGTTCCCAAAATTCTGTCATGTTTGTATACCACACATCGTTATTTGCAACAATGGATACAATGTTAAGTTGATGATTAGTGTATTACAGTTTTTTTAATCGAGGAATTTCTGATTTTCAGATGATGTTTTTGGAATCGATGAAATCACCATGTACCAGGGTGAATGGAATGATAAGGTCTACGCTGTAGCTGGAGATGTTTTAGACGGGGTAATTATGTTTTATGTATATTACATTTTTTATTGAAAATTTTCACTCAACAATCAAAATTTTATTAAAAAATACGTAAGCACTTTTTATTTATTCATAAAATTAACAACACAAGAATTTTCTTCATTGATTATAAGTATTATGCTATACACCCAGTCCTTTTTTTACCCGGTTTGTTTGGACGGCACCGTTACACTGTTTTACGCGCTCCACTCGTTTTTTTGCGATTTTTTCCCCAAATTTGTTTTAAAGAAGAAATTTATACATGATGCTAGGCATGTAAGTTTTATTTATTTTTTTTTTATATAAAAATATGTGTATTTTTGAAACTTAATTTTGTAAAGTATTCCATTTTTTTAAATACACATACAATTGCCAAATGTAGACAAGTGTATCGGATATTATGCGAATTTATGTTTTAGGGTGTGTAAAGAAATATAATGCAATTGGGTAAAATCATGGGATGTACGTCCACTTGTAAACTTGTTTAAACACAATGCATTTATTAAATTCGTTGAATAGCACTTTTCTCCAATGACGTCCAGATATTTTAAATTTTAAATAATAAATGCGAAATATTACTCTTGAAGTAAAAAGTATTTAAAAATAAAATAATTTACACTTGCACGAGTATTTAAAAAAAAAACCAGTTTTAACTTGGCTTTCATACATATTCCGATATACAAGAGTCCGAGAAAAATTCAGATTCATACAAAATTCAATACTTTCGTTCAAAAAATCGCAAAAGATTACATTTCGCAACCGAGAGTGACAGCAGCGAATAATTCATGTAAGTGAAAAAAAATATATTTTTATAGTCTATATAATAATATATAATTTTTTTGCACGAATTTCAAAGAGTAAAAGTTGGTTTTTCATATGTTTCTAGTACTTTTTCCCGAGATATTTTAATTCTTTGAACCAAATTGTCAAATAATTTGAAAGTTGTGATTTTTTTACACGTTTTTTTTTACGCCCCATTTTCTGGAACCAATGTATCGCATAAAAAAGGGACTGGGTGTAATAGATTCAGCTTAGTGCATTTACAGCATTCAAACTATTCCAGGTGGGTGATCATTGTCAATGAAGCAAAAAACATTGTTTGCCAGAATCGAATCTTGGTTTTGAAGACTTATTGCTGTAACAGGATCTTTCGAAACATTTTAAAGATTTTTTCGAAAGTATGTTTCATGGCAGTTTTACTTAAAAATGATTTCATTGTTATGATGATTTTATGATGAAATTATTGTTTCTTTTAAAGTAGGAATATAAAATAATTGACTATAGGCGATTCAGTTCAGAAGAGTTAAGGAAGAAAACTGATTCCATATTTACAATTGAGCCCGCCCTTCGTTATATAATAATAACATACTGTGCTCATCGATACCACTTGCCTTATATTCCAATTTGATTTTTAGAACAATGCATGTAAATTTGATATTTTTCCTACTTTATTGTAATTTTATAATGATCTTTGTTGAAATAATAATTATTTATGAATCCAAACCAAAAAAAGACCAGTTGGTGGCAGCAGGTTTATAATATTATTCAAGAACTGTGAAAACAGACCGCTACCATAAATTTTACGTAATATTTATCGCTTTCAATAGGCAACTTTACTCACAGTCACTTCCAGGTGTGATTAGGAGGCTTGTGTGCTTTTACAATGAGAAAGGGTGTGCTTAACCTTCCGACTACTGACATCTCAACTGTCACAGCTGAGACAGCTGATTGCAATGTGTTGATAGTTGATACTCTCAAGTATGGCTAATTTTTGTGTTACAATATAGCTTGATCTGTCCTCACTATGATTGGTGATGGAATATCTTATGTGGTTCAGCAGGAAACAAATTAACTTATTTGTTTTGAGAGATCTGTTTTTTTTGACCCATTTCGGCTCAGCCAGTTAAAAGATATTCAAAAATCGAATATTTCATAATTAAATTTTACAGTATTGTTGTTAATCAAGCTTTTAGAGATTAACAGAACAAAATGAGGCTATATTTCAATATAATTATTAACCCATTCTAATTTAACATCTCTCATATTTTTATGTGTCAATTATCAACTGCCAACACACCGCAATAATTGAAACGTTTGCAAATAGTCAGTTAAAGAATACAAAAGCTACAGTTTTGTTGAACAATAATACTAAATAATCCAGGTCAGTCAAGATTGAGTGTTTGTTTACTTTGCAGTATCTATACGACCTCTTGATGAATATCTTGGAAGAGAAAGGCATCAGCAACGAGTTTGCTGAGAAGTTGTCAGACTACAGCACGGCCTACGAGCACTCAGCATACATCGGCTTATTAGAAGGATTATCAAAATTCACAACCGGAAAGAAATGAAGAAATATTATTTAATGATAGCGTAGATCGGCATTCAAATATTCCATGTTATAATGCTACAATCTAAAATATTGAAAGTATTGTATCAAGTTTTTTGTTTTTTTTTTTTTTTTACAGTTAAAGAATATTTCAGTAGGTTATTTTTTGTGTGTAATATGATGGACAAATTAATATCATTTAGTTATCGCCACAATACGAACCTCCAAAGCATTTATCATTATATTTTTGTTAGTATTTGATTGTTGATTTGTATCTTAGGAATATAAATTTTAATAAAAAAAAACATTTGTTTCATTATTGCATTTTTTCTTTTAATATATAAAAGTTGGCTTTAACAAGTGCTAAAAGAATACACAATTCGTTGGTGTCTTGATTTGATTATACAATTTTATTATTTTTATATATCATCAGTATGAATGAAAATTTGACCGAAAATATAATATTTAATTCTTTTACAGATTAATACATAGTTTTAGTAAATATACTAAAATACATTAAAAATCTTTTACATTATTTGGTATTATGGTAATAATAAAAATATATTCCATAAGTACTTTGTTAACAACATCTTTGGAACCATATATATGAGTCCTCATATTGCTGTTGGTGAATGAAATGTACTATGCCTGTTTTTTTACTGTTTCAGTACCGCATTTATACACAAGTATGCTTATAAATATGTAAATATTGAGAATAGATTTTAAAAGATTTGTTAAAATTTACAACTTTGTACGATTCCACATGTTTTGTCACTAACGAACTGGGTCTCCCCTTTCGGCATCTTCAGACATTCTATCACACGTATGCAACAGAGCTGACTGTCTATAACTGCAAGTCAACAGTTCAAATTTGTTTAAATATTTAACATTTAAATGATTATATTTTCCGAAGAAACAACTTCTGTTGCATCCGTGTATCCAGAATGCCTGGGAATGCTGAAAGGCGAAACCCGGGTCATTAGGGATAAAACATGTGGAATCGTGCAGAGTCGTAACAATTTAAAAAATTTAAAATTTTCTGCATTTATTTTTCTACAGGGTAGTTCATTATTCAAAAACAATTTTATCTTTTAGATATCCATCCTGCTGACAGTTGAGATGACAGATTGCATTGTGTTAATAATTGATACTCAAAAATATAAGATTTTTAACAGTGTTTAACATTCATTCACCACTTAATTTTTTCAACAAAATATACTGCAATGTGTCACAATAATTTCCATAATACAATATCTTTCGCAGAGCTGAGCGGAAATAGGTTAACATTATTTCACATATATTTCAAATAATATATTTGCAATTTTAACGCTCTAAAGATATTGGATTCTACGGAGTGATAGATCCTGGTATCCACTCTTTGACTTCTACTACGAACCTAGTTTCACTGATCATCAACAATAGTAAGTATATTCCGATAAAAGTAGGGTTTTAAAGTTAGGCGTTATAAAAATTTAAACTATATAATATAATTCTCATCATTGCAAGGAGAATTAATACAGCTTTTATAAAAGAATCAGATTGTTTATTTCAGACGCAGTTCACAATTTGGTGCATGGAATTTTCAACAGTAAAACATTCCAGAAAATAAGTGTCAATGGGAAGTTTATTAGAATCACTGCAATTTTTTACGTATTTACATTTAAATCTTTGTTAAGTTATCAAGCTAACAACATGTTCAATAACACTGATGAAAATCAATGCAAATTGATATTGCCGCATAATTTTGTCTCTATAGCTAAGTAATACTGTAAATAATAATCAAATACACAAAAGGCAGTATAATTAATTATGTACATAATAAAAAATTCTAATTCGTTGGTCAAATAATTGGCCCGAACCACTTTCGCTTGGTCTTTTACTAACACATTGATCACCAACAGGTTTTACTTAAAATTTTTACTTGTTTTTTAGTGATATCTGATAAGATATGGAATATATGATCAGGACCAGTTTCAGTCATGCCAATCAGTTGATAATTGTCCTGGTCATAAAATATATTGTTTAAGTAAGTCAGTATTAAAAGTGTTTTTATTATTTAAAATATAATGCGTTTCCACTACGAAGTGACAGTTGAAACCCTATAAGTAATTAAGAATGTAATGTATTTTTTTATTTTGATGTGGCGGCGATGGGCATTAATTTATTTTCTCAGGCCTATTTTAGTTGCCGTAATAAACAAAAAGACCATGTTGGTTACTGCATATCGAAAAATTGACAGTACGTGTGGCCTGCTAATGCTGTATAACAACTCTAAGGCAGGTCATACTTGCAGGCCACTAGTGACCATCACAACATTCTTGAAATAATCCAGAGCCATCATTGGTGACCTCCACGGCGATCAAAGTGTTGAGTATTATTATTCTAATTCAGTTGACAACAAGCACCTTTTGCAAACTAGTATATCAAAGTGAATTTCATTGGTGTATGAAAAATATATTTTTGCTGCAAATTTCAAGCATTGTAAAAAATTGTACAACAGCATTCATATGCTACCAAACAGCAGTCGCTGGTATTAATAAATTGACTTACATAATTTACAGTTTTTGTTTTTTAAACAATAATTAAAAATAACCTTTCATCTGTGTCTTATAAATATTGGATACTCAACATAAAAGTTATTTAAATTAAACTATTGTTATGTTAAGTTTGATACTAAAATATTGGATTTTCTTGAATAGGGTTGCCAGATACAGTGATCGGCCTGAAGTCTTGTTTTTTTTTTCATATTTAGAAAGCATTTAAATTCTTTTTGTATGGGTGCTTCATAATGATAACTAAAAATATGTCAAGATACAGCGATCAAACACTTTCCAGACACAGGTCACCCACCTTCATTTTTGCAAGTGCCTTTTCTTACAATACCTTGACCTCACTGTTGAGATAAATAAAGAAACTTAAAAAGCCAAAAGGTGGATTCTAAGATGTTAAAATCAGTGCAAACAAAAAATAGACATTGGATTTTATATATCTATGTATTATGTTTTACTGTTGGGTTGCCCATCACTGAAGGGTGTCTGATGACTGTATCTTACATGAGAATTTAAAAAAAATGTTATTTTAATGAAAATTTCCATGGAAAAATGAGTATAGCAACTGGCCCAATCAATGAAATCCTACATTGAAGTTGAATGAGACAATTTGGCTATTTTCGGTGATTTCAATCAATTTATCAGTCTGAATATAAAAATTTCTGATACAAATCGATCGTTTCCTGTGCATTGTCAGGATAGATTATAAAACAAAAATTCTTCATTATAGTTGCACGTAAGATTAGATAACTGGAGATAAACCGTCATCACCGCAAACAGCCAATATTTAATTCGACTTCTAGAATATGGCCTGTGCCTACAACAACCCAATAAACATAAAAAAAAATATGAATAAATATTGTAGCTGTCCATTTTTTAATTTAATGACATAAATTATACAAATAATTACAGTATTTAAATATGTATATAAAAAGTTTGGTCAACTTAAAAATAATTAAGTTCAAATGTAAAGGATTTGAGTTAATGAAATTCCGATAGAAAATAAAAGTGGCATTTTAATATCAATATAATATTAACCACTTCTTTTACTCATTCATCATGCTAATATCATACAGCTACACTTCTGCAATTAAGTATAAAAGGGATTTATTTTATACACAAACAGAAGATACCTTTAAACATATCACACCTTGACAATTTAATTTGTATCGGTTATAAACTACAAGAAAATTAATTACTAAAAAATCTCAGCATTTATTTTAATTTATAGGAAAGGGCAATTTTAACTTTTTAGTACCTATTCTGTGTCTTATATAAAGAACAGATAAATATTTGATTTTTCCACCTACGATAAGTACAAAACTATAAAATTATTCACAACATACCGATAATTTAATTTCAAAATATATTTACATATTTATAATATTAAATGGAAGTATGAAAGAAAGGCTTCAGATCCTGAGAGATAAGTATGAGTAATTTTTCTCATGTAGATGACGTTTTCTAAAAATTCACAGTCCTATTCCTATATGCGTTGGTGGCCCTAATGCAGCCAAGGCAGTAATTGCTCGACATCTTTTAGATGTTAATTATAATTGTTTTATCCAAGTAAAACATAAGCTATTTCAATAATCAATCTGATGTGTATAAAAAATTGACAGTATTAAACGGAATCAAATAACTTATCAAGGTAATTATTTACCCAACACTTTTGAAGTTTGAGAGATCAAATTTCTATCTCTGAAACATTGTTACTCATGACTGAGGTTTCATTTTTTGGCATTCTATCACACAAATGCAATAGAAGTAATGCAGTAAACAGTTTGTATAACTTATATACAAGAGATTGTCTAACAGCAGTGAACATAGCCAAAATGAGTAGCATATATAAATCAAGAACTACCAACACAAAAAAATTTGTAGACATAGGAATAGGACCGGTGAAGTTTATAACAGCCCAGTTGTAATGATGTGATCAGAATAATCTTGTTTTACCTTGCCAACAGGCCTTCAGGGTATTGAGCTCATTTCAAGTTTGATTTAACAAGATGACACATTTATAAATTTTGGCATTCCCTCCAAGATAGTATCTAAATTATATAAATTAAATAATTGTGTGATATGGATTTCCGAAATTGAAGAATGAAAAGAGAGTAAATTAAAAATATGGACGGAATAAGCTATACAAAACATATTAACACTTGGTTGTCGGACGCCTTGAACAATAGACTGTAGCGGGTGGTTTTTAGCGATTAGTGTAAAAATATATTACTTTCTTTATATCGGCACAACTTCTAAACCAAATAATACTTTTGATTGAAATTTTCGAAGAAATCATATGACATTCGTTCATTAAAAATAAAATTAATATGCTTTGACTACATCATAATTTCACTGTATTTCTAAACTGAATATAAAAATCAATTTAGTAAATAGCACTACACGTGTAATCAAATATAACATATTCATTCATACCATATAATGTTTTAATAAGTGATAATATATACTTCCCATCTCTGCTATTTTACAATTACTGGAAGTATGAAATCTTATGATGTAAATATTCAAGAAACATGTGTTGTCTTTTTTTATAATAATAAATACGAATTTTTAGTATATAATGTCACATGATTATAAATTCTCGTCAAAAAAATGTCATGTGCTGTTATTGCAGCTATCTTAAAGAATCAACACAACATGTTTATTGACTATCAATCATATTCTATAGGTGCATCTATTATCTTAATTTCTCATGGTATACACTTGTATATAACGAAAATATCAATTGGGTAAACAAATTTAACGAATATTAAAATTATATCAAACAATAAAATACAAAACAGTCAACAACAGCGTGAAAGGCAATGTAGATCGCAAAATGAATCTTTGTGATGATAAAATGAACAATATAATCTAGCAAAGAAGTAGAACTAATGATAGTTGCAGAGTTTTATTTCAGGCTGAAAAACAAACTCTTGATATGTCGTAGCCTGTAAACAACCGGACGTCTGCAAAAAACATCATTTGCTAGGTTTTTTCAACAACAACAACTTTCAACAAACAGTCCGCAATAAAAGGCATTTGCCTTTTCCTGACAGCCAAGTGTTGATACATTAATTCATATGTCGCTTAAAAATACAATGAACATTTCTTAATTTACGTGAAACCTACAGATTTTGTTTATTTGTACAGCTTACGGGGTAAAAAAGATAAAGCCTGTAAAAAATAATGCCTATATTAATAATGAAAGCAAAATGCATGTACAAAACATTACACAGATAGAATCTCACCAGATCTAGAAATAATCAATGAACACTTTTGTTGCAAATTATTTTACATGGCAATTGAAATTGTGTGTTGCAATGATTCGAAATCAGACTGGATTGGTATAGATTCTAATCTTGGCAAGGACAATATTGAATCTGGATTTCAGATACAGTGAAACTTCGATTCCACGTTTTTCAAGAGATCTTAAAAAAAACCAAAAATGCAGGAAACATCTTAAAAAAACATTAGGTAAATATCAGAGGGTTTTGTAAAAGTCAAATTGATTAAATCGTATTTATTGAAATAATCGAATATTTTAAACTTCTTGTGAATTTTTTTATTGAAGAAATCTCAACACATTTGAGCTGAATATATATTTCATCATAAATTTCTTTAATAAATATATAACATATTATTTTCTTAAACTCATCAGATAGATAGATTTATCTACCAAGTAATATTTGAGACGTGACCATAATATTTAGATGATAGATTGAGGAAATCAATAAATCGGGGAAAGGTTAATGCAGTATTATTTAACATTGTTCTCATGGATGTTTGACGGGACTATAAAAAATAAACGATCCATCCCGGAAAACGTATTACGCGAGAACGGTTGATTAGAGCCCCACTGTATTGAAACTCTTTATTGGTCATTTTTTCTCTCGAGTTGATTTTGAATGATTAAAAAAAGGGTCATGTTTTAGGAGCTGTAATGTCATAACCATCAAAAAAATACAAATTTCTTCAGATTCATTGTAAAGTATGGAGACAATTTAACACATTGCATGTGTTTGGCGTTAGTATGGATACAAAGATTTTTTGGAAGGCTAATTTACTGTAGATTACCAACTTAAAAAGCATGCACTAACTAAGTAAAAAGTTGAATAAAAAAAAATGTAGGAAAAGCCTAAATATAAAATTCAATTATTTACAATGGAATGTACATACAAGAAATTTCTCTCTCTATAATTGGTCCAAAGCTTCACGGTGAGATTGTTAATTGACTGCATCCTGCACATTTTGACTGATTGACGCTATATGCAATCAGCTGCTCTGTTAATTTTTCACCACCTCTGGAAAATTAAAAACGGCAAGACGTGCAAATATTTTCATCTTAAGAGGTGTACACCCAGTTCTTTTTTTTACGTGAATTTGATACGCGATTTTTTTACGCGCTTCACTCGTCTTTACGCAATTTTTTCCCCAAATTTGTTGTAAAGAAGACATTTATACACGATGCTAGGTTTCATTATTTTTTTAAATAAAAAAAATGTGTATTTTCAAAACATGATTTTGTAAAGCATTCCATTTTCTTAAATACACATACAATTGCCAAATTTTGACAAGTGTATCGGATATTATGCGAATTTATGTTTTAGGGTGTGTAAAGAAATATAATGCAATTGCGTGAAATCATTTTTTTTACGCGCCTTTTTCTGGAACCAATGTATCGCGTAAAAAAAGGACTGGCTGTAATATTAGATATTGATCAAGAATTTTGCTCATTTGAATAAGCAAATCCTTTTCTGATCTTTATATTATAAAATTTGGAAGTAGTAACAGATAAATTGTGTTTTATTTTTTACAATACAAGCAAATACATTCTGTCGTGTTAACAACATTTATGATATCTGTGTTTTTGGCAAGTGGAATGCCTCCGTGAATTTTATATCTTATTGGTCCATGTTACTTATTTTCAACTGCATGTGGGACGAATTATGAAATACTATATTTGTATCCGTGGCAATTTAATTATGTATTGTAGCATTTATTAAGCAAGTGAATAACAAGAGAATAATTATCCGTTATTTTCGCAGGGGTTTGTATAAAAAAGAGAACTACAAACTAAAAGTAACCCTAACTTGACAGATATCATAAATGGACTTGATAAGACAGAATAATTTATCACTAAGCTAGTTATTATTGGTATTTTCAATTTTCAAGCGCTTTCTTCTATCGTCGTAATGTTCATTATTATTAGAAGAGCTATCATTGTTAGAGCCTGAAGCCGAATAGCTCGGTTGATTGCGGGGCTCCTCCGCTTCGAGGACTTTGATTCGTGTACCATAAATTTCTGCTCCGTGGAGAGTTTTTCTTGCATCATCGGCAGCTTGAACAGATGCATACTTAACATAACCGACACTCTTATGCCGAAGTGTGTATACATCGATTAAATCACCAAAACGAGAAAACGCATCGTGCAACATCAATATGGGAGGAGGTTGGGGCTGAAAGACCAGGAACCATCTTCTGGCCACCGGATCGTCGATCCCGGCCAAAGGCTTAGCTGGGGGAAGTTTCACGCTGCAAAACGAGTCTTCATTGGTGGCAACTCGCTGCGTTAACGTACCCGCAACGGCCGCTTGAATTAGACTACTCACTTGAGAGATACTCTCAGTTAGTTGTACCAAGTCAACGTTTTGCGCTCCCGATAGAAGAGCTGTTTTAATATTAGACGTAACGGCAGATAATTCTGTTGGAGATTGACCATCTCTAAGCGACGAGTGAGGCCTGTTTTCATATTCCGGTTTAACGACTAACTTAGTGCCTGGAGGGTATTCGAAGCCGTTTAATTTATCTTTTGCGTATTTAGCTGATTGATGACTTGCGTAGGTTATGTGCGCAACACCTATATTACGTCTCGGGTCTACTTTGAATTGGCAAAAATCCATTCCGGGAACGATATCAAACAGTTTACAAATTTGGCTTTGTTGACATGCAGGACTACAGATAACACTTAAGCGAGTGTACGGTTCGTAGTTACTCACAGCATGGGTGACGTGTCCGCTAGCCGACTGCGATTCTGAAGGCAAACGTGAGAACGAATCAAAACTATTGGAATCATAGCTGTTTTTGTGTTTCTTAGGCTCGGCGAAAATTGCTTTGTATTTTTTGTCAGCGTTTTCAAAGGCATTGGCGGCTTCAGAAAAAAATTTATATTTTACATATCCGTAGCCTTTGCTCTCTCGGCTTTCTCTGTCTTTAATCACAAACGCAGATTCGACCTTTCCGTATTTGCTGAATTCTTCTTGCAGGCCAGACTCAGTCATGGTTTTGGGAATCATTACAAATAATCTGACGTATTTATTGCTGTCATTGTTATCGCGAGCTTGCCCTTCGTATTTGCTGGAGGCCACCATGACTTTGATGGGTTTAGTGCCGTTGCTCAGCGTTTTGCCGTTCATGTCTTCCAGAGCCGTCGCCGCCTCGGAAGTCTTCGAAAATTTCACGTACACTAAGCCTCTACTCTCCCCGGAAGAGCGATTTTTCACCAGCCAGACGTCGTCAATCGTGCCATATTTGGAGAAGTGGTTTCTGAATTCATCTTCGGTGTGCTCTTTGCTACACAATATAAACAGTCGCGAATAAGGAGGAAATTCGTCTGACGTCTCATTTTCGTGTTGATTTCTATTGAATCGTCGCTCCGCCATAATTCTTTATACATTCACTTTCGAAATATTGTCGATGTTGATATTAAATAATATTTCACTGTTTTTCACAATTGAACGTTTATAGATTTAAAATGCAATCCATGTTACGAGTTTCAATAACTTTCGCTGCTGACAATAATAAATAATTCCGTCAAAATGATATAACTAACACTCAAATGCTTCATGTTGCTGTCATATTGTGTCTGTTCAGAAATTGTAAAACATATAGGTGTCCTAAAATGGAACGTAAAAACTCTGTTCAAATAATATTTTACGAAAAATAATCATGAATCTTTCGAAAAAAGTATTCAATACTTTTTAGTCAATATGGTGCGCTATAATTTGATAACTTACCTTAAATCAGTTATAAAAAGTCACTGATTGAAAAAACTAATATTTTATCGATTTCAAATTAATGTAAGTTTCTATTTTATTGAGAAGCATTCAATTATTTCCAACGATGATTTTCTTGTAATAAAAAAAAAATCAAATATTTTTCTACGGTTTACTAAAAAATTATATCTAAATATCATTAAAAATAACGTTTGTATAGTAACCACAGACCTTAGCACCATAGCGAATATAATGGTTTGCAGTCTATGTCAGTTATTAATGATTCGATGTCACTCGGGTGCCCGATTACCGATTCGGTCTCAGGGATATTATAAAATACATTGTTATGTTCCTTGATCCTATGAAAGTGCCGTAATAGAATAATTTGTTTTAAAGCATTTATTGTTAATTTTGGACACTCAATCGCTTCATCAAAATGAACATTGTTGATACAAGATTATGCGTATTGTGATAATTGCCCACATCCTACCAAAATTGGAGTTTAAATCGGAAAATGAAATAGGAATGCCTTGCAGTTTCCAACACCGTTAAAAATGGGCCCAAACTCGCGCTCTGCCCCTATTTAGTAATTCGCGATCGTCGACGGCGCCGCACGATGCCATGTAACCCTTTTTGTTGCGTTCGGCCGGGCACCGAAGACGTCAGAGAGCTCGACTATTCTCATTGTTCTCTGTCCGACGTGCCAAGTGAAGTGTTCGTGTACGAGCGGACGCTGGAGAGGCTGCACTGCCAGAGCAATCGGATCGCGGAACTTCCCAGGCAGCTATTTATATGCCATGAACTCAAGGTTCTTAACGTCAGCGATAATGAAATCCAAGAACTGCCGTCTGCGATATCGGCTCTCGTAAATCTTCAGTTGCTCGATTGCAGTAAAAATGCAGTATCTACTCTGCCGGACACAATCAAGTGCCTTAAACAACTCTTCGTGCTCGACCTGAGTGTGAATCCGCTGGAAAAATTACCTGAAGCTATCACCAATTTAATTTTTTTACAAGAGTTATTCTTGAATGATGTTTATTTGGAGTATTTACCGGGAAATTTTGGCCGCCTTACGAGTTTAAAGCTATTAGAACTCCGAGACAACTATCTCATGATTTTGCCAAAATCAATGGTGCGTTCCGCAGAGCTCGCGAGATTGGACATTGGCCAGAATGAATTCACCGAATTTCCAGAAGTGATTGGGAAATTTTGCAAATTGCAAGAGCTGTGGGTGGACTGCAACAGTCTCACTTCTATTCCGTCTGTCGTTGAAAATCTCACAAAACTGATCCACTTTGAGGCAAGCAATAATCTAATAGCAGAGATCGCACCCGAAATTTCGTTCTGCCAAGACCTCGTCGAATTGTGCCTGTCAAATAACCAGTTGAATCAATTGCCCGAATCCATCGGGGGATTGGTAAACCTCGTCAGCTTAAAATTGGACAGCAACAAACTGTTCACGCTGCCCGACAGCATCGGTGATCTCGCAAGCTTAGAAGAGCTCATGCTGACGAGTAATTTCTTGTTCGAATTGCCTTCTTCTATTGGACGCTTGAAGAAACTGGAATGTCTCAATGTTGATGAGAACATGTTAAAAGCTATACCTCCCGAAATAGGAAAATGTTCATCAATGACGGTGCTATCTTTAAGATCGAATCGACTCGGTTTCATTCCAGGAGAAATAGGTAACTTGACTAATCTAAAAGTGCTTAATTTAGTACGTAATTCCTTGCAGAGTCTACCGCAAACTCTTTTGAACTGCGGCAGCTTAGTTGCACTTTGGCTTTCTGAAAATCAAAGCAAACCTCTGGTGCCGATGCAGTCAGAAGTAGACCCTCGCACGCGGCAGTTGGTATTGACATGCTTTTTATTCCCGCAAGTTTCATTATCAGGACCTTCAGATGCTTCAGCGAACGACAGGAAGTCGTATATTTCTGATACTCAGAATTCAGCTCGGCATATCAGCTTTGTAGATATGAAAGCCGCCGCTAAAGGTGCTCTCGAAAAACCAGGACAGCTAAGAAGAGCCCCTACTCCTTATCCAAAAGAATTGAGAGCCTTAGCGAAGCATGCTCGAAATATACAAAAAGACCCCGCTGAAGAATCTTTACTGCAAAATGCAGTCCATATAAAGGCTGCAAAAATTACTCCCACGCTTCAACAACGCTTCGCAAGTAATCACAGTATTGGTGGCATTCAAAAAGTTGGCAATGAATGGTATGATTCATCATCGAATGTACCTCAGCACAAAGCCACCGATTCCCCGTTGTTGAGTCCTAATTCCGAAAATCCTTACGACAGACCTATCCATTTGGAAGAAGACAAGTCATATCAAAATCTCGATCAGACTTTATATTCGGAGAGTAATGACAGCGCTTATGGTGGATATAATGATCAGTTGTGTGTGAGAGTTGATGAGAATCCGTACGGAGAATCAGTGCCTTTTTCACCGAATACGGTTGAAGATAGAGTCGACGGTATTATCCAAAGAACATCCCATGATTTATATCAAACAACACGGCAAGGCGTAGCAAATAATTTGAGTCCTGCGGTGATGCCGTCATTCGATTCAATATCAACGGGCAATCGTAATAGCATATCCAGCAATATAAGTCAAGGTAATCAGGTGTATTCCAGAACTAGGGAAACGTACAACCCTAGTCCTTCAGAAAATTTTAATGGAAGTCCCGCTCCGCAACTGGGTAATTTAAATAATTCCGGTAGGCTTTCACAAGAGGGAGTGTACGGATCCTGTTCACCGTACGTGGAAACTTACGCTCAGGCTAAAGAGAAGATCTACGGTACCAGACGACGCGACGATAAATATTCATATTATCCCGCTTATCAAACGAATGCTGCATATTATACGGCACCTGGAAATCCCAACAGGATCCCGGATGCATTAGGAAATTACTCGACAAACAATCTACATCCGCAGGTTTTCTTCTCAAACAAGAGCAGCGTGAGCCCACAAGGGAAGGACATTTCTAACGTTGAAAAGAAATCTGATAACGGGTCCAACCATCTGAGTGTCGGTTATACCCATCAAAATAATGCCAATAGTAACGTCGATCCGGCATATGACACAGCGAGCGTTTCCTCCAAGCAAGGGATTTACGGACACGCTAATAATATGCCCTGCTACTACAATAACATATATGACACCATGCCCAACGCTAACAACATTCTCAATCATTCGGATCAGCAGTCAGTGCACAGTGTTTCGCCCTCCAAATTAAACCCTCCGCCTTATCACATCGCAGCTACATACTCTAAACAGGCTCACTTTTTTAACGCCAATAGCTAAATTTACCTCGACTGTTTTTATATTCTGAATTCTCTTTGTACAGTTTCAATACTTTGTGATATACGTATTTATTTAAACCATTTTGAAATATCGTAATAAACAAAACATATTTTTAAATAACTAAATCATTGTAAGACTCTATTTTCAATGGAATGCTGTCATAGTTGTATTTATAATATTAAAAAAAATAGTGATTTTCTATTTCCGGCAATGTCATCAACTTTATATAGTAGATAAATGGTGACCAATAAATATATATGGAAATAATACGGAGAACTTTCCGTGCAATTTTTTTTACGGATCGTTACAATGAAGGGTAATCTTGAAAGAATAATGAAATAACTGATATAAAGATCACAAACGTGACTTCCGAGTCCAATTGTGATTCGATTATAGTCTTGAGTTTGTAGATCTGTGGTAAACAATATTATTGGAATATTAAATTTTGAAATTAAATCTGTACCATGTGGATTGTGAAATAATCTGATTCTTGAGTTTATCTTGAGCAATTTCAAATTCCTAGTGTATTGTCTCTCAAAGAGTCTATCTAGAGTTTTGCATATGGAGATGCAAGAAATTAAATATTTACATTTATATGTGACAGTACACCAATAAAACTGATGAAGATTCTGAATATCTGAACAGAATTGTATGAGAAAACTGCTACAAATATAGTAGTCGCAATACGTATTGTTAGATCTTAAATTTTTGAGCCCAACAGTTCAATAATCGCATACTAAATGAATTTAAAAAATTCAATTGATAAAGCAAATGTACTTTGAAAATTTTTTAAACAACAATTTTGGTAAAGAAATGAATGCCTTTAATTATTCAGTATTCTCCTTTGACTAACAATTGTTTGATTCTCAAAATATTTTTCAATACCGATAGAAGAATATTTTTATTGCAAGGATGTGGCAATGAATTATAACGGATGAGAAAAAATATACACATCAAACTATTGTTTTTCGTTTCCATGGTTTCAATTGTAAATTGCTTTTTTTTTTATGTTTTTTTAAATGATGATTGTTTTTATATCAGCGCAACTACCATTTTATACAAAATACCGTATATAAAAATATATAGAACTATTTTTTGTCCTTTGATGCTATTTTAATAGTTATTTTGGAATTTTTGTGTTTATAAATGTTTTAATACTGTCCAACAACTATATTATTTTGTTAAATACAGTTGAAAATGTTTAACACGAAAACAATCAACGAGAGATATCAGTTAACGGAAAATAATGTTGCCATCCTAAAACCTCTAGCAATTTTCTCACTTTCATTGATAGATTTTCATCTTTGTGTATCTAATGGGATGTGTTTGGCGTTATACAGACTATCAATATATATACACGTTTGTTTTGTATGAATTGCTAAATGCAAAATTTGTTAGCACAAAGAAATATTTCTGACCCTCTCAATTTTGTGTTAACCATTTATGGATGTATATGTTTTTATGAAAGGAAGTATTTTTTATTTTTAATAGATTCGAAAGAAACTAGTTCTATCCTTAAGCCGTGGAAGGTTCAATAAAACATGACATTGTACTGCAAAATGTTTTTATCATGCTTTATGATGTTTTTTATTGAAAATTGTATAATACATTAATTTATTGTAAATGACATTCATTGCCTAATCATTTCACATGCCTTTGCTTTTTTGCTGCAAATTTTCAATGCCGACAGTCAATTAGGTATTTTTTTTTGGCGTGAATATTGTCAGTGGAGTATCAAAACCCCCAGGTGACACTTCGGATCAACAATATCAATGAAAAACATTGAAGGCAATGTATTTAACAGAAAGCGCCAAATTAGAGTCAAAGAACCAACGATTGTGTGCCCCATATATGAATATACATGTATCACAATTATTCGTATTTTTTGTAACATTTAATAATATGAAATATCACTATAGTAAAAGAATGAATATTATATAGCTAAATTGAAAGCATCTCAATTCATTTTAAGTAATAAAAACTCATTTTTTTGTACTTATATCCATAATATATTATATAATCAGGACCGGTTTCACTCGTTGCAAATTGATGAACACATCAGTTGATAATGCCCTAATCATAAAATATATTGTGAAAATTAGTAATAAAAAAATATGTTTTTATTATTTAAAATATAACTTTCAATCAAGAAATGACGGTTAATATCTTTAAAGTGATCTCAATTAGTATCATTTCAAAAGCAAACGGGTGATTTTACGGCAAATGAATGTCATAAAATATTATTTCGAATGTTACTTTCTGAATATAATTGACTTTGAAATACAATTTAGTCAGTCCTTGGTTTAAGGGTTTTACTGGGATTATACTTCAATTTGTTTGCGAATATGTATGTTATTATTTAAGATTCTGCGTAATTTACATACAAAAGTTATGTAAACTATTTTTGATACTTGAATTTCATTTTAAATATGGCCATATTCTTTATTATATATTTTAACAGTCCAGAAGGTTTTAGGTTTATTTTAATTTGTAATATGTACACTTTTGCCATAATATTATATCGTTTATTTTAATATTATAAATAGTTTGTGCTTCTCTGGACGAATTCTGACTTATTCTATTTTTTTTTTTATGGAAACAGTACAAATATTTATCTGTATAATTAGGTTTTATTTCAGTAAATAATTCTATTTTTTTATATAATAGACATCTGTTGGTATTTAAACATAGTCACTTTTAAGGTGTTAACTGTCACTTCTTGATGGAAAGGCATGATATTTTAAATAATAAAAAACACATTTTTTAGTACTTATTTCCACAATATATTTTTTGATCAGGACCGGTTTCGCTCATCGCGAGCATTGATCATCAGTTGATAATGCTCGCGATGAGCGAAACCGGTCTTGATCAAAAAATATAATGTAGAAATAAGTACTAAAAAATGTGTTTTTATTATTTAAAAAAAAAAATTTAAACATACTTAATTTGAAATTTGAATTGTTAAAATTGCTCATTTCCACTAGTTTTGTCACTCACAATCTGGGTTTTACTTTTTGGAATATTCAGGTAGTCTTTCATGTGGATGCAATAGAACTGACACACTATGAACAGCTTGAATTGGTTATATACTAGAGGAATTACACAGGAAAAATATAGACCCTAAGGCTAAAAGCCAAATATATCTATATATATATGTGAAATAACTTAAATGACCATTTATTTGATTACAATGACATTCAATTTTGTATGAGAATTTTATAAACATTACATTCTGTTTATAAATGCTTGCAATAATTAATAATACAATACTATTAAAATGCAATTGGATAGCTTGAGACTTAGAGATACGTATTTGTTTTAAGTTGATGGGATTAAATATAGGTTAATGTAATATGGGACTTAAATTTTTGAGATTGTCAATTCTTTGAACTAGCCTCACTACAGGATATAGGCGAAGTAGAATTAGGAAGATTAAACTGATTTGTTGAAAAAAAAAACATTGCATTTAATTGAGTTTTGTTTATTTCTAAAATACCTGACGATGCCGAGAATCGAAATCTGAGTTGTAAATAAATAATTGTGGAAATGTAAAAAGTTTCAATAATTCAAATTTGCTATTGAAATTCCATCATCCAGCCGATATTGTAAATTATAATTAATTTGGTATAAAAACTACTATGATAGTATCGTAGGTGACATCCGCAATCCGAAGAGCATATTTAAATTTATAAATTCATTCTTTTGTGTTGTCATAAACATGAGCTTAAAAATACAATATTTTCATACGTCAGTGATGTTAAACTGAGCCCTTAACTGTGTTTTAAAATAGTTTTATATAAAACTTTTCTCAGAAAGTTTCTTAAGTTCATGTTAAATAGTAAAAAGGTGCCAAATGATATATTTTTTACGGCCATTTGGCCTTATTTAATATTCAACCTGTTGGAGGAGCATTCAAAATAGATGCAAAATTTAAATTATCTTCTCTTTCTTCTCGGGAAATATATTTTTGTATATCTGCATTTTACACAATTGTTTGAATCTTGTGTCTTACAATATAGTCATATTTTTTGATAAATATTAGACCTACTATATATATACTTTAAATATTTCGAATTGCTTCCCATTGAAATTATTTAAACAGCTTTTGATTGTATTCATTTATGAAATGTTGATTTAACCCTTTGAGGAGCTTGGTCGTACACTATGGTTTATTGCACCATCTATTGCCATTCTCGGATTTCTTTTTATCAAATTTTATATATGGATACTACACATATCTATCAATTATTTTAATTGTGTCAAACGAACAAAAGAATTTTGTAAATTGTGAATAGAATATTTAAACACTAAATATTTTTTGGCTAAACTCCTTTCCTGGAATCGTTGGATATAAAAACACATATTGTCAGGCGAACTAATAAAGCCTACATGCCAATGAATTGAATGTTTAAACTTCTAGATAATTATTTAAAATTAATAATGTATTATATAATTTACACATTTAAATGTAGACACTGACTTCCTGAAATGATGGGTAATAAATATTCTTCTCGTATCAACCCATAACAAACAACTTCTATCTTATTCACTAAAGTGTATCTGACTTATCAAACGGTAAATATATCCCATTCTAAAATGGCTTGTCCTATTGTTTGTCCATTTATGTAGCATTTATTATAATTCAATGTTAAAAACATACAGTTCCATTTGACCACTATTGTTTAATATATATTCATACTCTATTGCGAGCATGTCGACTCATAATAGAGTTTACGACAGTGGAATCTTTCTGTACGAACTGTATATTACTGTATTGCTCAAACTCTTTTTTAGAAGAGAGTAAGGGTAGGACTAGTGCCAATCTTATCACTCTTAGTATACCCTGTTTCAACCACGTAACTGCCAGAGCAAAATATTCAATCTAGCAATCCTTTTAATTTTATCTGTAAAATCTCCATAATGTGAAAGAATCAATATTTTATTGATTTCAATTATCTGTTTTCGTGATATACATGCGGACTCACTGGCGAGTCGTTGGCGAGTCGTTGGCGAGTCGTTGGCATGCTAGTGGTTAAAGATAGAATTTTAAATATCACCCATATCAAAGCCTTTGGACATAAATGAAACCGTACTGAGGTTCAAATCCTTGTACACCGTAACCAAAGATTGTTGATTACTACAGTCCCAATGCTGATAAAGAGTCATATTTTATTTGACTAAGTTTAAATTGTCGTTTTTACATTTACCCTTTCCACGTGGTCATCATGAATATCTGAACGAATCTTAATATTGATAATCTTCATTATCAATTCAATAGATTGAAATAGAAAAGCAAAACTATTTATTTACTTTATGTAATGATTACGTTGCATTTATCAACATTTGAAAAATCACAACAAGAAGTCTCAGCTCAAAGCAAAAATGAAACCTTATTTATTTAAGGTTAAACTGTATGAATATCTACCAAAGCATTTACTGGTTTTTTTTACTGCTTGAGACAATAATTTTTCTTATAATGTAAAACCAAATTGTGAACTAATGTATCTGGGCTTAATAAAAATGCCTTGTCATGTTTTTAAATTAAATTTTCATGTGTAGCAACACTCTTATTTCATAATTATTTCAACACGTGTATTATATGTCAACTTATGTTCGTGCGCAATGTTAATACAAGTGGACAAATGTGGAAAATAACAGCCTATTGTGTTAAACATATTTTATATTATGTCATAAAATAGTATGTAATGAAGTTGTTTAAATATCAATTTGAATACATATCATTAATATCTGCCTTTTACGCTCAAAGAAACGTATCTAATTTTTCTATACTCTACAACTAATTCTAAAAAGGATTTCTTGAGTCAACAATCATTAGTTAAAAATGTTTTCGGTAGAGAAATTATTGAACACAGTGAAAAAATAGCAACATATTTCAGGTCTACAGATTTTGTAAGATATATAGTTGAAAGCTATTTCGGTTTACGAATCAACTATATATCTTGCAAATTTTGTAGAGCTGAAATACATTATAACTTTTATTATATTTTTGATTCATTGAGCTTATAAAGACGCCAAAAGGTAAAACTGGAGTCTTGAGTAACAAAAACAATTCAAATTTGATATTGAAATTATATCAAACACAATTACTATATATTATCTACTATAAAAACATATAATTTCATGTAATATTTCATTCTCAAATGTATTTTTTTAACATTTTCAATTATATTATAATTTGTTATGCAGTGATACCAAACACACTATCCTTATGAATCAAGGATGAAAATATTTTCTAACCAATGCATTTACGATTTCTAGTGAGTTCTCAAACCATTTCTCTGCTCAGCCACCAAACGGGAATTCTAACGCTCAAAATACCAATGATGAATTTTGTATTACTAATATTAAAAATATTATTTAACTCGAATATCGAATATTACATGAAATTGTTATATAATATATAATAACTTGAATAATCAATTTTTATGGCAAGTTTCAAGGGTGAAATATATATATACAGAGTTGGCAGTGAACTGGTTAAATTTCAGTCTCATTTTTATGAGATTATTTTTTTTTTCATATAGTCCAGTGAAAGTATTCTGGGCAATATTTAAAATATATATTTAAAAAAATCATTCTTCATTTCTTTCATAGGTGTCATTGTCATTCAGTATCGTTTGGGTTTTAATGTGTGCTAAATTTGGTTTGAATTTTAAAAATATTTTAAAATTTACTTTTCATACTTAAATTTAATAAAAAAACTCTATTTTTACTACAAATGTCATTTATTAACAAAATACTATGATATATCTTCATAAATTAAAGAATTTTCAATTATTACGATAAGAAGTTGACACTGTTTTTAAGAAAGAGAACTCTTTTTTTTTTTTAAATAATAAAAACACATTTTTTAGTACTTATTTCCACAATATATTTTTTGATCAGGACCGGTTTCGCTCATCGCGAGCATTATCAACTGATAGAATACAATTTACAAACAAGTCTATTTATACAAAACAAAAAATTAATTTGAGTTAATGGTAGCAGGTGTACAAAACCATGGGTACAAGAACTAGAAACGATTTACATAAAATCATACAATATTGATACAAATAAAGTAAATTAGTATAAAAATTAAATGTTCACAATCACTTATTAAGAATTACAATTACAATTATGGTAAATCAATAATCCATTAGGAGCTCTAAGCAATCAATAAGGAAGTAAGGAGTGGGAAATTTTTAATGACGAAAATAACCCACAATCACTACTTAATGGAACAAAATAAATTAATACATGAGAAGTCGATTAAAGATGAATCGATGAGATGGGAAGATATGGTCAGTCAGGGGCGTTCCAATATTTTCTGTAAAAAATTAAGTAAAGGGAGGCAATATCATTTTTCAAAAAAAAAAAAAAATATTTATTTGAAATATATATTTATTAATCTAATTTAATGAGTATAACAATGGTGACGACGCAAAAGTAGTTTGTTCATTTATAAGGTTAGAATTAGGCAAAAATTTATATCGATTAATTTCAAGGATTTCTTGTTTATCTAATTTCAGTGATTTGTTATTGAAATGCAGGATTTTGTAGTTTATAGTAAAATCACATGAATGTTTATTTTGAAACAAATGGTTTCCAAAAGTAGAAATCTCATCGCCTTTTTTGGCACAAGCTAAATGTTCCTTAAATCTAGTATGAAAGGATCTTCCTGTTTGACCAATATACCTAGCCTCACAGGAATCACATTTTAGAAGATAAATACCACTTTGGCTTAAAATATTAATTTTGTCTTTCGTGTTAACTAACATTCGACTAAGATTATGATTGTTATAAAAAGTTACATTAAAAAGTTTTTTGTCTAACTTCTTGGATATGTTTTCAGAAACTCGGCCTAAATAACTTAGTTTTACCCAACGTTTTTCAACGGAGGGAACATCAATCATCAAGCTCGAGGTTACATTTAATAAAGCTAATTTTTTAGTTTTTTTAAAGACAAGTCGATCAATCAACTTTGCATCGTATCCATTGTTAAGTGCGATCTGTTTAATGGTGTTTAATTCTAAATTGAAATTTGATTCTGTCATAGGGATTGTCAACAAGCGATGAATAAAGGAATGAAAAGTTGACAACTTATGTGAAATGTGGTGTCTAGACGAGCTACTTATGATATTGTCACTAAAAGTCTCTTTTCTGTAAATACTGAAACTATGACGATTATTAATTATTTCAACGGTTAAATCTAAAAAGTTTATTTTATGCATACCCAATTCCATTGTGAATTGAATTGAACTATGAATCTTATTCATATTATTCAAAAAGTATGCAGTTGCCTTTCGGTACCTCCCCAAAGTACTAAAATATCATCTACATATCTATACCAATAGATGATATTTTTAAAAAGATCTAATTTTGAATTTTTGATTCAATCAAATTCATGAAAAAATCAGCTAAAATTGGTGACAATGGACTACCCATTGCCAAACCATCCAACTGTTTATAAAATTTATCTTTAAATTTAAAATAATTTTGATCTATGCAACAGTTAATGATTGATTTTACATCTGTAGCCAACCGGGGATTAAGATTTTTCATATCTATGAAATCAACAATCGCTGACTTTAGGTCAGATATAGGCACACTAGTAAATAGGCTCACTACATCAAATGAAACTAGCTTCGCGTTCAAAGGTACTGATAAATCTTTAATTTTTTCTACTAATTGAATTGAGTTTTTAATCCCGAATTTGGGGGTGAATCCCAACTTATGTTTGAACAAGGAATTAGCAATCCCTGCTAATTTATACGACGGTGCAGCATTAAAGGAAACTACTGGCCTTAAGGGCATACTTTGTTTATGAAGTTTATTTCATAGATATGAAAAATCTTAATCCCCGGTTGGCTACAGATGTAAAATCAATCATTAACTGTTGCATAGATCAAAATTATTTTAAATTTAAAGATAAATTTTATAAACAGTTGGATGGTTTGGCAATGGGTAGTCCATTGTCACCAATTTTAGCTGATTTTTTCATGAATTTGATTGAATCAAAAATTTCAAAATTAGATCTTTTTAAAAATATCATCTATTGGTATAGATATGTAGATGATATTTTAGTACTTTGGGGAGGTACCGAAAGGCAACTGCATACTTTCTTGAATAATATGAATAAGATTCATAGTTCAATTCAATTCACAATGGAATTGGGTATGCATAAAATAAACTTTTTAGATTTAACCGTTGAAATAATTAATAATCGTCATAGTTTCAGTATTTACAGAAAAGAGACTTTTAGTGACAATATCATAAGTAGCTCGTCTAGACACCACATTTCACATAAGTTGTCAACTTTTCATTCCTTTATTCATCGCTTGTTGACAATCCCTATGACAGAATCAAATTTCAATTTAGAATTAAACACCATTAAACAGATCGCACTTAACAATGGATACGATGCAAAGTTGATTGATCGACTTGTCTTTAAAAAAACTAAAAAATTAGCTTTATTAAATGTAACCTCGAGCTTGATGATTGATGTTCCCTCCGTTGAAAAACGTTGGGTAAAACTAAGTTATTTAGGCCGAGTTTCTGAAAACATATCCAAGAAGTTAGACAAAAAACTTTTTAATGTAACTTTTTATAACAATCATAATCTTAGTCGAATGTTAGTTAACACGAAAGACAAAATTAATATTTTAAGCCAAAGTGGTATTTATCTTCTAAAATGTGATTCCTGTGAGGCTAGGTATATTGGTCAAACAGGAAGATCCTTTCATACTAGATTTAAGGAACATTTAGCTTGTGCCAAAAAAGGCGATGAGATTTCTACTTTTGGAAACCATTTGTTTCAAAATAAACATTCATGTGATTTTACTATAAACTACAAAATCCTGCATTTCAATAACAAATCACTGAAATTAGATAAACAAGAAATCCTTGAAATTAATCGATATAAATTTTTGCCTAATTCTAACCTTATAAATGAACAAACTACTTTTGCGTCGTCACCATTGTTATACTCATTAAATTAGATTAATAAATATATATTTCATTAAATATTTTTTTTTTTTTTGAAAAATGATATTGCCTCCCTTTACTTAATTTTTTACAGAAAATATTGGAACGCCCCTGACTGACCATATCTTCCCATCTCATCGATTCATCTTTAATCGACTTCTCATGTATTAATTTATTTTGTTCCATTAAGTAGTGATTGTGGGTTATTTTCGTCATTAAAAATTTCCCACTCCTTACTTCCTTATTGATTGTTTAGAGCTCCTAATGGATTATTGATTTACCATAATTGTAATTGTAATTTTTAATAAGTGATTGTGAACATTTAATTTTTATACTAATTTACTTTATTTGTATCAATATTGTATGATTTTATGTAAATCGTTTCCTAGTTCTTGTACCCATGGTTTTGTACACCTGCTACCATTAACTCAAATTATTTTTTGTTTTGTATAAATAGACTTGTTTGTAAATTGTATTCTATCAGTTGATAATGCTCGCGATGAGCGAAACCGGTCCTGATCAAAAAATATATTGTGGAAATAAGTACTAAAAAATGTGTTTTTATTATTTAAAATATAATGCCTTTCCATCAAGAAGTGACAGTTAACACCTTAAAAGTAAAGAGAACTCTATTGTGAAAAATGGCAACTATCTTTGTATATTTCTAAATGTATCAAAATGAATTATCAGAACACTAGACGGGTGTTATAATATAAGCAAAAAGAATTTATTTTCAATATTTTATGATAATGTTTATATTATATTTAAGAAGCTAAATAATGTACTTGCTTAAGAAAAATATGTCTGAAAATTGCTGTTTAAGGTAACAGCTGAAGTTTTTAACACAGTGACATCTTTTAATGATTTTTTAAGGAGAAAACCCAATATTTATTAAACCTTTTGTCATATTCTCCATGTTTATAAGTGGTGAACTGACAGTAAATTCTCAACTTTGTGATTTTCAAATTTCTATATACATTATTATTTTGACTGTATTCACTGATGTTACAATCATTCAATCAAAACATATTGTATCATAGCAAAGCAATTGGATAGGAATAATAAGACATTAAAAGAACTTTAAAGAATAATCAATAATTACTTGCTGCTGACTTTGTTAAAGTTTAACAGATCATCTAACAGCAGTGAATATTTGAGATTTAAAAAAGAACATAGAAAATATATGGTTCAGCTTGAAGGAACCGAACATTTACTGCCTGGGTTTTATTAGTGTCTAGCTAATAATAAACACAGAAATAAGACCTCTGGGTATGCTCTCAATAGTTCAGAACAGAGGGGTAATTTTTTTTTATTTTGAAATTTGTAAAAATATTTTTGTAAAAGATTCTCTTCAAGCTGTATTTAATTAAAAAATGCGATGATGTCTAGACACTTAAAAACTTTAATGAGTAATGCTCAACACCTTTGCGTGAACTGTAATAATTTTTATATTCGTTTTGACACATGTTTATTATGTTGGCAGACCTTTATTTAATATCAATTAAGAAAAATACTGTTGCTTAAGAGTTACGTTGAAAAATTATATTGTACCAACCCCGTAAACATGTTGAGATTGAAAACAAAAATGATTACGTACAGCGTGAAGGTCGTAAGCATTACTGACTGTATGAACTTAAATAAAATTGAAAATATCAATGGATACTTTTATTTGATATTTTAAAGAAAAGAATTATCAAAAGAGTTATTGTCCAACTTTAAAGACACCTTTAACGTCAGCTGAAATGAAAATCTATGTTTTATTCTCAATATTTGTTCATAGTCAATAATTTCTTTTGAATATATACAAAGTGTTGCATTCTTTCAATTAGTCACTTTTTAAATTAGTATATTGTAAACATTTTTTTTTGTATCATAAGTGTTGTAATTATTGTAAAAAAAAACTTCAAATTGGTGCCTTGTAGAAAAAGCCATTTACGGCTTAAAAATTCGAAATTATGCCCTTCGCCCTCGTTATACATTTTTATGAAAACTAATTTTGGGACCAATGTCAAAATTTTTGGAATTTTTCCTCTTAGAAAATGTATACTCGACGAATTTTTTTGGCCTTAATTCGAATCAGAAAAAAATGTATCCGTTACTTACAACCCGTAATGAATAACCTTGTGCTTTGTGAATAGAAGTAAATTCCACTGTCGTGGGTATATAATGTGATTCACATTTTGTAGAATATCTGTGTAAATGTGATATCGTTAAGTCAATTTTTATTCTATTTTAATTTAATTGATTGTAACCAAAAATAAAATTATATATAAATATATATATATATAACAGTGCTATAATATATAATGCAAACCTAAATAAAAAAAAATATATGTTTCTAATATATTGCGTTGTCTATTTATTTCACGTTTACTTAACCATCTGACTGCTTATGGCTCAACCGTTGAGAGTTACAGTGTGTTCATAATTGGCACTTAATCGCATGGCTGCCTGAGACAAGATATCTTGTCAACATCTTTAAATGCACTTTCCTCCAAAAATATTTCTTCTGTTAAAATGATTCTTTGACATGACACACACTGATATCTATAAGAAAGGTTTAAAAACAATTTACCGTAACTGTTAAGAACTTCTACATCGATTTTTCGCGATTATTTCGAGTGATCGAACTGTCACTTGACAGATGTCAATATTTTCAGAGTTACCAAAATTATTTTTTTCTCAAAATTCTTCAAAAAAACTTTCCTGTTATGATATAGCAATAAACGAGTTGATACTGGAACTGAGTATATTTAAGATTGCGTCTTTGCTAGAAGCAGCAAAAAATATACGCAATAGTGTAGTCATTAACTGTTATTCAACATATCGCCCGATCGTTCACTTAATTAAATAACCATAAATTAAAAAGAAAAAACCGCCGCTCACATACATTACTTTGCCGCCAAATATTTTTTTTTATTGCAGTATCCTGTGATGAACAAATGCCAAACCGTATATATATATAATTTTTTTTAAATTAATTGGAAGCGTTTTTTGACTGCCCAAGGAAGAGTATAGATACTTAAATGTGTAGAAAATTAATTCCTTCAAGTCAGGGTTTCCCAATGATTTTCAGCAACGAAACATTTTGCAATCGGAAAATTTTAATGGAAGACTTAGCTTCTTCTTTAGATTATGTAATTCACAATAACTATTAGTGATTCATAAGTGTTTAATTATTACGAAACACCTATTCCCGATTTATTTTTTCTAAACTGCTACTCAAAAATAAAAGATTTACACATTGAGTGAATTGTTCGTTAACCGATCATTATTATAATGCAGACAGAATAAGTGGATTATAAAGCGTGTTTTAGTTCGTTATCTGAATATGTGTTCGTTGCCCGGATAATTTTTTTTTTCGTAATGTCGTGATTTGATGATGCCGTTATCCGATCCTTTCGCCATCCGAACTGTTCGTTAACCGATCACCCAATGTAATTTATAACTGAAAAAAGATGAAATTAATGTATTGTGTTTCTTCTAATGTATTGCACAGCATTTTAACCAGTAAAGCAATAAAAAGCAGTAAACGCTTCGAAATAAAGAATATAAAAAAAAATTAGTACAACCCTGTGATTCTGATAAACTATAGATGTCTCTGCTTTAACATAAATAAAAAAATCTATTGATATTCACAAATAATCTTGTGGCGTTGTTAACGTGCCTGCACGTCATTTACGCATAGCTAGCTAATCTCGACCAAAATAAAATAAAATAATCACCACTACGTTAAGGGATAATACTGACGTTAGCCAGAATATATTTTAATACTGATTTCATATTAATCAGTTATTATCGTCTGATTAAAATGTGATCTAATTTGGGGAGAAATGTTCACGTACGTAATAGCCGAGTCTATGAGTTTTTATTATCACAGGTGATATTAAGTATCAATTGCCATCAAAAAGTAATTGAGACAATGATTCTAGTACAGCACACTGATTTAGCAGTATACATTGCTATGTATCATTGAGACAAAGAATTTTTGAAGATTAGATGATGTGTCCAAAAGCAACATTCGATAAGCCGACATATTTTCGCAACCGAAGAAAATGTCTAAGTATGGTAAAATGTATATTTTATATTCAATTCATCTTAAAAATATCAATAGATATAAATTAATAAAGCTGGAATATTCATTTTTTAATTTAAATTAAATTTTTTATTTCACTCAAAAAATCCAAAATTGTTTTGCAGATCATGAACGTTGGAATAACATAAATATTTATGTTATTGATTTTTATTAAAAATATTTAATTTTGCAAGACCATATGCTGATATAATAATATTTAAGTATATTAAAACAAACAGTAAAAAAAATATAATTTTAAAATCCATAAAATACAACATAAAATTCGATTGTTTCCACTCGCCCAAAAAACTTGGCGGACCATCCAGAATTCTCCGCAGACCACCGGTTGAGAAACTATGTTCTAGAATACAAATAAAGTTTAGAGTACCTGCATTAGCGCCTTCTCTCACATACATACAAAGTCCCTGGCGGTACACATTTCTTAGAGAATATAGAAAACCGTGCAATCAAGAAAGTAAAAAAATATATTGATTGAATTGGCATTTACTTGGTAGAACTCCATTATAACACGGTGAAAAAATAGCAATGTATTTTAGGTCCAAAAAATTTATATAAGATAGCTATTTTGGTTCACGCCATCGTAGTTTTGAGTAGTTAGTTAAAAAATATATATAAAACCTTATTATAAGCAATGCTAGAAATAATGTTGAAACAAAGTACTTTTCGTTTCAATAAATTACGTACTTTTTAAAATGCATTTTATTTGTACCCCGCTGTTAATTGTGAATTCGTAATGTGATCCTTCAACCAAAAATTTGACCTATTAATTCTCAGTGAACGTTACTACATATCGATGTAATAGAATTTTAGCGTATCATGTTAATTATTCATACGAATTTATTGAATTCGGTTTCAATAACGATAAGATAAGATTGGCTTTGTCATATAATTTCAGAATAATAAAATTCAGGAGATTAAGGATATCACCTAAACCATTTTATCGATATTTTATATTTATTATCATTGTAGAAAAATTGGCAGCAGTGATTGATTTTTTAATCCATCGATATTTAATGAACAGCGACATGTATGCGACAACTTTAATGTTATTCTTGTAATTTGGCCAATAATTATCTAAAAGATTTTACTGACAATAGGTTATAGATCTTTATTACACTCGTCTGTCAACATGTGGTTCTCTGTTGACGATGATTACGCGTAGGGGTCGAACCAATTTTTGCGCCCAAACAAAATATGGCTATATATCTGTTTCCATTAACAATTTTTTATATTCGCGGACCACCAAAAAATCCAAAAATGTTTTACGGACCATCGACATTGGATTAAAATAATAAATATTTATATATTTGATTTTTTGACTTATTACAACTTTGTACGATTCCACATGCTTTGTCACTAACTACCCGGGTTTCGCCTTTCGGCATCTTCAGGCATTCTATCACACGATTGCAACAGAACTGACGTTTTCATGGAATCGTACAAAGTGTAACAATTCTAAATTGATATTGAAATTCCATGAAGCACCTTCAGTCGAAATCATAAAATAATTGTTTTTTTATTAAAAACAATCAATTTTGCAACACCGTATGCTGATATAACAACATTTAAGCTTATTAAATCAGAGAGTAAAAAAAAATTCAATTTAAAATTCATAAAGCCCAACATAAAATTTGATTGTTTCGGCTCAACCAAAAATCTCCGCGGACCACCGATTTATAATAGAAACTGTGGTCTGGATAATAGTATCTTAACTGTTGAGATGGCTGAGTGCAATGTTTGATATTTGATTCTCAAAAAATACAAGTTAATTTACGTGTTAAAATATAGTCTGATTTTTCCGGCTTAACGCGAAATGTACTTTGTTAATTTTAGAAATATTTACAACGGAAAAATTCGTTATGTGACTCAATAGAAAATGGATCAACTTTTTAACGAAATTCTTTTGTCAATTTGAATTAAATAACAAAAATATGGCGAAGGCTGAAGAAAGTCAGAATTTATTAGACACATTACAATGTCTATGGCATAATAGATGTCACAATCATTGTGCATACATGGACGCCCACGCAACTCAAATGGTTAATAAGTGTTCTTATATTATACAAAACCTTCGATAATCTTGTATGACATTTTGGCGAACAATCAAATGTAGGGTTAAGCGACTGAAATCATTGTTAACTAAATGACAAAGATATTATAATTCTAGATTACATCATCTAAAATACATTAGACTGGGTCATATCGATTAATCTAATGGGAAAATTCTCACATGTTTGATACAATTTTTCAGGGTCGGGTAGCACAACCAGTGGCAGAATGAGCAATGTTTAATTCTCTGATTGGTAACGTCTCAACTATTGAGACTGATGAATTAAGTGTATTGAGAGATGATACTAAAGTCAGTTAAAATTGTCAATACTTTTGAGAACAAACTGTTTTTTGATAAACAACTTGTTGTCGACAAACGGCAAACACGACTCCGATTGAAAAAAGTTTAATTTTGTTAGATTTTTTCCTATTTATGTGCATTAAATCAAAGATCAAACAATTGAGATATTTTTCAAAATCGTCTTATCGAAAAAGTAGTCAGAGTTGCTCGTTTTTCACTACTCCAACTCCGACTGCACAGCTTTGAAAAAAATCATTTCAAAGTTATTAATAACATGGTATAATTAACTTATTTTAATAATTTTTTTGTCATTGAGAAATTATTTCTTATTATAATATTATTATTATTATAAAAATACGAATTCTTGTAGAGTGTAATTATTTTTTCTACACATTATTATATTGTTAGTTCTTTATTTAAATGCACTTCTGCTATAAACATTCGAAAACGGTTCACATGAAATTGAGGTGCTCCAAACATTTTTTTCGTATTAGATAAATATTTGAAACAAAGCTAAAATCGTTGACACGTAGTACGCGATGTAGCTGATTATTGAACAGGATTTTTGTATTTTTAGGCTTTTTTATCTGATTAAAATTCAATTGATTTTTTGAAGAATTTCTCGTATCATTCTCAGACTCAGACAGTCCGCCTCTGAATAAAAATAAATATTTCTTGACAAATAACAATATATCGTATCATATTGTTGATATTAGGTGGGTTACGATATATTGCTGTTTATTGTTGGGTGTTTCATTAATAATTGCCCTCATTGTTTTTTATGCGTTTGCGCACGAGGGTATATTCTGTATTACCACAAGGGTTGTTTGTATTAGTCAGCCTTTGTGTGTGTTATGCTAGAGTTCATTGTTAAATTGTGCCTTTCGTCACCTGTTATCATATGATTGGGTTTGAATAATATTGGATTATAAACCATAATACTTGCATTCAGTTGGGGTTGTTTAATCGGTGATTTGATCTTAATTTGAAATCTATTAGGCGCGAAATAACGTATTATTTGAATTGTTTAAATTCAAATAACGAATTTCTGTCACGATGAACTGTCAAACATTTAAAATGAATGATTTTTTCATACGAAATGATAATATTATATGTAAATATGAGAGGGTTTAGTAAAAGTTATATTAATTAAATCTTATTCATTAAAACGAGTAGGGTTTTAAACTTTTTCTTGTGAAATTCTTTATGAAAGAAAATCTTAGGACATTTGAGCGAATTATATATGTCATCATTCATTTCTTTTTTGAATTGTTAAAACTTTGTACGATTCCATATGTTTTGTTACTGACGACCCGGGTTTCACCTTTTGGCATATTCAGGTATTCTATCACACGGATGCAACTGATCTGCCTTGGGATCTGTGTTTTCCTTTAATTAACTCCTTTGGTTTATGAACGATGCTAACTGTTTATTGTGTGTCAGTTCTGTTGCATCCGTGTGATAGAATGCCTGAAGATGCCGAAAGGCGAAGCCCGGGTCGTTTGGGAGAAAATATGTGGAATCTTACAAAGTTTTAACAATCCAATTTTGATATTGAAATTCCATCAAGCACCTTCAGACGATATCATAAATTGCTATTTTCTTTGGTAAATATATAAGATTTAATATACTCAAACTCACAAACTGTATTGCATAGAAAGATATATCTACCAAAATCGATCAATCGGGATAATATTTGGCACGGCAATATAATATTTAGATCATATGCTCCCAATATTTTCCGGGTGGCGACCCTTTTCATAAAATCCATATGGCAGGCGCCCCCCCCCCCCCCCATACAATCCAAAAGCATACAATTTTTTTTTAATTTACCGTATAAGTTGGCGACTACCCAAAAAACCCTTCGCGACCCCCAGGTTGGGAGCCTATGGTTTAGATGATAGATCGGGGAACGGTAATGCGAGATTATTTAACATTGTTCTTGTGGGTGTTTGGCTTGGTTTGGGTTGTGGGGTGGTGGCTATAAGCAAATGAACGATCTGTGTTGGAAAACTTATTATGCGAGAACGTTTGATCGGGGTTCCACTGTACACGATTCAATTGTTGAACAAGATTGCAAATTTCAAAAGGGCGCGTAAGGTTCGTTTAAAATTTACCCAGATACCGTGAAAATGTTTTTCTTGTATAATTTTTACAATGAAGAAGATCTAATCGTTTTTTTTTTTTACGTAATTGTTGACTATTTGCAACCGTCAAAGACAAGCAGAACTACAGAATTAGTTCACAATAGATTATAATAAGTTAAAGATAATAAACAATTTTGATCACAATAATCAGGTGATAATAAATGTTATTTTTGTAGATCAGTGCGTTTTATCAGCATTATCGAGGTGACGAGATAAAATGTCGAACGTTTTATATTGCAAATTCCCGAAAACAAATCATTTGACAAAATAGACGCGTTTGAGAAAGTAGTGCAAAGTTATTGTATCATTTATATACCGTGATCAATATCCGTGCGCCTGTTCGTAAAAAAACGTTACGTAAAGTTGGAATCACAAAGGAATTTGTGTGACTAATATCTGAAGGTAAATAATGGAATATATATTTTATTTAAATCGGTGTTCATGTGTCAAATGGAACGAACGAAATTCGTTTGTTTTTTTTTTTTTTTTTTGAATTTGAAATTTTGAGATAAAATTATGTATGAAGTGGCCGTGCGTAACTAATTAAAACATATTATTACGTAAAGTTGATCACGAGAGCATAATGTTATCAATACAGCTGGATTGTTTTGTTTCGAAAAAACTTTTTTTAAACAAAATATAAAGTTATTTTATTTTGAACGGGCTCGCAATTTTTATGCGATATATCATATTTTTACCATAATAGATAAATAGTAGCTTGATTATTTTTCTTCAGAAATAACCAAAAAAGTATAATATTTTGACACTTTTTTTCTTACACTATGGAATTATCTGGGTATCAAAAATATTAAATTTATCAACCATCATTATATGTCATAGTAAAGATCTGCTGTAACTAATTTTTCAGTAAGGTAATATTAAGTATTTAACCTCTTCTCTGCTGATATGCGTAAAAGATATTCTATTGCCGAATGATTTAAAAAAATAATTCAGTAATGTTAGTGTTAAAAATTTATATATCAGAACAATTTAACACAAAAAATAGCTTTTTATTTCGTTAAGACTTCTAAGAAATCTAGTTGTGTATCGACCACCAATTCACTGTAATCGGCCGTCTCAACAGTTGAGACAGTAGTCACTGTGTTAAAGCTATAAAATGAATAACCCGAAATCGACGCTAAAAAAATTGCAGATAATCATTAAAAAGCATAGAAATGTATATCCCATATTTTCGTTTTACTCCAAGACCATTCCGAACCTCCATACTGGACGTTATATTATATAAACTTCAATTTCTACAGTTCCATCAAAATGTGATTAGTCTCTCCGAACAGCCTTTCGTGCTAAAGACTATGATCAAGAAAACTCTTGTTATTTTTGATTATCATTTCTTAAGATTTTTAATTTTGTTAATTCGAGTCGTACTTATATATTGCATTGTAAGTGAAATCATTTTGCAAAATATTTTAATTCGCGAATATTTTTTCGTGTAGATTAGGGATTGATTGAATTGGCATTTACTTGGTAGAACTCTATTATAACACAGCGAAACAATAAAGGCTTATTTTAGTTCTACAAAGATTATTAGCTATATAGTTGGTAGCTATTTCGGCTTAAGCCCTTTACTTTAGTAAATGTACGTTTAAACATAGTTGCGACAAGGGCGTAAGCCGAAATAGCCATCAATTGTACGCCTTAAAATTTTTGAAGAACTAAAATACATTGCTATTTATTCACCGTGCTAGATTAGAAACTCTCAACTATGTTAAGACTTTAAAGCAAATATGAGACATTGATTGGTTAATTAACATTGCCATTTTGAAACACACCACTAATAATCTAAACAGTGAAAATAACTTCTAGTGAACATTCCTTTGTGTTTGAGATTTAGAGAATATAATATTTCTTTTTTGTCTTTTTCTTGCCAGAAAAGCAACAATTATCAAAAGATATAAATGCCTGACGTTTACTGTACTATAGTTAAACGTGATTGACACGCAGTTTGTGAACATTAAAAACCTTCACTGTGTATCGATGGCTAAAATTGTTCTAAATAATTTTGAATGTATAATATACCATCGAAAACTTCTGGCGCCCTGGCGAAATTCCGTGTCAAAATAAAGACTCAAATAATAAGATTGATATTGTGTTCGTTTCATTAAGTTGTCGTTCATTATTATCAAGAATAATTACGTAATATTTTTTTAAGCTAAAATCGTGATTCATGACATGAGTTTGTGCAATATCCTTTTCGTTGAAATGATATTCCTACATCGAGTATTTAAAAAATGGATACAAGAATATTAGTGTTTAAAAATTTGTGGAGATTATAAGGCAATATTTTAACACAAAAGTTTGATTAAAAAAAAACATTTGCAGATACTGAGAATTTATAATATCGACTGAAGGCGCTTGATGGAATTTGAATTGTTACAACTTTGCGCGAATCGACATGTTTTGTCACTAACGACCCGGGTTTCGCCTTTCAACATTTTCAGACATTATATCATTATGTCACTTCTGTTGCACTCGTGTGCTATAATGCCTGAAGATGCCGAAGAGCGAACCTCGGGTCGTTAGTGACGAAAAATGTGGAATCTTACAAAGTTTCAACAATCAAAATTAGTGTTGATTGCGTAGTTTAACAAGAACCCACAAAGGTTTATCTCGATTTATTATATCTAGTCTTAAAATATATCTTTTGTAAATATATTGTAAATTCTCAGTAATTTCTAAAAAATAGTCGATAAAATTTTTTTATTTTAATGCTCAACATTCTTGCTAAAAAAATATTATATCTGTCTCGAGAATCTAATAAAAACTCGAGATATTTATCGCTGACTCGGTGAAACTTCGAGACTATGTTCTCTGGACTGGCATTATTAAAGAATATTACATTAATATTGATATTATTCATGGATACTACTCGAGGTTTATCAAATTATAAAACAGTCATTCTTCATGTTCCCGATAACAATCGAGTATCAAATTGTGTGAATCGAAATGGACTTGATTAGAACGTAATCAAGTTGATTAGAAATGTTTAGCTAAGAGCTTACGAATTGTCTAGTGATCGCAATTGTTCAATATGTCATAAATTATAACAGGGAAAACCCTGAGGCCTAGTGCCTACTCGATTAATATTGTTATATTGTCCACAAAGTGTTTCATCGGTCTCGTATTTGTGTTCGTAAGAGCATACAGTAGAATCAAAATTTATATTCACTCATTTCATGAACCGTTGATAAAAGCATTTATATAGACTTATATTTTCAAGATTAACTACTTGATTTGTCTTGTGATGTTTTATATAATAACCCACAATAGCATATAATTCAATTCTAGCACTTTGTTTACTGTATTTGTAAGAGCACTGATTCTAACACATTAAAATCCACTTGTTGTCACTTTGGTATCTTAATTTATCTCAACGGTGAAATCAACGATAATGTTTGTAGAATTTATTGCATAATTAAACACATTTATTAAATATAAAAAAAATGTTATGTGCGGTAGATGATTGTACTTTTTTAACAATTTCGTAACTTACATAAACTTGAGTAACTTTATCTATTTCCTAATACAGTTAAGGTTCCCAAAAGTGACAGATTACTTAATCAACACAACTGAGTGTTGTTGAGACCTTCGAATCATAGGGCCTTTAAAAATAACTTATAAATACATATCTATCTCAATATGTTTAATGTTTTATTAAATTCTAGTAATTTTCCGCCAAAGTGTTCATTGGTCTCTCAAGTCAATAATTCGCAAAATGTTCCCTATTAACTATTATTGAGCGAAACATACTGTTTTATTTATTTATTTTAGTGAAATCTAATAAGAATCATTTAAAAATTTTACGATATAAAAATAATTTAATATGTTTAAATAAATATCTGCTTGCATAAAGGTATTTTCGTCATCTATAAAAGCTGTTTACATGCGATATTACTATGTCGGTTATTTAAAATGTCCTCTCTAATCACAATTAAACTCTTTTATTATTTTGCTCGATTAACAATAATAGAAGATGCTATTTTATCAAACGTAGAGCTGTGTTGCGAGAAACAGTCTGAACATGCAAAGGAAAGAACATACCAACCCTGTGTTTTGTCAGACACAGTCGACCCCCCCTATAGTGTGGAAACTGAGGCTACGGTATATTATAGAAATACTACGTTATCTAGACTAGACTAGGTATCGATACTTCCTTTGAGGTTAGGTTCTTTCAATGCTACTTTGTGAATTGTCCGAAATCAGCACATAATTCCCATTTTAATAAATTAAATGACCTTGGATTAGTCCTTGACCTTGAATCCGTCTAGCGAAGATAGCAACTAACTAATATTTGTTCTATGTACGTATATAAAATATGTTTTTATAATATATTTATGAAAATTTTACTCTCCCCTTGAAAATTTGGCGTTTTGTAAAAAAAACTACACTATACGAGTGAGACCGCTATAAGGGGGGCGGCCACATACACTATAAGAAACTTCTCTATAGGAAAAGCGCTATAGGGAGGTTTAATGTATATATTATAATTATTTTTTCAAATAAAAAAAAAATCATAGTATGTTTTTTGATCACGACCGGTTTTACGATTTGCGAGCATTATCAACCGAGTTCAGCTCAAAATATAATTCCTTTCCATCAAAAAGTGACAATAAACACCTTAAAAGTGATATTATTAAAATGCCAAATCATGGTATTATAATAATATATATTTTTGATAATGCACGCTGCCAATGGCGGCTCTGTATGACGTAATTGCGTGAATATTTCAATTGGCTTTTGGTATTTTTAGACTAATTTCTATTTCGTCAATGTTTTGTTTTATAATTATCATATTGATTATCAGAGATAGCAAAGTGTATGACGTTTGTAGATTTTTTTCAGATGAATAATTAAGATCCGCTGATTATCTCGATCGTTATTATTTAATAAATATTTTTTTAGACATCCAAACTTCGTAGAAGACGAACCACATGTTTGAAATCAGCAAATTGTAGAATTGTACAAAAATATAGGGGAACAAAGATAACAGTCATTTTTATATCAACTTTTTTATTGAATCGGTATTATGTAAGATTCCATCGTATTAAGGTAAAATTAACAAAGCATTTACCTCGCTTATTTTATGTATAGTTGATAGTTATTTCGGCTTCACCATCATCAGAGCATGGTTGAAAAAAGATCAATCAAAGCTTTATAGTTTTTATATATTTTTAAAGAATTACTTTTAACTGTCACTTTTTGATAGAAAGGCATGACATTTTCAATATAAAAAACACTTATTTTAGTACATTTATCCCGCGACATGTTTTATAATCAGGACCGGCTTCGCTTATCGCAACATTATCAACTGATTCTGATCATAAACATTATTTTGTGGAAATATGTACTATAAAACGTTAAAGAAATTGAATATTGTTCCGTTTATTTTGTCATGATAACTGTTAGTATAATTTAAATATTAAATTTATAATATTTTATTTTGTTGAGTTGCACTAAGAAAAAATAAAAGTAAACACAAAAACAATGGTATAAATTCATTAAAATGGAACGGTTTTGCGTGATTGCATTAGTTGATTGCATCGATTCAGAAGATACAAGGTGATGCCCGTTTAAGCTTTCAAAAGATTATTATCTTGATTGTGGATATAATGTTTATATCTCTCTAGAGCATAGATTCACAATTTGGTACCATACCATAGACAGAAGATTTGTCGTGGCACGTTCCATGGACGTACAGATCAAACTTATCATTTTTTCCCTAAAGCCGTGTTATATAAAGCGTGTTGTGTAAAAATGTTACACAATTTATACAAACGTGTTGTACAAAACCGTGTTGTACGGGGTCCAAGTGTATTTTACTCGTTCGCTGGTGATAAGGGATTATACAACAATGAATATCTACAGAAAAAAAATCAGTACTGTAGGAGATCATCACAAAACATCTTATTAATATTTCTTAACACAAGTTGTTTTATTCAGAAGTTTTGATTATGTTAACAATCACATATTTTAAGTATCCACAATCAATACACTAATCAGAGGGTTAATGCAGACTACAATGACTTAGAAATAAATAAATTATGGCAGTCATCAATATTTATATTTCAAATAATTACGGTGATTGTTTTGGATAGAAATAATTGTTGCTATAGATAATGGTATCAAATTGATTGCATAAATAAACACGTTCAGAAAGATATCACCGATGTTGAGTATTGATTATCTTGACAAGGGTTTGCCGAGCTATGTCCCGCGGAAGACTGATAAATTGCAGAGCTTGAATAGGTGATCCAAAAAAAAAAATTAAGCAACTTATGTATTATCAATTACTATAATGAATTTTCCAACAAAAGATTTATAATAAAATATTCAAATTTGCGAAGGGTTCCGTCGTTATAAAAGTTTGAGAAACCGTGATTTTAATAACCAAAATAAAATTTTCTGTTGTAAACGCTGTGTGTTTTTCATAAGTTAATTTGGCACTGAACATTTTTTTTAAGTATCAGATTTGGAATATGTTTTATAGAATTTGTATTATCATTTTATCTTTACATTATAAACTTGATATATATGCACATCATGTGAGTTTTTAATTTTCTCCTAAATGATCGATAAGTTTGACAGATTTCATTTCACTAAAGAACTCACTGATTATTGCAATCATTATTCACTGTTATCTAGATACGTTATCAGGCTGCCGTGAGTACGAAAATTCATCGATTTTTCGATAAATTCTAAGTTATAATGTTCATTAAAGTGTTCATAACATTAAGAGAATTTCCAAGGCTATCTTCGTTTGGATTAACAGTAAAAAGCGCGATACAAGTGACGAGTTATTTATTAAATTCGGATTTATTATACTTTGTAAAATTCCATGACAGTTAAGTAAAAATAGCACAAATTTGAAGTGTCATTGAAGATAGCCCGAGTTAAATTGTTTTTTAAATAATGAATTCGGTGTTTGGTGGACGGAAGTAGTGTAAAGATTTGCCCACCGGGAGACTACAGAATCGAGAGTGGCCAAGAATTCATGTTCAAATCGATGGTGCCTCGTCGTATTCAACTTACAGTTAACACGTGAATGAGATCCTATATAAGACCGTCCGTTCAGTGATATATTTATTTTTATTATCAATTACTTAAATTTTCTTTTTAAATCGAAATCATGGAATAAAATACATATGTATATTTTATAGAATACATTTATATACCAAATATGAATTGCTTAGTAAACTTCGAGCAAGTAAACACACACGTGACATTAAATAAAAGATAGTTTACAAATCAATTAATCCTCTTTTTTGAATTGTTACAAATTTGTACGATTCCACATGTTTTGTCACTAACGACCTGGGTTTCGCCTTTCGGCATCTTCAGGCATTCTATCACACGGATGCAACAACAAAGTTGTAACAATTCAAATTTGATATTGAAATTCCATCAAGAAATCATGGAATTACTATCGATATCATAAATTGTAAAACAATTAATCCTCACTAATATTATATTAATATTTTTTATTGATTGAATTGGCATTTACTTACTTGGAAGAACTCCAATATAACACGATGAAAAAATAGCAATGTATATTACATATTCACTAGTTACGTTTGTTCTACCGATTAATTCGATCAAAATTAATTAAAATAAAATGATTTGTCATATTTTAGAATTTATTAGCACAATATGAAACTAGGATGTTAAAATAGAAGAGAATATTTATTGTGTATCTTTTTACACATATAGATAATATAGATAAGTAAATGTGCGTTCAAACATAGTTCTGATGAGGGCGTAAGTTGAAATGGCTGTCAACTATATACCTTATAAATTTTGAAGAACTGAAATACAATACTATGTTATCACCATGTCAAATTTGAATTGTTGAAACTTAACAATACATTGAAGCAGAATATTCTGATTTCCAGTTCATTGCCGGGTGATTTGAATTAACAAATATAACATTTTATAAAGCAAAGCTATTTAAGTGCTGTAGCCGTTCGTAAAATCAGTTTTACTCCATTTATAAGTAGAAAAATTAATATGAGTGATATAATTCTCAATGACAGGTAGAGTTAGAAAGCTTCGTGCAAATAAACAGACACATGACGTTAAATATAATATAAAAGACTTACGAAACAATCAATCTTTTTTATTATTATGTCAATGTTTTCGATTTGGACATGTATACAAAGTAAAAATATATATAGATAGGGCGAAACGTTTAGGTGCCAAGATTGCCCCTGGAAAGGCGCTGTAAATCTACAATAATTGAGTGCCAGCGAAATGATTAAGCAGCTACTGTATATTTTTAAAATAAATAACTTCAAATGGTAGATATGACAGAAATGCTGTAGTAAATTGAAGCTGTTACGTAACCGAAACTTCTCAAACTGAAAAAAAAATTCATTATTTATCGGGGCATTTTTTATAATTATTTTAGTTGTTTTTGGCTCTTTTTTACGAAGATATTTTTATCGATATAATTTATATGCATTAAATATAACACAACAAAGCTTTTCTGTTCCTTTTACTATTTATTAACGTTAAATCGGATGCTGCATTAACGAGAATTGTGACCATATAATCAAAAACAACATCATGGCGCGGAATCGAAAAATCGACTCCCCATCTTAATAAAACCGCTGAAAAATCGACGCCCCATAACCAAAGCGCTTAATAATGAATTAAGCCGCAACGAAATATTTTTTCAATATTTATTTTTTGTAGTAAGATTATCAAAAACGATGCATTTTATTTAGAAAACTAATTGTCTCGTTCTCTGCTTCATCAATGGCGATTTAAACAAGTATTTTTCGTTGTTTTTTTTGTACATTACAATATTTTCTTTGTACTTAATAATAATTGATGATTTGTTTTTTTTTTAGTAAGAACTCCTTACCAAGTCGTCCTCCCATAGGGAGCGGCTTTCAGCATCATGGATAAAGTAGATCTGAAAAACCAGAAGGGTGGAATTCTTAACAAAGGATTCATCAAAGATGAAAAGAATGCATTCGATGTGTAAGTAAACAGCACTATTTCATAATTAATGTAATTGTGTTTAATATACATTCAACCCTCCTACAGATTAGAAATAGGGACCACGCTATAGGAGGGTTCCATATAGGAGGTTAGACACCAATACAAAATTTGATGTTAGGTTTCTTCAAATATATTTTATGAATTTAACGAAATCACCAAATCAAATATTATTTATTTTTTATATTATATTTGATCCATATTCAGTTTGTTCGAAAGCTTTTTTTTTAAATAAATGTTCAATCGGTGGACGGCGCAGCCATTTAAAAAATACCTAGAATAATGGTAACACGGTGAAAAAATAGCAATGTATTTTAGTTCTACATTTTTTTTTTATATAAGATATAGTTGATTGCTACTTCGGCTCACGCCATCGTCAGGACCATAAATTAAAAAAAATTTAGAACTAAAATACATTGCCATTTTTTCACTGTGTTATAATGGAGTTCTACCAAGTAAATGCCAATTCAACCAATAGAATAATAGTTGTAAAAAAAGCCAACGAAAAAGTTTAATCATATAATGAAAATAATATTTACCAAACAAATTGTTTTTGATTTATTTAGATTCATGATTTAACTTTTTTGACTTCTTAGTAATTGATGAAATGGTCTGTTGGGAAATTCGAATCCGTGGATATATTGAAAAAGAGCGATTAATTGTTGACTGCACGACCGGAGTGAGATCGTAATGAGAAAGTTTGGTTTCACGTATAAAGTGTAGTATATTTATAAAACAACCACAAATTTTTGGTACCGTCTAATTTTGTGTTGATTATCATCAATTAAAATAACTATGCTACTCTAGGAACCGAAACCAGTCTCGATATTGATATAAAATCGTGGAATTAGTACGAAAATAGTGTTTATTTTAATAATTGTAATGCCATTACAGCAATAGTTGAACATTAGAGCCTTACTAGTAAGCGTTATACATTTACGTTTTGTGAAATAACATACTTTACTATTAACACGGTGAAAAAATAGCAATGTATATTAGTTCTACAAAAATTTTTCACCGTGTCATTATGGAGTTCTACCAAGTAAATACCAATTCAATCAATATACTTTACTATTCTTCACATACTATGGGGTGATGCCAACTTAATATCAATTAATTCAAAACTTTTGTCTTCATCTATCATCACAATATTTATAACATATACGTGAAATGAAGACCTTGAAACTAGTGTTTTTTTTCAAAGTACACTCATTCCTTTTTTTACGCGAATTTTTGGACGGCACTGTTACTTTTTTACACGATATAAGTACTCGTTGCTACGCGATTTTTATACAGAAGAAAGAGTGATTCAGATTAATAAATTATTATCTCAGATCGAGAGTATAGGCAAAAAAGCATTTTATCAGATGACTTAACAAAATTTAATACGTTCATTCAAAAATTGCATTTTTATAATCTATAAAAATATAATTTTGTGCGAATTTGAAGAACAAAACGCATTTTTTTCATTTTCATTTATATTTTTTATACTTTTTACTCGATTTTTATACTCGCCATTTTATATTAAAAAAGGAATTGTTTGTAATCTATACAAATACACTAGTTTCATTAACGCTGATATTGTCACGCGGATTTAGCATAGTGTTAGCAATATCACGAAGCACTTTAATATTAAAGCATATACTTTCACTGGCGAAAGTTCAACTGACTGATAAAACGCCTAAGTTTAGTGACATTCAGTAAATAAAATGCGTTACTTATTGAAAACAAAAAGAACATTCTAACGCAGTGGGCGATTGAAATTTCGGTTAGTTTTTCCTATAGTCAATATAATTTTTCGCCGAGTATCAATCATTTTTAGGTTGGTCGTTTTCCACCGTAGTGGCAATACGCTAACACATATAACACATTATGTTCGAGCTCTGAATTTTCGAGAACTGTTCTGTAACGGTATTTTGGCGTTTGTTTACATGACTCAATACGTTACATAAAAAAGCATTATGAAATATTTTAACGGCGGTGCGATAGTGTGTGCTTGAATATTTTAATTGAAATTAGCATAATATTATTGAAATTTGTGTATTAGTGTAAAAAAACGCATCATTAGTGAATCAATATGTCAAGAGGACGTTACAAAAAAGTTTGGTGAGAATATTTAATTTTTACGTGTTATTGAAGGTTATCTTTGACGTTTAAACAAAAATTGGCGCGTATTCCCTATGAATTTTGACAGCTGAATTAGATCGGTTCAGATGTATAAATTTAAAGTCATTTTTCTCACCGGATATCCGGTTGAATTATTTTTTTATCCTTAGACTGAGAGGTTAAAATATGAATGGAATTGAAACGATTATCTGCTTATAAGAAACGTCAAAATATGGTTAAAATGGAATCTTTGCAAATTGGACAGATGCATTTGTTAACTGTATTATAACTAATTAGCCGACACTCCTATCGAATCCTTTACATGAGATCGGTTCAATGAATCGACAATCTCATGCTTTACTTGCCAGATCGAAATAAGTAGGTATTTCTTCTAAAAAAACACAATTATATTTTAATGATAGTTGAATATTATTTGTTGTAAAACAATTGCAATAATGACTCATTAACAAGATCGTTAGTGAAAATTATCACAGGCAATTGTGTTAATCATTATTAGATTAATATTATTAATTTATTTTAGCTGTCATTTACTGCTCGACTTGGGGCTTGTACTTTCATGTAATTAATACCTTTGGTATATAGACGATGCTAACTGTTTATTGTACGTCAGTTCTGTTGCACCCGTGTGATAGAATGCCTGAAGATACCGAAAGGCGAAACACGGGTCGTATGTGACAAAACATGTGGAATCGTACAAAGTTGTAACAATTCAAATTTGATATTGAAATTCAATCAAGCACCTTCAGTCGACATCATAATTAAAACTGATTAGCATTTGAATAGTTTTGCACATTTCTACATGTTTTGTTTCTTGCGATTGGGTTTCGCCTGCATTTTTGGACGAAACCCATGTCATGAGTAATAAAACATATGGAATGTACAGAGTTTCAACTACTAAATTTGATATTGCAATTCCATCAAGCACCCTCAATCGATATCGTAAATTAAGTGAATTTTATTTGACCGACTGTACATATTATATCAGTTCTCCCCAAATCAGTGGCCGAATGTTTTCAATTCCAACATGTTTTTGTTAAGGTGCGCCGTGATTTATTTTTTTTTTGATTTAGGGGACCTTGGTATGAAAAATTTGGGAAACGCTGGTATTTATGAGAGATGTATTAATATTTTTAAGCTTTCAAGTCATCCATAATATTGATCGTAATTTTACAAAACTGTCTTGTAAAAATATGTTCGACTTCTTTGTTATTTACGATAATCAAAACCATACATGTCAATCAAAATGACTTTGGATGAGCTAACTGTCACTTTTTGGTCGAAACGCAGTATGTTTGAATAGTAAAACAAAACGCTTAAAACTATTTCCTCAGTTTCATATTAGCAATATCAGGACCGGTTTCGCTCAATAATATGAAATTGTGGAAACAGTAGTCAATACTGTGCTTTATTATTTAAATTTGAGTAAAACGACTTGTTTGATCCTATATTTATACAAGTAATTTCAAGTTCTTAGTCAAAAATCTGGACGTAAATATATTTCATTAGATGACATCTGACGAAATTCATTTTGATGTTTTATTAAAGTTTTTCAATTGATTTATAAGCAGCAACACTATGACAAAGCGTTATTTTCAAGGTCTTTTAGCATTGCGCATACCGCTATTCGTCATTTCAGACTTCAAGTTTTATCAGTCATTCGGAGTTCACGGGAAATGCCGCAGAATCGTAAAAAAAAAAATATGCGGAGAATTGCCTGAGTGAATTGATCGACTAAATTTGTCACAAGGATGTTATAACAGTCGATATCACGCGCGATTGAGAGGTTTGCTTGCTTTAAAACGAGAAAGAATGTGCATAATGTTATTATTATAAAGCGAGTTGTCGTTTTAATAAACTAACTTTTTACGTGTCAACTATTAAAACGTCCAATTACAGTGTGTTGATTCATGTTGTTTGATCGAAAACAAAATTTAAAAGAACCAAAAAGTTGGCTAAAGGCTGATTTTTGTACGGAATATCCTTTCTATTTTATCGCGGCATACTTTGGAATGGAATAGGGTATTCAAACTATCTAATCGAGCGGAAAAGTGCCATAGACAAAAGCCAAATGTTGGCAAATTATTTAGAGCCTCTATTAGTCGTCAATATATATACATGGAATAATAGAGTTTATTACTACAGTGGAACCCTAATCAAGCGTTCTCGCATAATACGTTTTCCTGGATAGTTTCTTCATTTTTTATAGTCCTGTCAAACACCCATAATAACAATGATAATTAATCCCGTGTTAACCGTTCCTCGATTTATCAATTTACTACAATAGATCTATCGTCCGAATATTATGGTTCCGTCTAAATTATTATCCCGATTGCAGATTTGGTAGATAAATCTTTCTATCCAATACAATTTGTGATTTTGAGCACATTCGTACTTCAAAGGAAGTAATGTCTATAAACTTGATATCGAGTGTAATTATTTTCTCTATACATTGTTATGTTAAACATAAACCAACCAATTCGGTAAATTGTTCGTTGAGATATTTTTCCAAATTGTCTTACCGAAAAATTAGTCGAAGTCGCTAGTTTTTTATGACTCCATCTCCGACTTTACAGCCCTGGATATATGTTTCATAACAAACAAAACACATGCATTGTGATAAAAGTAAAAAGAAAAAAATGTTTTCCAGATAAAAGATTATAAATAATTCATAAATATAATATATGGCATCTTAACTACGTATTGATTGTTAACTTGTTCAACTAATCATGATAAAGCGATTCTCTTATCTCTTTTTACGTAATGGCAATGATAAACATTTCCGCTTATCGTTTGGCAAGGTTCGAAAAAATAACACAAAAATTTTAATTATTTCCTGATTAGTATGTTACATTTAGTTTTCAAAATATGTGCATTAGGTAGTTTGTAGAAATTGATTTTTCATTTTATTGTACTAATCAATTGTCATTAATTAATGATTCCATTCGAATATTTAAATACGTTTGACATTTGAGTGTTCGAATATTTTTTTAAATATTCTTTCGTGTCATTTATGAACATGTATTAATTTACTAGGCTAGTTAAAAATAATACTTAAATATACAAATTATTGCACAATAATTTCACATTTTTCATAAAGACCAGATCCAGTTTATCCCATCGCCGGTAACATTAACTGATGTTTTTTGGTTGTACAATACTGGTCCCGATATTTATAAAAGATGCGGAATGAGTTAAATACTGTTTATATATTTTTTTCCACCGAGAATCGAATGTTTAAAAGCAGAAACGATATTTGAAGTAAAAAGTACTGAACTGGCCTGCATATATTGATGAATTTGAAATGTTATCCATTCTAATTTAAGTGAAATAGCTCCTCACAGGGTAGTCCCAATGTAATCACGAAAGCCTCATGACCCTTATAATGAGTCAGAATGAGATAAGAATGTCAATGGAATATGCCATAGATTTAAGAAATGCGCCCTAACTTTGACAGTTGAAATTGTTTTTTTTTTTTTTATTTATGCTCACCGAAACTAATTTCAGGTCATTTTCTTAGTGTGGCAGCCCTGGAAAAATAAAATTAAGTTTCTTTTTAATTCTTTATACTTTTCAATAAAAACTAATAAAGAACAACATAAAAAGTGATGGTTGCGTTTTGAGGGTAGAGCATAGTTTTTTTATGTATATAGTAAAATGTACACTTGCTAATTTTTCCCTCATTTTCACATTTCAAAAAATAATTAGTGAAAATAAAATTCCTAAGAAAAATGCCAAAGTTCTTCGCACTTGCTTAATAAACTATAATACAACAATGTGATCTATATAAGTTGTGAGATAATAAAAAAAAAATGTTTATTGATTACCCCTGGATTAAATTTTACTTACAACTATAGCAACTTTCACACTAAGCCAGTGTCACATAAAAATACTTAAAGCAATCTTGTGAACTGGCTCCACCAATGATTATGCTTTCAAATTTAAATTGTTGTGATTTTGTACAATTCCCCATGTTTTGTCACAAACGACCCGGGTTTCGCCCTTCGGCATCTTCAGGTATTCCATCACACGGATGCAACAGAACTGACAGATGTCGAAGGGCGAAACCCGGGTCGTTTGTGACAAAACATGTGGAATTGTACAAAATTACAACAATTCAAATTTGATATTGAAATTCCATCAAACACCTTCAGTCGATAGCTTAGATTATGCTTTCCTTTTTATATAATAATATTAATCAATGTTTGAAAAGTAATGATTTCATTCGAATATTCAAATACGTTTGATATTTGAGTGTTCGAATATTTGAATAAATATTCTTTCATGTCGTTATTGAACATGTATTAAATTGCTGGGTTGGTCAAAAATAACACTTAAATTATATTATTATGCACAATTAAAAATAAAAGACTTGGAATAAATACTCCATGAAGTAGATTTCACAATAAAACTCTAGTGACAAGTATGCTGAAACTGTTTTTCAGGAATTTTGCGGCTTCAAATAAAGACGGTGACAGTTCTTCTAGTAGTGGAAGTAGCAAATACAATGATGATCTCCAGACGGTTGGATTCTTTGAAATGGTAAGGTATCTCTTTTTAATGTAATATGGTTTTTGCTTTGTGTCAAACTCAAAAAACAATGTCGCAGGGTCTTTTAAAAATACCTTTAATCTATATAAACACAATATTCTCCAACCTTTTTATACATGCGGACTTGTAAAAAAAGGAAAAAAGTTCACAGACCACTAATACTGAAATAAAAATGTTTTTTTTTGTAATTTTTTTAAATAAAGTTTGACAAATGGACATAACTATATCTAACAAATATACACATAATAGTCTATTCAATAAAGATTCAACAAAAACAAAGGTTTTTTTGTTCAATAAACTAATGCGAAACCTGTTGTGTCATCCTTGCTAATATTTTGATTTTCTCGGCAGTAGTGCTGTCGCTCACAATTATTATTATGTTTCTTGGTGTCGCATTATCCTATCGATAATTATTTTTTAAAAATAACTAAAAATACAGGTTAATATGCAGACAAAAAAAACTATATTTAATATTTTTGCAGCCCGGCACCGGGCCGCGGACCGCTGGTTGGGGATCACTGGATTAACACACTAAAAATCACTAAATACACTTTCTGTTAAAAAGAATCAAACTGCTGATTTTTAAATATTGACAAAGTGTTGACTTTCAATTCAATCGAATTAACATTAATTTTCAGGATGCCGGCATTTCAACTGTTGAAAGGACTAATTTCAGTGTGTTGATAATTGACACTTAAAAATATAAAACAGTTTACAGTGTAAAAATTCCGTGAAAATGTTGTAAATAAATTTAGTTTAATTATAGTCCAGAAGATGGCAGAACCCAAAAAGCTATCAACAATCATATGTAAATTTTTTTTTAGATTAATGCTTCGATATTTTCGACTTATTTAATGGTAACGCAAATTCAATGAATGTGTTTGTTATTTTTTCAGTTTCGGTTTGCGAGCAGAAATGACAGAATCATGCTGTGTTTGGCTGCTCTCAGTGCGGTGTTCACTGGTGCCGTAGCTCCATTAAACACACTGGTATTTGCCGAGCTCACCCAAGCTATGGTCTACTATCAAATTCAGGTTCAAAATGGACCAGTTCCGGATGGATTTGATTTCGCCCATGAGGTGCAGCTGTTTTCAATCAGAAACACGTGTTTGGGATTAATACTGCTGGTATTCAGTTACACATCAGCTATGTTTTCCAATTATACAGCACACAATCAGGTAAAGATGTAATTTTTTAACTAAATACATTTGTTACACATGGACACATATTATTTTTAATTCGTATTTAAATACTTTGGAGACTTCCCATAGATGGTATTAACACAACATTTAAATATAGTGTGTCTGAAATAAGTATTTTTTTAGACTTATTATATTTTAAATGACATGATAAAATTCGAATTTGAATAATTGTTTTTAAGTATCGTTATAAATTAATAAAATTATTTAATTTCTTCAATCCTTTAAATGTCAAACCTCGAAAATGGTTGATATATTAACTATCTACTATTCCTTTTCACAGATTGTTATTAGTGAAGTACAAAATCTTTCCACAATATATATACACCCAGTCCTTTTTTTACGCGGTAGATTGGTTCCAGAAAACGGCACGTAAAAAAAAAAATCACAACTTTCATATAATTTGACAATTTGGTTCCAAATATTGAAATATCGCGTGAAAAAGTCCCAGAAACGTATGAAAACCAAAATTTTCTCTGTAACCCTTTCCACTCGTATTTCCCCTCTGGGGAACCAAGCAAGAAAAGCGTTCTACTCGTATGTCCTCACTGGGGAATCAAAACTTTAAGCTTGAATATTTTCTATGTACCACATTTTATTGATTTTTATTGCTGTTTGTCATATTATATATATCATGCAGATAATATTTTCTCTATCATATGATTAAAATTCATATGATAGAGAAAATCGCAATCTTCTTGCATTGACATAAAAAAATCGCTAGAGTTTTTATCATTTTCAGCTGAAAATTTCTTTTTTATTAAAAATCACTTAAATATAATTGATTTTAAAGCATAACTATGTTAACGGTGATAAGACACTAATAAATAAATTTTCAAAAACTCTTAATCTATAATTTTTTTAAAGCTCTTAAAAATATCATGTTTAAAACTCATATACTCAGATTAAAACTTTCGTAAAATAGAAATAAGAAACCTTTTTACAATTGTATTTCTATAAAAATACTAAAAAACAGTCTTATGCACATTGTGTAAGTTTTTTTGGAACAAAAATCCTTTGAAAATACGATTTATTTTCATTTTAAGTTTTGATTATGAATCATGGAAAATGCGTGAAATTAATTACGAGTTGAGGCTACCCTCACCCAAAAAAAAATACGTGTGCAAAGGGTTAAAATTCGTGCAAAAAAAATACATATATAATTTCATGTCTTTATTGCTTATAAAAATATGATGAGACTATAAAAATTATTTTCTTTTTAACTTATATGAATTATTCGCTGCTGTCACTCTCGGTTGCGAAACCCGGTTCGTTAGTGACAAAATATGTGGAATCGTACAAAGTTGTAACAATTCTAAATTGACGATAGTATTCGTTTTATGCTCCAACAATAGAGGTCATTACTTTTATTAAATAATTGTGTTTTGTCTTGTAGATCTTTACAATCAGGAAGAAATTTATGCAAAGCGCTATGAATCAAGATGTCTCGTACTATGATCTGAATGAGTCAGGAGACTTTGCCTCTAGAATGACAGAGTAAGTTTTAAAACAAGTTATATTATATTATCTACGATGTGTCACTTAGACTAGCTGGTTTCCAACCAATGTTCCCTCTTATTTATAGAAGGCTGCGCAAAATATATTGGCTGTGCTACTTTGAAAAGAAATGAAAATTTTTATGTACCTCACGATAGTATATATACCTACTAAACGAAACAGTTAATTTTTCATAATAACACTAAATAAAAACAGTATATAATGTAAATTAACACATTCATTGCGGAAAAGGTATTAATACCCTTTATGCCGACTGCTGGTTAATTGTGGGAAGGGTATAAATACCTTTTACATAGTCTGACGGTAAACGTTGGGAAAGGTATTAATACCTGTTTATTTTTCACAAGCATTTTACTTTATCTTGACTTTTTGATGAACTTTATTTATGTTTTATATATGAAAGAAGTATTCTTTGCGGAAACATGAATATTTATTTAATAAACTGGTGGTGCTATACTTGGCGAGTACCATATTGAAAAAAATACTTAAATATGTTGGGTGTTTTAAAAGTTATGGCATTTTATGTAAAAAGGTGTTTTTTACGCACAACATTGATTTTATGCCCGAATTATGCTATTAGCAGTGTTACAGTTTTGGGCAACAGTCAGTTCTGTTACATCTGTGTGATAGAATGCCTGCAGATGCCGAAAGGCGAAACCCGGGTCGTTAGGGACAAAACATGTGGAATCGTACAAAATTGTAACAATTCAAATTTGATGAGCAGATATGTTCAAACAAAAGAAATATAAGAATACATTTTTTCCAGCGATCTAGTGAAACTGGAAGATGGCATAGGAGAAAAGGTGACAACATGTCTTCACTACTGGGTTTCATTTGCTGGCTGCATCATCATGGCTTTCATCAGAGGGTGGAAATTGGCACTCGTATGCCTCGCTTCCTTCCCTATCACATTGATTTCTGTTGGAGCTGTTGGCATTGTAAGTTTAGAGAATTAATCCATGAGTTTGGTCTTGCAAAGATATTAATACAACATCACTCACAATAAATGATTGTGGGGTAATTATTTTTCTAGAGACGGTTAAGTTTTTTGTCGTATATACAAAGCTCAGATAAGCGAACTATTTACTTAATTGTCATTTTCTCGAATGAATGAATTATAGAATGCCTGAAGATATGATTGCAATATGCAAAACATATGGAAGAAAACAGAATTAATAATAAAATTATACAGTCATCTGGTGGCAATTTTCTCTTCTTTTGTTTATCTATGCTCTTGCGAATGCCATTGATGTAATAGTTTTTAGCCTAATTAAAAATTGATTAAAAAATTGATTATGATTACAATTATACTAAATTCATACATGATAATAGATCAGATAATAATGCTTTGATAATGAAAATTAATATTATATTTAGTACTCTTTCAATTAGCAGAAAGGGGGGCAAAGGGCAGCTTGAAATAATTTTGTAAATTCAAGCAAGAGAGGTAAAACATTTTACGATGAAATTAGACAATAGATGCTAACAAATCATGTGATGTTACTTTTATAAATCATACCTAATACAAAAAATAATAAATGTGATATCAAAATATTTGTCTCTAACAATTATTTAGGGATTTTTATATTCCATATTGAGTAGCTTAACACTTAGCATTTAAAAATATATTTTGTTACGTGGCAATATTCAGTATCATATAATCTCAGAGTAACTCTTGACACACCAAGATTATAATCAGCATCTCTCCAATATATGTGGTTTCTAGATATGGTTTCTCTATCCAAAACGACAAAGGATATTTTTTGTGAACGATGTAGACATTTTCAATAGATTTTTTGTCTTGAGGGATTTAGGGATCAAAAATGTATCAAACCTGTCAACAACTGCACAATAATATAATCTATGGATTCAATGAAGGCTCTGAATAGAATGTTTTATCACAGGAAAATACCTGCTAAAATGCTGGGATGTGATTTCATTAAAGCACCAGGATAAATATATTTTTATTTGAAATACACTATTGTCTGTAGCATATCAATTAGTTAAACTTCCAAATGTGATTTTTTTAGATCTCATCCAGACTTGCCAAAAAGGAATCCATTGCTTATGGGTTTGCCGGAGCTGTAGCGGAAGAAGTTTTGAGTGGTGTCCGAACAGTCGTGGCCTTTGGTGGACAAAAGAAGGAGGCGTTACGTTTCCAAGATAACTTAGTAGATGCAAGGAACATTAATATTAAAAGAGGTTAGAATTTTTTCAGAAAGTATATCTGTTTTACAAAACTGATATGTAACATGACAGGTGAGATTATGTTAGGTTTATAGGGTTTTTTAGGTAAGTATCATTATTGTAAATCTTCTTCGAGAGGAAATTGTCAGGTTTTTTGGGTGTAAAAGTAAATGTACTTTTATGTTTATACTTCTACATTTGAACATAGTTCTGACAAGGCGTAAGCCAAAATAGCAATCACCTATACATATTTTTTCAGCATGTAATAATATGGTTCTACCAAATAAGTGTCAATTCAATCAGAAAACTAATAAGCTCATATTTCTATTATTACTCTCTGTAAAATATAAGATGGAGTAACTGTACAACAATTGGTTCTTGTACTACAATTTCTATTGCATTTAAAGTCCATATAATCCATATCAGGAGAGGATATATCTTTGACTTCATATTGGCGAAAAATTTTATCAGGCTCTTGTAAAATAAAATGTGTCCATGATTATTAAATTTAATTCATCTTTTTGGCAATTAATCTTTCAGATGGTTGCAGATTTTTGGCTTTAAATAATATCAATGATACTATAAATATCCTGTATAAATATTCCAGGCTTTTTCACTGGTTTGGGTATCGGCACATTGTGGTTCTGTATTTACGGAACTTACGCATTGTCATTCTGGTACGGAGTTGAGCTGGTGATAACTGAACCGGAAAATTATCCTCCATCAGTTATGGTAGCGGTGAGTAAAAAGCGATTTACTGAATTTATTATTGCTCATGAACTGTAGTAAAAAAAATGCGAATTGAAAACCCAAATGAAGGCCTTGGACTGGCCCACCTTAAATTCCAGTATTTATTTTAATGTGAGAACATTTAGACTGCTAAACGATATCAACTTTCTAAGACAAAAAGTATATCAAAACTAACATGAATATAATCCAATTCCATTGCACTTGGTAAAGAGTTTCCTTCTTCATCCGACATTTTTGTTTTCTCTTTGAAATCTGCAATGGCTTTGTTAATTTTAAATAGAGTAGCATGGATGATAACTGGGGTGCAAAGTGCTTCATTTGTTTGTTTGAATGATCTAATACTGTATTACAATTTTTACACTCTCTAGTAAAGCTGTAGTCAACAGAATTATCAACTAACTGCTCTAGATTAACAACATGTGTATTAAATTTTTTTAGTGTTTTATGAATGTCAAATATAATGAACAATTAAATAACTTGGCATAAAATTTGTCTATCATTGAAGAATGAAATAAACTTCTCTTTGGAATTTGTTAAATGAATTCGCAGACACAAAGACAATTTAATTATTAAGTTACATATCACCAAATTCATTTTGTCTTAAAAGCATTCTTGGAAAATTGATGCAGGTTTTCTTTGGAGTCCTCATGGGATCTATGAATTTCGGAATGTCAACGCCTTTCATTGAGATCTTCGGAGTAGCAAAAGGAGCCGGTGCTAAAATATTCTCTGTAATTGACAGCATCCCAACTATCGATCCCCTTTCAGACAGAGGAGTCAAGCCAGAAAAGTGCGATGGAAACATTACATTCAAAAACATACATTTTAACTATCCCTCTAGGCCAGAAGTCAATGTAAGTGTTCATTTAATAATTATGATTTTTATTCAAAAGCATAAAATTTGATAACAATAATCTAATGAACAATATAGCCTGATCATTATTTCTATTTATAAAAAAAAAAAACATTATTTCGAATGACAAAAGGTGAAGAAACGTTTTTATAAAACATAAAATTTGTTACTGTTAAAATGTGGATAAATTAATACTTGCAACTGTTGTTTAATAATTCTGTGTAAATCATTATTCAAATAATTTTTTGGCTGTCAAGTTTCACAGTTTTTATTATATTCTATAGAAAATTATCCACAACTTTTCAAATACTTTACGATATTGCAACTAACCAATTTCAGATTCTTCAAGGTTTCAATCTAACCATCACCAGGGGGCAGACAGTTGCTATTGTGGGAGGATCTGGGTGCGGAAAGTCCACATGCATTCAACTCACCCAGAGGTTCTACGACCCATTAGATGGCAACGTAAGTAGATCTTCTAATATATATAGATTCACATCTCTTTTCTATATTTTTGATAGTTTATTCCGACAAAAATAAAAGATTATTCAACATCAAATGTTTATCAGAATAAATCAAGCTTTATTTCAATACAAAAATTAGCTGCTGCATGACAGTTTTATCAATTCTAACACGGTGAAAAAAATAGCAATGTATTTTAGGCCTAGAAAATTATTTTTTTAAATATAGTTGATAGCTATTTCGGCTCACGCCATCATCAGAACTATGTTTAAATTAACATTTGCTTATCTATATATAGCTGTGTAGAAGTTTGCATCTTTGTAGTAAGGGTCGCAGGATGACGGCTTTGGAACAGCTGGAAATCAATAGACATCAACTATCACAAAGGATTCTTAACGAACCAACTAATATATTGTCTTCCCCATTAATTAACCCTCTCCACGTTTGTCTGATTTGCTTCCGTAATAGACCATTTCCGTGTCATAGGTGAACATATTGTCCTAGCCGCCTTTTTAGTTTCATTTACAATTTTTGATAAATTTAGTTGTATTGCGAGAAAGAAACAAGCTAGGCCGTTATAACAGGAGAGATGTATTGTGTACCTTTTTTTAGCTTGTTTCTTCCTCGCAATAAACTACACAGCTAAATATAGCTAAGCAAATGTTTGTTTAAGCATATTTCTGATGATGGCGTGAGCCGAAATAGCTATCAACTATATTTAAAAAAAATAATTTTGTAGAACTGAAATACATTGTTATTTTTTTCACCGTGTTATAATGGAGTTCTACCAAGTGAATGCCAATTCAATCAATCTATCACTCTCTTATACTTTCAAGTGTCAACTATTAACTCACTGTTATCAGGCGTCTTAACAGTTGAGACGTTAGCATTCAGAAGATTAAGTCTTACCATAACTGGCAGCAGATTCATAATATCTACTGAATCTTACTATAAATACAAATTAATCTAAAATTTACCGTTTTAACAAGCATTAAAAAGTATATTTATATAGTGTTCATTTATAAATAATGTTGTATTACCATTACAGGTATTGCTGGACAATAATGATATCAGAGATCTATCTGTGAGGTGGCTTCGAAGTAACATCGGAGTTGTAGGACAGGAGCCCGTCCTTTTCAATACCACAATAGCAGAGAACATAAGATACGGCTTTGAAGATGCAACTCAGCATGACATTGAAATGGCTTCACGGCAAGCTAACGCTCATGACTTCATCAGAGTACTCCCTCAGGTTAGTTTTATAGCTTGTGTGATTTTATCAGTCACTTAAATACTACATATAGATATTCTGTGAATGATTTACATTTGAACACTCATGCTGTCCAGCTTCTAAAATCATTCCCTGCTAAGTAAGTTACATACAGAATATTCCAACACCAAACATTTCAAAAACTAATTCAGAAAATTTGAACATGTGGAATGACAAAACATTTGGAATCGTACAAAGTTGTAACAATTCAAATTTGATATTGAAATTCCATCAAGTATCTTCAGTTGATATCATAAATTAATTCAGGAAACTTTTAGAAAAAACTTATTTGAAGACTATCAAAACCAACAATGTTATACACGAAAGTTCTAACACTATTGACACCCTTATATATTTGAGTATTAATTATCAGCATAATGCAATCTGTCATCTTAACAATTGAGAAGTTTGCAGTTAGTGGGTTAACCTCGTTCGGTTAAATCATACTTATCATGCTATAATATAATATAATAGATTTGCTGCAATTCTTTTCCCATGATTATTAATAGAGTGGCTAGACACAAAAAAAACCTAGATGCTTAATGCATAACTCTTTTAGACAAGCCATACTCAACCCTTCTAATTTCAATGTGCTTGCTGCATTAGATGGATCAGGACATTGCAAACTTAACCATAATAATTTTCGTGATGTAAAATAAACCAAATGTATACACAAATAAATGTTTAAATGAGACAAACACTTAAAGACAAATCAGGTGAATAATTTATACATGTAGAGAATGTTAAAAGACGGCATGTAGCCCACAAGCCACTGATTGAATATGGCTACTTCTTTTCGACTTTATGTATCATTATTTTAAAGTGATTAATGTAGTACTTTATATTTGACTAAAAACACAAAACAATGAATAAAATAATACGAAAATCATACTACTCAACCTAAAAGTGTTGAGCATTCATTGCCTAGGTTCCATTAGAGAATAAAGCTGTGAGTTGTAAAACATTATTTTTGTCTTAATAGGGATACAACACTTTGGTTGGTGAAAGAGGAACACAATTGTCAGGAGGTCAGAAGCAGCGCATTGCTATCGCTCGGGCATTACTTCGTAATCCTAAGATTCTCTTACTCGATGAAGCTACCTCTGCTTTGGATAATGCCAGCGAAGCCAAAGTGCAAGCTGCACTCGATAAGGTAAGATCTAATCCCTCAAATATCTTAATTACTCTAAGGGGTCTATCTTAATATTTCAGGTAGTTAGATATTATTTCATTTGTTAATTTACGGATCATAGATAAACTTTAATTATGACTTTCTGATTGAATCATAAAAATTCTGTATTTTAGGCTAGCGAGGGTCGTACAACCATTATTGTGGCTCACCGTCTCTCTACGATTAGAAATGCTGATCTGATTGTGGCACTCGTTGAAGGTCGTGTTGTGGAAACGGGATCTCATGACCAGCTTATGTCATTAAAGGGTCATTACTACAATCTCGTCATGGCACAAATACAACCTACTAGTGAAGATGATGACGGTAAGATATCATTTGATTGTTACAATTTAAGATGTGCTTAAATAGTTTATTTTTCTTGCTGTAACACATAGTCTTTCCACAAAGTTTTCATCTTAAGTCAAATTTCGTGAGCATGGTGTTGAATTGAGGTTCATGGATTGTTTTGGACACTTTCTTAGACAGCAGCAATGCTTTCTACTGCTTCTCTCTTACAATGTGGGTTAGACTTGTGTTCATCAGCTACACTGACTCTTTCTTCAAAACTGTGATAAAGTGATAAATAGTGGGTTTTGATGAAATACTATATGTACTCAAAATTTTATGTCATTTTCTTATCATCACAACAAATGAAATTGACTTATTTTTACAAATAAAACAAATTGGTAAATTGAATATGTTTTCAAAATAAATTAGCCACATCTACACTTTAGATTGCAAAATATAATCTGTCAAAATTCTTGTTTACCAAAATGGTAACCAAAAAAGTAATAATCCTTCCAAACAGTCACTCCGTACATCATGAGTGTCTGTTTAAAAGAATGGATAACTCCAATAATCCTAAGAAAAACATAACAATATTCTTTTATTTGCATACTCTATAATAAGTGTTTCACCAATTGTTCTGTTAAGATAAATTCTATTTGGAGTCAATATGTCACATATTGGAAGTCAGCATGGCTTACAAAATATATTCAAATGCTTAAATTAATTAAGTCAATTACTTTATAATATTTTTGATAAATTTTTAGTCCATCCAGATGCCAGAGACAAGCGTGGAAGTATTAACAGCCTTCAAAGTTTGGATGAAGACACAATAGTTCCTGTTCAAACTGAAGTAAGAAATATTTTGAATATCCTGTATTATTTTTTAAATCAATTTTAGCCAATCCTTCCTGCACAAGTTCAAACAAACAAAAACTTCATATATAGGGTCCGCCATCTAAAGTTTTTTTTTTCAACTAGTGCTTATTTCGTGAATGGTAACATGTCATGTCTGATTTGACAGATAATTAGTTTTATCCTTCCGCTGAACGAATATGGTTGTGTATACGCTTGAACAACGCTGGGAAATATTGCGACATTACTTTGAAAATCATGGTAATGTTGCAGAATGTGTGCGAAAATTGCGTACGGATTTTGGAAGAAGAGAAGCACCGTCAGCTCTGTATGTTCGTTATCTTGTGAAAAAAGTGAAAGAAACTGGCATCCTCATTGATAAACCAAAGCGTGAAATGCCAAAAACAGTGCGTACACCCGAGAATATTGATGCTGTGGCAGAAAGTGTGCGTGAAGCGCCATCAACATCAATTCACCGTCGTTCTCAACAATTGAACATTTCGGAGACATCATTGAGAAGAATTTTGCATAAAGACCTTGGTATGACGCCATACAAAGTCCAATTGGTTCAGGAGTTGAAGCCAACTGACCATCCAATGCGTTTTCGCTTCGCTGAGTGGGCCTGCGATCGACTTACAGAAGATGCCGATTTTGCCAAAAAAATCATCTTTTCGGATGAAGCTCATTTTGATCTTGGCGGGTATGTAAACAAGCAAAATTGTCGCATTTGGGGCACAGAAAACCCGCACGCATACATTGAAAAGCCGGTACACCCAAAACGAGTCACTGTTTGGTGCGGATTTTGGTCCAGAGGCATAATTGGGCCATTTTTCTTCGAAAATGAGCAAGGAGTGGCCGTTACAGTCAATGGCGATCGTTATCGGACCATGCTGAACGAATTTTTGTTCACAAAAATTGAAGAGGAGGATATTGGCAACATTTGGTTTCAACAGGACAGCGCTACGTGCCACACAGCCGAAGCTACACTCGATGTTTTGCGCCCTGTTTTTGAAGATCGCATTATCAGCCGCAGAGCTGATGTCGTTTGGCCACCTCGAAGCTGCGATTTGACACCGTTGGACTATTATTTGTGGGGTGCCCTCAAAGATAAGTGTTACGCCGACAAGCCAGAGACAATTGACGCTTTAAAGGACAATATTCGTGAAGCCATTGGTGAAATACAGCTGCACACAATCGATAATGTGCTTAAAAATTGGACCGATCGTGTAGGCTACTGCATGGCCAGCCGAGGCAGCCATTTGAATGAAATTATTTTCGATTATTAACCGGAAGGATTGTACTTTCAAATAAAAAAAGAAATTTGACAAATATTAGTAGTTTTTTTTTTATAGCATTTTCAAAAAAAAAAGTTATTTGGCGGACCTTATATATCTTCATGTATTTTTGGTATACACTAAAATCCTTTCAACAGATTATGAACTACTGTATAATCTTAACCTTCTTAATGTAATGTCTCTCTTATTGAGACAGTTAAATGCATTTAATATAATACTTGAAAAATGTGATAGAGTTAATAGCAACAAAACTTTCATGTAAGAGCTAATTTTTGTATTGAAATATAACCTAATTTATTTTGGTATCGTTTAATTAAGAACTACGATACTAGGTTAAATTTTGAAATATTTAACTTTGGAATATCCTTCATGTAGGTCAGCAGGGTATGCATTAAAAACAAGCCTGATAAACAAATTTTTGACAAATAGATAATTGAAACTATATGGTTAGTGATATTAAAATATCCACAGATGTCAGTGCTGATTAAATTGAATTAAAATGCGTAGTGAAAATGTCCACAGATGTCAGTGCAGATTAAAATAAATCAAAATGCAAAAAAAAATATGTGGTAAATTAATTTGCTTATATTACAGCTTCCAGAAGAAGACATTGAACCAGAGCCTGTCTCTTTGTCAAAAATTGTCCTACTCAATTTACCAGAATGGCAGTTTGTCGTCACTGCTTGCTTTTGCTCTCTCATTATGGGATGTTCGATGCCAGTCTTTTCCATATTGTTTGGTGACATTATAAGGGTAATAAAACTGTCTTATGTATGACCGATTTTTAAAATAATAACATAAAGTAAACTCTTGATTATGTAAGTTTATTGTAATCAATTTATTTATATTGTTAGATTGGCTTAAACATTCATCTATATAGTTTCACTTCTAGACTATCTTAACATATAATATAATATCCTTCACAAAATGGCGGTAAAAATAAAATTAGTTAATACATATTAAGAATAACATGATTTCATTTCACTTAACTTCGCAGTGAAAATGAATAAAAATCATAAAACACATTGTTTAGTACTATTTCCAAATTTTGTATTAATTAATTCAGCAACAGTTTCACTTAAATAAAATTAAATTAAGAATATTTGCAATTATCAGGTGAACAAAACTGAAAAAAAAGTCTCAAAAATTAGATAACATGAAATTTTAGTAATCAAAAGTCTTTATTTTCGATAGCAAATTATTACTAAGAGGTTCTAAAAACTTTATTTGTAAAATATTTTTTACTTAATTTAAATATTTAAATATCGCATGAAGACCTAAAAATTATTTTCTTAGTTCTTGAACAAATAGTTTTGTATACCTAGAAATTATTAACCTATTTTTTTGCATAAATAGCTCGGTTATAATTTGTATTGCATCAGTTGATAATGCTCTTGATGAGTGAAACCAGTCCTGATCTTATTAATATAAACTTAATTAAATTAGAAATAGTACTTAACAATGCTAATTAACCTACTTAGTTATATTAAATAACTCTCTCATTAATGTGAATTTAACTAGTTAATGATTCAAGTGTGATTTGTGTGATTAATTTTTTTTTTTATTTTAATTATTTCAGTTCTTAGCAGACGAGGATAAGCAAGAAGTTAAAACAAAAACAAATTTCTACTGCATTCTATTCGTTGTTGCTGGATTTATCCACGGACTAGCTACTTTCTTATCTGTAAGTAAACCATCAAGCAGCATTATTATATTAAATAGCAGGGAACATGTTGAATGTATAAAAAGACATAACAAAAATAAAGCTAATGGTGGTGGAAGTCGAAATAGCTCATCTACTCATCTGCTCAACAATATCAACAACCAACTTAACATAAAAATTTGCAGAGAAAAATAGTCTGTAATTGTTACCAATTGGTGGTTTATAAGGCAAAATTTGGTATATTTCGCAAATTTGCCATGACTTAAAGTGAGCGTTCTGATCTATAGAGATATGCATACAACTTTAAATGAATTTAGGAACAGTCTGCATACTTAAATGCAAGCTAATGTGTCTCAAACTATTGCTTCTGAGACAATCTCAGCAAATAAATAATGTTCCGCGAAAAAGGGTTATGCCACAGGAAATGACTGCTAATACCAGATGTAAGGTATATGATGTGTATGATTGTTATCAAAATATTCCAGTTACAGAGCTGTGAAACAATATTGCATCTTGTCAACTAATGAACTAAGATTTCAAAAATTCATTTTGATTTCTTGCAAAATTGTGCCAGCGGCGGTCACAACTGTTTCTCAGCACAGTGCCGCATTCATATGTAATAATGCCCAATCACTTTTCCAAATTGAATTTTAGTCTCATCTTTATTTCAGGTGTTCATGTTTGGAGTTGCCGGCGAAAGAATGACAATGAGGCTTCGTTCTAAGACTTTCGAAGCAATGCTTAGACAAGAAATCGGGTGGTATGATGACAAAGCTAATGCAACCGGTTCTCTTTGCGCTAGGCTGTCCGGAGAGGCTAGTGCTGTACAAGGGGTACAAACAAAGATATTTTTTATAGACAAATTTTATAGAAAACTGTAATGATACTTTTTGCAAGAAATACAAAAGAAAAGCAAGGCAATTCTTCTCTCTTTGAACGAATGAATATAGATGGCTTTCATTTGTATTGTAAACAATTAATAGCCCCACAGTGCTAAAAGTATTTTTACTGCACTCAATGTTTTATTATTTTAAAACACAATGTTTTACATAAGCTTTTTAACAGATTTCATAAAAAGGTAATGTTAAAATGTGTATTTTATCTATGACCTGATTCGAACAGAGTTCTTTACGGGATAAGGGTTATATGTGATTTCTTTTTAGTCCTTCTACTACGACAACAATTTGAATATGAAATACTTCTCCAGAGTTATTGAATTCAATTTATTTTCTTTCCAGGCGACTGGTCAACGAATTGGTTCAATTGTGCAGTCGATCGCCACTTTGGTGCTGTCCATTGCATTGTCAGTGTATTTTGAATGGAGATTGGGACTCGTCGCTTTGGCCTTTACACCATTCACTTTGATCAGCACATATCTACACAGGTCCGTGGCCATGTCAGAAAATTTCGGATCCTCAAAAGCTATGGAGAGGAGTACAAAGGTAATGTTTATATTTCCTAAATTTATTGAAGTCAAATTTGAATTGTCAAAACTTTGTACGATTCCACATGTTTTGTCACGAACGACCTGGGTTTCTTCTTTTGGCATCTTCAGGCATTCTATCACATGGATGCAACAGAACTGGGGAAACTTGTGGAAGTGTACAAAGTTTTAACAATTCAAATTTGATATTGAAAATCCATCAGGCACCTTCAGTCGATATCATAAATTATTGACGTCAATTAAAAAAAGAAATTTATATAAACCTAGACTTTGACATGCAGATGAGATAATAATATAGAGTCAAACTCTCATTGAACTGATTGGACGGATGTTAAATGGACACTTCTAAGTATTTGGTGATTCATTATTAGGGCATTTGGACATATTTTAGTTCATGGATGTATAATACTTGAGCTGACAGTCAGTTAACAGCTGTCACTATTTATATATTGCAGAGTCCATTGTGAAATGGTCAACACTCTTGACATCTGTAACAGGGTGTTTTATTTTGATACACCTATCAATTCTGCTCAAAGACATGGGTGTTTGTGATGTCTTAAAATTATCTCCCACCACCCATTCAATCCTATAAAATAGAGGGTAGAGAGAGTGGTAAACCAACCACTAGTCTTTTCCTAGCTCTAACCTTTCTATCTATTCTCTATTTGTAGATATATAATTGAGCAATTTGTAGTTTTTTTAATTAATAAAAACACATTTTTTAGTACTTATTTCCACAATATATTTTTTGATCAGCACTGGTTTTGCTTAATTTTGGTAATGCTTGTGATGAGCGAAACCATTCCTGATCAAAAAATATGTTGTGGAAATAAGTACTAAAAAATGTGTTTTCATTATTTAAAATATCATGTCTTTCCATCAAAAAGTGACAGTTAATACCTTAAAAGTGATTAACAAGTTGTTATTGAAGAAAAACTCATTTTTAGATACTATCATTAGGAGGCCATTGAGTATTTGCACCTTAATAAAATACAAATCCAGCCGAATTTGGCATCCATATTGATCATTGTTTCTTGCTGTCATATTGACAGTTTATTCTCATTTCTACTTCTGCATTCATCAGATAATATGCCTGATTCATGAATAGAGCAACAGGTTAACACTTCTATTAAGATACCTCCATTATGAAGTCTTGTACTTAATATTAGAAGCTGATATGGATTTAAAAAAATGTAAATTATAATGAATCTCTTCGATTTACAGCTGGCAGTAGACGTGATCAGTAATATTCGTACTGTGGCCTCCTTAGGTCGTGAAGAAATGTTTCTCCTGCAGTTCACATCAGAATTAGAACCGGCTATGATTAAAGCCAAAAAAAATACTCACTATCGTGGAATTGTCTATGGAATTGCAAGAAGTATTATGTACTTTGCTTTTGCTGCATCTATTTTCTATGGTGGCTATCTGATTGAAAATGAAGGTGTTGACTATGGAAGTGTTCTGAAGTAAGTTTTATCAATATTTCTGTTTTTTTATAAACTATGTATTATACTCTTTGTATTATTACGTTTATGTGTACACATAGCATTATTATCACTTCAAAAACAGTATCAATTCACTAAAAATTCTGATAAATATATTATTTTAATCAAATGTCTGGTAACTGATATTTTTATATACACTTATCCCCCAATTTATACGGTACATAATTTTTTTTATAGACCAGTGTAAATAAAAACCACATTAAAAAGATTTTTTTCCAAAATTGATTGAGTAATGTCATTGTAAAACAAACTTATAGACATTATCTCTTCAAATCAGGCTTCATTTTATTGCAACAATTGGCTGGAACAGAAATGTTTTGACCCTGTTAAAATTTTTACTTTTAAGCATCAACTGTCAAAATAATTCAATCAGCCGTTTCGACAATTGAGATATTTGTGGGTTAAGTGATCAATTAATATGTTGACTATCGATTCCAGGGTATCACAAGCGCTTCTCATGAGCACAGTATCAATCGCTAATGCTTTGACATTCGCTCCAAACTTGCAAAAGGGAATCCAGGCCGCCAGCAGAATCATTCATCTCTTGAACCGAGTACCAAATATTGTTGATTCACCAAATAGACCAGCAAACTCTACCTATGTAAGTTTATTGATGATTATTTTTGCTTTAGAAATAAACCACAATTCTGCATCATGAGAATTTTATATGTCAATAATAAGTCCATAGTTTCTTGAGCTATATAAAATAAACTACAATCAAAGATTTAATAATTTTTTAGAACTCTAAGCAATTCAAATTGTTTGATTGAATTGGCATTCACTTGGTAGAACTCCATTATAACACAGTGAAAAAAAAATAGCAATGTATTTTAGTTCTACAAAATTATTTTTGTAAAACATAGTTGATAGCTATTTCGGCTCACGCCATCTTCAGAACTATGCTTAAACTAACATTTGCTTGTCTATATATAGCTCTGTAGAAAAGGAACACAATACATCTTCTCTCCTGTTTTAACGTCCTTTTTTGTGTACCTTTTCAACACAGCTATATATAGATAAGCAAATGTTAGTTTAAGCATAGTTATGAAGATGGCGTCTTGATGCATTCTATTGCAAGGATCCAATAGAATTGACACACAATTATTTACATCAATTATGTAATAATCCTTGAAATTTTATGCCATATTTTATCTAAAGATAAAAATTCATGGGGTACTAAAATTATAAACATTTTAACCCTCTCACTGCTAACATCTCAACTGTTGAGACTGTTGATCGCAGTATGTTGATAGTCACTTATAACCATAACTGAGTTTGTACTGTACATATTTTTGTGCCAGAGTGTATTGTTGCATTGAAATGTAGCTTGATTTTTCCTGAAAGCCTCCGTAAGTTTGGTTTATAATAACACAACTGAAATAATTTTTGAAGTTTTCTATGTTGGAATATCCTGTGTGTGGCTTAGCAGGGAGGGTTAAAATTTATTTGTGTGTGTGTAATGTACTTCAATTAGTTTAATATCATTTACTAATTAGTTCAAATACACTAATTTATCTTAAAAATAACAAACGAGGTGTAATATTATCTTTTCAATTTGTGGCTTGCCAATTTTTATGAAGATTGTTCCGTTATATACTTGATGTCAAACAATTTATTTGCAGGAATCGGAGGGCCGTGTCAAATACTCTGCAGTTGATTTTGCATACCCGACAAGGCCATATATCAAGGTTCTGAACAAAATGGGTCTCACAGTGCCGACAGGAAAAACCGTCGCTCTGGTTGGAGCCAGTGGATGTGGAAAGTCCACATGTATTCAACTGTTGGAGAGATTCTATGATCCTATTGACGGTCAAGTTGTAAGTGAATCTTTTTATACATGCTTACTTTATTAAATGTCATCAGCTCCTGAAAATATAATATATTGCAAGTTAATAATATATATTGGCTGTCTATCTGAAACAATTGTCATAAATTGCCCATATATAATTTGAATTGTTACAATTTTGTACGATTCCTTATGTTTTGTCACTAACGAACCGGGTTTCGCCTTTCGGCATCTTCAGGCATTATATCACACGGATGTAACAGAACTGACCTATTGACAAAACATGTGGAATCGTACAAAATTGTAACAATTCAAATTTGTTATTGAGATTCCATCAAGCACCTTCAGTCAATATCATAAATGCCCATATACAATATATATTAGGTCAGACCATAAATACACCCAGTCCTTTTTTTACGCGATCAATGGTTCTAGAAAACAGCGCGTAAAAAAATCAAAAATTTCATATAATTTGACAATTTGGTTCCAAAAATTGAAATATCGCGTGAAAAAATCCCAGAAATGTATGAAAAACTGCCGTCCAAAAAATCGCATATAATCGAATTCGCGTAAAAAAAGGACTGCGTGTACATGCTAATTTTGATATAAAGCATGTAAAATATTTTTCTTTCCTTTCAATATTTATTTTCCTATTAACAATTTCTTCAGCTGAATGCAAAACTAAATTAAATGACATTTCGTTAATTGTGTAAGGAGAGCCATTTAATTTTTCTATATCAATCGAATTTTAGATTCTGTTTGCAGGATTTCGGTGTTTGTAATGTCAAAAAATACCCTCCCATCCATTCAAACCTATAAAATAGGGCATAGCAAGCAGTCAGCTAACCACTATTCTTGTCCTAACTCTGTTCTATACAATAAGTAACACAATATGTTGAATAATCAATGTATATACAAATATATATTAAATTTTATAACAAAATGAACTTTCACAAAGTTACTGCCAAATCCATTGAAAGAGTAACCAACAGATATAATAGAAAAATCTTCACAAGCTTATTAAAAACTCACAACTGAATTAGTTGGTATTGGAATATCGTTTAAGCAACTCATGTTGGGCTTAATGTTGTTTTATTTTTGGTATTTCTTTTAGATATTGGACAGTACACCAATAAAAGAGTTGCTGATGAGTGAACTGCGAAGTAACCTTGGTATAGTGTCGCAGGAGCCTATTCTGTTCGATCGGACAATCGGCCAGAATATTGCTTATGGTGACAACAGCAGAAATGTTACTCAGCAGGAAATCATTGAGGCAGCCAAACAGGCAAACATCCACAATTTTGTGGTTTCCTTGCCACAGGTAAGATTTTTTTATAGCCTACAATTTTATATGTACATTATTGTTGTATTTCAATCGAAATTGAATCAATTATTTTCTGAATCAAGCATCGATAAATCACATTGTTTAGTTTATAGTTTAATATAGTTCATTAGAATGTGGTGGTCACCTATCTGTGATGCTTTAAACACATTCTTTACGCACTCTAGGGAACATCTAAGACTGAGAATATCAAAGCTGTCAATAAAATTTTTGTATTAAAAATGAATTTTTAATACAATTTTTAATCATAAATAGTAAAATATTATGTTGCCATATGTGATAAAACTATGTGTTAAGTATCTGTCTTTAACATTATAGGGATATGACACCAGACTTGGAACTAAGGGTGCTCAACTTTCTGGAGGTCAAAAGCAGCGTGTGGCGATTGCCAGAGCTTTGTTACGTAATCCTAAGATCCTCCTTCTGGACGAGGCCACATCAGCTCTTGATACCGAAAGCGAGAAGGTAAATAACCTTAGAACTAATTGAGTGAATATAATGTTTTGATTTCTTATTATGACGCTAAATGACATTGAACAATGATAAATAACAATACTGCAGGTTCAAATGCCAGTATGGGTATTTGTAATGCTTAAAAATTTACTCTAACTCATTCGTTCATTAAAAAATGTTGTGCAATGAGCGTGTTTAGCTAACCAGTAGTTCTGTCTTAACCTTATCTCTACTATGCCTACTATTTCTTTAAATGAAAGCATCTGAGTAACAAGCAGGTATCGTAGAAAAGGCATTGATTGATACATCTCTTCTATAACAAATACTGCACATTGGGATCGAAGATAAATAAAAAACATAAACATCCATAAATCGAAACATATTTTCTAAGCATGTAATCAAGTGGCTTGTGTCATCAACTTTTTACAATGCAAATAAAAATGATTTTTAAATTGATTTATGAATTTCTATTTGAATTGTACTATTTCACATGTATTGTCACTAATGACCTGGGTTTTGCCTTCTGACAACTTCAGGCATTCTATCACACGGATGCAATCTTCGTCAGTTCTGTTACATGCGCATGATAGAATGCCTCAAGATGCCGAAAGGCGAAACCCGGGGCGTAAGTGACAAAACAAAGCTTCAACAATTCAAATTTGATGTTGAAATTCCATCAAGCACCTTCAGTCGATATCATAAATTATGAATTTATGTTCGAAAGCATGGGTGTATGTATGTAAGGTGATGCATAAAATGTCCTATATTTACGTTCAATCCATTAGGAGACCTTTTACTCAACGTTGAGAGTTTGTATGGATAAAAAAGTAATAAATGTGAGTAAAAAATCATTCAAAGAATTGCACTACAAGAATTCTTGTCTTTGACTTTTCAGGTTGTACAAGAGGCATTGGACAAAGCAAAGCAGGGCCGCACCTGCATCACGATTGCTCATCGATTGAGCACAATCAAGGACGCTGATATGATATGCGTCTTCAACGAAGGCAAGGTGTCTGAATCTGGCACACATACTCAGCTCATGCAGCGTAAAGGAATGTACTATAAATTACAAACGCAAAAGAAGAGAGATTAGGTTAAACATTTACTGTTTAGTTATTGATAAATTATTGTCAGATTTTGATTATTTGCGAATAGCTTCGTTCCATTTTTTTCGTTTGACACGGATAGTATCAAAATTGGTCACCTTCAAAAAATAATTCAAGAGGAAATTAATTAAAAAAACCGTTATAAGGAATTTTTCCATGTTGCTACTGTCGTGTGACATTTTTCTATTATTCTAGCAACAAAGATTAGATCGAATTTGATACCAATGTAATGAAGATTTGAATCTGTTGGTGCACAATCTTTTAACATACCTATTCTACAATTTTAGATTTTATTTGGCTAATATTGAAAATAACATATAGGCAGTTTTTTTGGCATGAAAGAATATACATATTGCCATTGTTAACTTGATTATTATAAAATAAAATATCAACTAAGAGAGATTGCTGGAATTATTAACAAATTTTGACCAAATTTGATACTGATTGTCTATTTATTAATTGTACATCCACTATTGAAATCATTGTGTTGTATTTATTATGTAACATTATTAAATAGTTGATGTCATACCTTAAAAATGTGATACTCTTCTGTAAAAAATTCTTGTGTGTTGTTCTTGACAATGTCAAAAGACACTAAAAATCAAAAGAAGAAAACATAATCCCTTTTTATTACAAACGGGCTATTTTTATTGAATAATAACTTAATAAATGCCAAACAAAGTGGGTTCATTTGGTTTGTCATGATTTAAGAACAATTATAGTCCTTCATGTTGTTCGGAAATCACATAACCTTAAAAAATAAACTTAAACGCTTTCATAAGTTAAAAGCATCTCCGCTGAGATGAGTAACTCAATGATTTTTTGTATTGATGTGATATATGGAATTATTATAAAACTCAAATGTTTTACAGCAGGCAGGGATGTCATTTCAATTTTGTATATTTTCTAGAAGGAAAATGACGTGTCTTACGAAATTTTGTCCATGGTAACTACCTTTCTGCCCCCTTCTTCACTTTGTATTGCGAGGAGGAATGGTTTGATTATGTGTGTTTGTGAAATGTTTTATACACATGTATGTGTATAAAACATTTTTCAATTAAAACATACTCCAATACAATAGTGTATAAATATTAAAGTATTTAACTATGAAAGAATTAATATCAATTCAATAACTGTTAACCCCTTAACTGCCAACATTTAACCTGTAATAGTGATTGCAGTATGTTGATAGTTGGCACTCAAAAACATAAGAGAATTAAAAATGAAATTGAAGCTTTCATATGAGAATTAATTTTGATTGACATGTAATGTAGCAAAAAATCAGATGTATCGTACATCCGTGTGATGGAATGCCTAAAGATGCCGAAAGGCAAAACCCGAGTCGTTTGTGACAAAACATGTGGAATCGCAAAAAGTTGTAGCAATTCAAATTTGATATTGAAGTTCCATCAAGTACATTCAGTCAATGTCATAAATTAAATCAGATGTGTTGACGATTTCCATAAGTTTGGTTAACACTTACACCACTGACTTAATTTTTGAAATATTCTGGGTAGGATAGCTTTAATATTGCTTCATTTTCAACTGTCAATTACCTATGTTGCTCAATATAATTCTGATGATAGCGTGAAGCCGAAATAGCTACTGACTTATTCATTTAATTCTTTTGAACCTGAATACTTTGATATTTATACCTGTTTATTAGCTGAACGGTGTGGTAACTGACTTTGTATTATAAGCTAATGTTGTTTTTGATAGCTTATATACAACAAATTTAATTTTCAAACACCCAGGTTATAATAATACATGTATAACATGATTCAAATACTGGCTGGAAGCATTGATTTTCTACAACTTCGACAATATTTACAATTATAAATAAATAACAAATTACTTAGTATAGTTTTTAATGAATTTTATTAATAATAATTTATACATAAATAAATATATAATATAAGTCGACAGGTGAAAATTAAGATGCAATTTAATGTATATTTCAAATATTTGTAAATAAATGCTATTTATATTGCAATGAAATGTGAGTTTTGATTTTTGCTGTAGGAAATATCTTTTATTGTTGTTCAACTGTTCAGATATGAATTCCTAAAATAGATTCTTTAGTTACAGACTGGACATTTAAAGTAGCGGTTGAACTGTTCACCAATTATCGGACGTGCACTTAATAAATTAGAATTCATAAATAAATTAACAGTTTTGCTGGCCACATTTATCAATGTATCACACAAGTTTTACTGTACAACTTTGATAGAAGTGTTTAAATCAATATTTAAATGTATGTATACATGTTTTATGTATATTTATACCACACATGTAAATGTTAATCGTATTACATAGGTGTTTGCTGTATTGGTTCACTTTCCTTATATCATAATGCAACCAAATTGATTATCAATTACTCCATTATTATCCAGCAGTCACCTTTCCATTCTCCAAGTCATCATCATATTTATCCGAATCATTTTCAAGTTGTCCGACGTTTATGAACAGCAGATCAGCTGTTTCTTTGTGTCCTGTAGAAATAAACATTCAAAAATAAAATGAACATTTGCACCAGTTATTTTAGACATAAAAACATCATTAATTATTGCTGTTTTGTAAATTTATAAGTAACCCAATAAATACTATTAAAAAAGGTAATTATGTTCTTAACCTCTTCTATTGATGGATAAGGTGTTAATTCATATTGTATTGGTTTGAAAATACCCACAAAACGTTCCTCATTTTTACACTGTTTTACTTTTATGTTTTTGAGTGTCAACTATAAACTTACTACAATCAATTGTCTCAACAGTTGAGACATTAACAGTCAATCGCTTAGTAATAATTATTAACTTCAACACATTTTTAAAAATTGTTGAAACTTTGTACGATTCCACATGTTTGTTACTAATGACCTGGGTTTCACCTTTCGGAATCTTCAGACATTCTATCTTCAGTTCCGTTGCATCCGTGTTAGTCTGTAGTGATAGAATGCTTGAATATGCCGAAAAGAAAAAACATATGGAATGGAATAAATTTTTTACAATTCAAATTTGATATTGAAATTTCATCAAGCGCCTACAATTGACATCATAAATTAAATTTTTAAACAGTCTAGCATTCATATGTGCTTTAGTAAGCGGCCATTAATTTTTTTGTTTGACATATCAAAAAGTAACTAATTATAAAGGGAAAAAACTATATAATTTTCTATGTTTTTTTTTTATCAATTCACAATCCACTGAGGTTCAGGATGTTTCTTCAACCACTTTTATTTATTTACCATTTAAGCCAAAGAAAGGGATCATTTAAGCCTCATCTTTTACCACTCTCATATTCAGTTAAATATGAACAGTATAAATAATAATTTAGCAGCGTATCAAAATTGTTTATCATACCGAATTTTTTTGCGATAGAATAAGGTGTGCTTGCACAGTCAGGTGGACTTGGATCAGCTCCATTCATAAGTAGCCAACGGACGAGGTCATTGTGACCGTGACGAGCGGCTACATGCAATGCGGTGAATCCATTTCTTTTTCCTTTATTGATTGGACATCCTTGAGACATACAAAACAAAGCATAAAACAGAGAGCTAAAAATTTGATATGATTTCTTATTAACGATGAAGGTTTTGATGATGTTGTTGTGATTATGCACATTTTTGGTTGATTTTTACAATTTAGAATGGCAGTAGTTATTTTCTATTTTATTGCTGTATCGTGTTTACCGTTTTCAAGAAGCATTTTAAGAGTTGAGAAGTTGGTAACCTTCTTCGTGACAATGGCAAATGTCGTGAGATAGATTGGGTTATCACCATCATTGGTGCAAATTTCCACATCTGCCCCTATAAAAAAATATAGATTTGAAAAAGTTACATTGAATAATTTGAGATACTACAATATTACAATATTTTTGATAAATAAAATAAATGATACCATCAAGCACCTTCAGTCAATATCATAAATTAATATAGTTATAATTTGTTATTTGATTTTATTTAACCTATTTGAAACAAATAAAAAGCGTAAAATTCATAGGAAACTTAGGGAACATATTAAGCATTTAAATGTATAATATTTAATTCTTTTCTTCCTCTAGTAATTTTTTTTTCTAACCTTTTTCCAACATAAATGCCACCAATCTTTCACAGCTTTGCATGCAAACTCTCTGCAATAATTTAAAACATGATAGTCTACATATATGTATTATTTTTTATACAAACTTTAAAATATTAACAAAGTTATTTCATTTGTTGTGTTAATAGATAAGTATACCACTCTATTTGTTTTATTGTAAAGCATTTTCATATCATAATTTATATTCCTTACAGACAGGATAGTAGTATTGCGATGTCACCCTCTTTATTTGTGGTCAGTGAGCTTGAATCATCACATGTTTGTTTTCGACAGAATTTTATGAAATTCGAAGCAAAAAAATATTCAGTAGTATACTGCAGAACAGTGAACAACGTTGTTGGTTTCCATGATGGATTCCAAGGTTTTAAGTCCCAAGACGTACAGCGTTTATTTTTAAATAATTTTATCAATTCTTTTCAAAACCACGAGTGTTTACAATGTCTAAAAATTTTGATCCGTCCATTGAATCCTAGTCCTATTCTAGAGCTATACTTATCTTTTCTATCCTTACTTCCTCTGTGAAAAAAAGGCTAATAAATAATGTGCAGACAAGATAATTGCTTATTGATTATGCAAAAACCAATATCATGATAAATAACACATTTTTACTTACTAAAAATGGAGTATATCCGTTTGGAGCTAAAGGATAATTAACCAAATGAGGAAATTTATTGACGATTTCCATACAGCGTTGTTTATTCATTGGGTTTTGATAGCATTTCTAAAAAAAAAAAAAAATGACCTTATTGTAATAAATGGTATAAAAATGAAATAATATAAAGATAAAGAAGTTAGAAGTGCGCCACCTATTATTATAATATTAAAACCAAATGAAGGAGAATTATAATTAAGTCATTCAAGACCCGTCATCCAATTTGCATCAGTATCCAAGAAAACATCACATCCATTAACCTATTGACTGCGAAAATTTCAGTTGTTGAGACAGTTTATTGGAGTGTATTGATAGTTGATATCGACTGAAGGTGCTTGATGGAATTTCAATATCAAATTTGAATAGTTACAACTTTGTACGATTCCACATGTTTTGTCCCTAACGACCCGGGTAGTCAGTTCTGTTGCATCCATGTGATAGAATGCCTGAAGATGCCGAAAGGCGAAACCCGGGCCGTTAGTGACAACACATGTGGAATCTGATAAAGCTGTAACAATTCAAATTTGATATTTGATATTTAAAAATGTAAAATAAACTGTTAATACATTTGCAGTCAAAATGTTTACATCAAAAACTCCTTAATTAATTTTTAAAATATCTTTTAGACAGCTCTACAGGAAACAGTTTGAGGCAATATTGTAGGAATCTGTTTAAACATTTTATTCTTGTTAATTTTAGATATGCTGGTGAAATAAAGCACATTTTCATATATAGCTTCTTATTTAAATTCTTTAGTTGTTTAATTAAGTTCAAAAAGATTCTAAAAAACGTTTTCTCTATCCATATATGCATATATGTTTTAAATGTTAATGATCTCTTACGTCTTATGGAATTATAAGTTTTGATATTTGACAACTTTGCCAGGAAATAAATCTTTCAATAAGTGGAATTGTTACTGCTAATCTATGAATATCAACTTACAGTTTTTATTTGTAATGATGAAATTACTGCAAAGTAAAATATTATTTATAATAACTTATTGCAATAATCGTCAAGAGAAGTTCATATGTATCAAAATAGTTTATGGCTTTCAAAATTTTATTGTAAAATAATATTTCAATAGTACATACAGCAGCTGCGTAATGTAAATCCACAGCAATTTCCTTTTCGCCTTTCTGTGAATGATTGGTGTTGGTACATTGACTTTTCTTCAAGCAACATCTTTTCGCCTTGATGATGTAAGCAATTTCATTCGCGATAAAAATTACTATTATTCCAAATAGACAGCCAAAATATAGTTTTTCAAATTCTATATTAACATAAGCCTCATAGGTTTTGACTAGCCTGTAATACAAAAAACGTTTGATTTAATAAACTTTTTCCTTAGGTTGCTATATTATTGAAGTCTAAAATAACATACCACTCCATGGTGAACATAATGATAACAAAATTGATCAACTTTTACGCTTTTATCAAGTTTTAATTTGCCGCCATTCTAAATTGTACCATAACCTATAAACATACCATAGCTTATGTGAATTAGAAATTTGGTTATGGCTTATGATTATTTTTATTGGTTTAAGAATTAAAATTATGATAAATAATTACAGATTATTTTTTTAAGATTATTAAAATCGTTTTTTCTCATATTCACTAACTTGACTTTTGTACTCTATGGACTCATATTATCAGCTGATAAGATTTTAATGTTGACATTTTTGACAGTCCGAGAATTGTGTACAAAGTGCATGTAATTTTTTAGCCTGAATTTGCGACACAATCGCGCATAAATGTCTAAAGGTGCCGTAGCGACATTGTCTTGTTTTGTTTTGTTTATAAGTTTATTGTTGAGCAACTGGATAAATAAAGGTCTCGCAACACATATCGTTTCATGTAATAAATAATCTGTTATTCTTTTATGCATGTCTTATCTACATTTATGTTCAATATATAAATTTGCCGGTGCATGATTGTGCAATATCATGGATGCCTCGCTAGGGTTACATTTAGGTACTTTACTTATACCATGCCGACTTTATTACTAGACTTGATATATTTATATAAAGTTTCTAGTTGTCTGGCTTTTAAATTTTATACTTAGAATTATATCATTACTGTTTATTTCATGTTTTAAAAACTTTTTGTTTTGTGTAATAGTCGAAATGAAGCATTTTATAAGCTTGCGTATTATACTCATAATGTGTGGTGAAATCCTGTCTTTCTATGTTTTACAATGGACCCTGAAAAAAAACGAAAAATGCGGGAAAGCTTAATTTTTTTTATTGTCACTTCATTTCATTCGTTTTTGAAAAAAGTTCGCAGTACTAAATCGTTTTGTTGCAGTTTGGCTCTTCAATTTAAAGGAAGAACTCTTATTCACTTCACTTACTATTTTAACAAAAGCAATCCCAGGTAATCTCATGCTAATAATAAATCATGCTACAACCATCTTGATCCATAGCAGAGTTCTCCCTCACTGTTTTTTTACAAGCATGCCGATGATTTAACCTATTTTTTTATATGGATTAATAAGATAGTTTAAATTATTTTATGAGCAGACTATACAGAATGCTCTAGTTGAATTTTAAATGTTCAAAAGTAGAACAATGGGTAATAAGCAAATATACTTTATACATGCTATGATTTTTTTCTCAATAATATATTTTTCACTACTAAAAACAACGCTATTCTCTAGAAAATGTGATTTTGGATTGGAAGTTGACAGAAAATCAATCACTGGAATCAAGGAATTAAATCGAAATGCCAATATCACCTCAGCATGGAAAATCTGTTGTGATTTTCGTAGATCAAAATATAAGGCAAATAATTTAATAAAGTTCCAAATATTCATAGTCTTTTGAAAGTGTAAATGGAAAAACATTCCATTAATAAGAGAATGTGGTAACATGAAATTGGCATGCTATTGCTCTAGAATTGCTGTTCGCATGTGCACAGCTTAGGGAGAACTTTGGTTCAGTCTATTATACATAAAAGTAAAAGGGGCGAATGTGAAAAGCGATAATGTATTTAGTTTTACAATGATTGTCAAATATTTTTATGGCTTTCATAATATTATGCTATCACCAGATTGTTTAAAAAAAAATAGTAATATTTTTACCTATTGACTTAATTATCTCACATGTTTGTTTTATCTATTAAAGTCACTCAAATTTTACTAGTAAAAGATTTCGAGTGAATATATAATAGAAAATTTCACAGCCCATACATCGCTACCTTTACTGCAATATATTTTATGAAGTAAATGTTAATTCGATCATAAAGTCTATTTTTACAATTGTGTTTTTATATTTCTAGAATTTTCTTACGAAAGGAGAATGGCTCAGACTGGTTTATTGGTTGTTTCGAATTTATCTAGAATTCCCAGCATATTGACAAATGTTAGAAGTCATGTCAGTAAAAATTTGTACATATCGTTTACGCCGAAAACTGGTGTGTCGCCTATTTCGTACAGCAAATACATCAGAGGAATCTATAATCAAGTAAGAGTTCATGACATTTTTATTCTATCTGTTACGCTATATATTTAACACTGAATTTTATTTTACATTTTATTTTGTTTTACTTCAAAGTGAATTTAATATTTTTGTCTAACAAGTTAATGTGCCTATCCAAAATATGTTGTTCAGTTAACAATACCATTTTTAATATATTTAAGTAAACATTGTTATGATTTGAAAAGATTGTTCGTAGTGAAATTGGACCATCGGATTCTTTATATATATTAACATTAAATGGAAAATAGTTCTGAGATTACATTAACATTAATAATTAAAAAAAAATTCAACTCTTCAACAAACAAGATTCACTACAATTAGCTATGAATAATTTACGATACAGTTAGTTTGAAGATGCCTCTATTAACCTATTCCATCATTAATCTGAACCACGTAAAGGATATTCCAACACTGAATATTTAAAAAGTTAATTAAGTGGAGTTGGTATTAATAATGGTGTAACTAACTTTATAGTGATTATCAGGGCAAATCAGGCTATACTTCAATATGAAATTAGCTCTTTCGTGAAAGTTTTGACACTTAATTCATTTATATTTTTAAATGTCAACTATCAAAACTCTGCAATCAGTTGTCTAAACAGTTAAAACGATAGCAGTCAGAGGGCTAAGATTCGCCTCTTTTCTTTTTACAATTTAGTTTATTTTCTTTGTTATAGTCAATATGTCGCAGTCTAAATGTACGAGTATTGATGGCCAACCTAAAAAATCCACTTCTGACAGAAATACAGACTGACAATGCTGTAGATGTTGTGATGTTTGACGATACCATGTCACCATTTGACCTAAAGGACTTTGCAAGGACAAATGTTCCCAATTTGATGCATGGATTTAATGTGATAAATTTTGGTAAGTGTTCTTTCAATTAATTGAAACAATAAAGGTAATCGAATAAAAAAAATAGTTTATTATATACAAAATTAAATGCAGAAAAGAAATGAAAAATTTCAGTTACTCTACACTTATTATGTTAGGGAAAAAGAGAAAAGTAGAAGTGTTAGTAAGAAGTAAACTTCTCAGCTGCTCAACCTCCACAAGACACCAATTGTCTTAAATGTCATTGATTAAACACGAGAGCTCAGGATAGATAGAATATCTATTAATTTATGGACTACATCCACTACTTATGTCAAAGTTCAGTGGACCAAAATCTCACCAGTTGGAACACGTGCTCATACAGATACTGCTCATTACAGATAGCCGCCAAAGTCAGTCGCTTATCATGTTATGTATGTCAGATATGAGATCCATATGCACTGCAACTTGGCGACTTGGAAAACATAGCAGTGGTTTATTGAGTGGTTATTTGGTGGCAGATCACATTATAGGCATATCGCTTATGTAATCTGTATCAAATATTTTCTATCACACAGAAAAATTTATATCTGATCTAGATAAAGTTTAATTTATGACACGGTGAAAAAAATAGCAATGTATTTTAGTTCTACAAAATTATTTTTTTAACATATAGTTGATAGCTATTTCGGTTCACACCATCGTCAGAACTATGCTTAAATGAACATTTGCTTATCTATATATAGCTGTGTAGAAAAGGTATACAATACATCTTCTCTCCTGTTTTAACGACCTAGCTTGTTTCTTGCTTGCAATAAAACCAAAAATTGTAATTGAAACTAATTTTTTCACCGTGTTATAATGGAGTTCTACCAAGTGAATGCCAATTCAGTCAATACAATTTATTTTATGATATCGACTGAAGGTGCTTGATGGAATTTCAATATCAAATTTGAATTGCTACAACTTTGTACGATTCCACATGTTTTGTCACTAATGACCCGGGTTTCGCCTTTCGGCGTATTCAGACATTCTATCACACGAATGCAACAGAACTGACGTACAATAAACAGTTTGTATTGTCGATATACCAAAGGTATTAATTACAGGAAAACACAAACCCCAAGACGAGCAGTAAGTGGCAGCTAAAACAAATTTAGTAATATTACTGTCAGTGACAGACAGACTTTGTCAGTTCTGTTGCATCCGTGTGATAGAACGCCTGAAGATGCCAAAAGGCGAAACCCAGGTCGTTAGTGACAAACATGTGGAATCATACAAAGTTTTACCAATTCAAATTAGATAAAGTTTAGTCAAGTTGTTTATAAATGAATAACAATATGTTTGAATAATGTATTTTATTGAGTTGATACATCTTTTTAGTAAATGCAACTCTTATTTTTATCACATTTCAAAATAAAAAAATCGTGCGGCTACGAGACATTTTGATTGTGACAACTAATATTAATAGGGTGCTGAAAGTAAAGTTTTACATGACAACCACTGCTCTACAGGCTCCCGCAGTGGCTGACCCAGATAGTTCTGAAAACTTTCCAGTGAAGCCAGAACAATAATAACTGAAATTTTTTTCTAGAAAACACTGCCAATTCAACTGATACGAAATTAGAAACAAGTGATGAGCCTGATGGAAAGATGTATGATTTCGTTGCTCTCGGGGGAACATTTGATAGAATTCACGTCGGTCATCAGATGCTTTTATCAGAAGGAGTATTGAGAGCGAAGAAACATTTGACAGTCGGTGTGACAGATGTCAATATGATAAAATGTAATTATCATCAAATTAAATATTTATAGTATATTGTAAATAATTGACTTGACATTAATTGGATTATTATTTTTTGATTCCGCAAATGTTTATTAAACTTAAATGTATTTTCTTTGCGTAATTAATTAAGAGATAAAACATATTTTACCCCTTGACTCCAGTGCGCTGATTTACTGGCGCAACTTAAATGTGCTCTTCACACCATCTATAAAATAAAAAAATCTTTTTTCTCTATTATGAGGTCCAATGATAGAATTGCATTTCAATCAGATTTCGACTTAAGTAACAGAAAGTACTTTAAAATATCCATTCTCTTTTCGGTATAAATTTTATATCTGCCTATATAAAATCACTGAATTGAGCGTAAACCATCGGTTTATGTTAAAATAATGTGCCAGATTATTTTACGCAAAGAAATATTTAGAAGCGATTCAGGTGTTGAGATTTATATATTTAAAAGAACTTTATATTTAAATAATGAAAACAAAATGTTTAGTAGTATACCATTTCCACAATTTTATATTTTTTAGATCATTCCTGCTGTCATTCTTGATTCTGATTTGATATATTGTGTTTTTATTTATATATATAAAATGCCTTTCCTCCAAGAATTGACAGTTATATAGTTGGGCTATATTTTAACACAAATATTAATTTGTACGTGAAAGCTTTGACACTAGTATTTTCAAGTAAAATCTATTAATAAAATAATTAATAAAAATAATTAGTTATCTCAGCTAGTCTCAGCATCAGCATTCAGACTTAACCTGCATGTATTAAAATATACAGTCTTCTGAAAAATTAAATTAACCTTTCTTGTAAAATTTTCAGCAAAAAAGTTATGGGAACTTATAGAACCGGTAGAAGTGCGAATAGAAAAATTGAAGAAATTTCTCGTAGAAGTCGATCCGTCCCTTGAGTACAATGTTGTGCCTATTCAAGACATGTATGGACCCACTCAAAATGATCCGAGATTGCAGGTGATTCAGCAATATTTCAGTTATTTACAATTTTCTACTGTACAGTAGATTCTTAACTCAATCAACGCGACAGTTTTTCATACAAACTAAATCTGTCCGCGTTGCTATTTTTCAAAATGTTCTCTTTCCACATAGCTATAAATACAGCAATAAAAAAATAATTGGGTAGGCTTTTATGGAAGCCAGATGCATTAGGAATGTTTCACAACATTGAAAAACACAAAGAAATGTCTTATGTTATCATAATCACGTTAACAAATATATCCCTAACAAATAACTCACTCGTAAATCGCCATTACCGTGACGTAACAAAGCCACCAATCAAACTCAAAACTGTTATTTTGAGTTGTGACACCTTTTTTGCGGGAGTATGATATATCAAAATTTAACTGTTTAATGTAATTGTATCTTATTCTATTTTAGCTCTTGGTGGTTAGTGAAGAAACAGTAAAAGGCGTTGACCTGGTCAACAAGAAGCGGAAAGAAAATGACCTACCTCCTATGGAAGGGTACTGCATCAAATTGGCTGGTGAGTCTGACATTCAGAGTGAAGAGGAAGAACCTAAAGTCAGCTCAAGCAATCTACGGATGCGCCTACTTGGAACTGTTCTAAGAGAACCCGAGGTATTTGTTCAGTATATTTTTGTGTGGAGTATATTGTCTCCTAATTTCTCAACTACTTTTTTACGTGAAGAGTAAGGAAAGAAAGGATATGGCTATGACGGGACTAGTGGTTAGCTAAGCACTTTCACTACACCCCATTCTTTACGATCTGATGAGTGGCAGGGAGTTTTAAGACATCTCAAACGCCCATACCTTTGAACAGAACCAATTGGTGGATTGAAAAAAACAGCTGTTTGTAGTGGGATTCTACTTGTGAGGTTCACCACGGAAGCCAACAAACAATGCTGACCAGCATACTACACACTGAGTAATTTTTATAATCTATCCATATAATATTGTATTGTCACATCACAAGTAGACAATCAGGCCAAGTCGAAGATTCATGCTAATTTAGCTGGAGAATGTGGTTTTTTAACTGTGTACAACTACACGAAACTTGTGTAATTGTACACAGTTTCAGCAATTCAAATTTCATATTGAAATTGAAATTCTATCAAGCACCCTCGGTTGATATCGTAAATCATACATATACCATTGTTATAAAAAAATCATCCTGAAGATGTTTAGGGTGAATTACACCAGGAATCTTAAAAGAAATGCAAAGAATCAATAAATAATGAATTCGATGAAATTTACTTTTACAGGAAAATCCTAATTTACCCCCAGTACCATACGTGATCGGTTTGACGGGAGGTATTGCCAGCGGGAAAACAAAAATTGCTGAAAGATTAGGGTTGGTTTTTTTTTTTTATTAAATTAATTTATTTTTAAATAATTTTTCATCTCACCGATTGAGCTGATAGAGTTTGGTAGCAAAGTAACAAAATTGGGCGATCCAGAAATTATGTCAAGTCAAAACTTTGCACCTCTTTACATTTTGAAAAAATTGAAAATCTTTCTGTATAATATTTATAATATTGAAATATATTATTTATATTGATGGAACATAAATATACTTAGGAATTAGTTGACAGAGAAAATTTATTGCCTATAAATCTGCATTGACATTTTAAGAGATAATATAAACTGACATTTTTGCCACTCTGGTATATTGTCGAACTAAGCACAGATGCCGTAACTGATCATTATTAATATTAAATGTTCTTTGATTTTAAACCTTTGAAGAGTTGTCATAGTGTGACTTTCGCAGGAAGCTTGGAGCTGGTATCGTAAACTGTGACCTCCTCGCTCACGAATTGTACAAAGCAGGTCAACCTATGAACGCAACCATCGCAGAAACCTTCGGTCAGGATGTCATCGACAGCAGCGGGGAAGTCGATCGAAAAAAGCTTGGACAGATTGTTTTCAATGATTCTGTATGTAAAGACTATTAATCAATGTTAATTCTAGATTAAATACCATATACGGTTGAAAAAGGCTAACAACGGAAATCGAGTATTTTAAATAATAAAAACACATTTTTGATTACTTATTTCCACAATATGTTTTTTGGTCAGGACCGGTTTCGTTCATCGCGAGCATTATCAAAAAATTTACAAACAAGTCTATTTATACAAAATATTTGAGTTAAAGGTAGCAGGTATACAAAGCCATTGGTTCAAGAACTGAGAAATGTTTTACATATCGTATGATTTCCTGTAAATTATGTATGTTAAAAAAATACCTCTCAATTAATTTATCAATTGTTAAAAAAATTACTACTTAAAATAAGAAATAATATTCTTTCTAGATTGACCCATAAAAAAATGTTTAATTTTATGTGGATTAATACTAAAAAAATTCAAAAAACACCAAAAACTAATTTAGTAAAATATTAAAACCTTTCAAGATGTTACCTGTCACTTCTTGTTGGAATGGCATTATTTATTTATATAATAAAAACACATTTTTCTTACAATTTAATGTAGCAATAGTGCCAAAAGATGTGTTTTTATTGTCGAAAATATTAATTACAAATATATTTATATGAAAACGTAGTGTTGTCTAGTAATGAATGAAAGGAAATTATTGATTTGTTAAAAAATTCTCTATGTATATTTTGTTTGTTTTAGATGCAAAATCTTATCGTGTTAACTGAAATTATGTTTCACTTTAAAAGAATGCATTTGTATAGAATTATTAATGTCAATTTGCAATCTATAAATATATGATTTTGTTTTAAAATTTTCCAGGCACGGCTTATTGAGCTAAATAATTTACTTTGGCCAGCTATTATCGATTTAGCCAAAAAGCGTGTTGCGCAGTTGGGCAAGGAAGGCTATCAGGTTGTTGTAATGGAGGCCGCAGTCTTAATTCAAGCTAACTGGCAGACTTCTTGCCATCAAGTGTGGACGTCGATAATTCCACAGGATGAGGTGATTAACTATGACTTGATAATTTTTTTTAATATCACAAATTGTTAAACGATAGACTGTAATGTGTAAATACATTATAACTACAAAATTATTATTGATTGAATTGGCATTTACTTGGTAGAACTCCATTATAACACGGTGAAAAAATAACAATGTATTTTAGATCTATAAAATTTTTATGAGAAATAATTGATAGCTATTTCGGCTCACGCCATCATCGGAACTATGTTTAAAAGTACATATATATCTGTGTAGAAAAGGTACACAATACATCTTTTCTTCTGTTCTAACAACCTAGCTTGTTTCTTGCTAGCAATAAAACTAATAAATTTTAAAATGTAAATTAAACTAAACAGGCGGCTATATCATTGAGCTTAGGTATTGGGCGAAATGGTTGTTATGGTTTATTATGGGTAGGCAATAGCCCCCCCAATGAACTGAGAAATGGTGACTGACATACATTTGTTTCCTCGTTTAAGATGTCGTGTGACGATTGATATGTATTGATTTCCAGCTGTTCCAAAGCCGTCATCTTGCGACCTTTGAAGGTAAAATACATTTAGCTATTTTTTCCCCGTGCTATAAAATTATTACTGTTGTAACGTTTGTGTATGAGCTAATTGTTGTATAGCATTATTTATCTGGATAATCTCTATTAACACCACTGAAATATTTTTTTAAATATTCATTGTTGAAGTATTCTTTATTGAACTCACCGACAGGTTAAAATGTACACCAACATGTATATCGATACAGTGCACTCTCGATTATCCAGGCTAATGCTGGGTAGGATGGTTACGGATAATTGAAAAACACGGATAATCCGAATCATCAATTTCTTATTTTATTTTCGAATATAATATCATATATACAATACAACTTTTTAACACAGTATTTATATATTCATTATTTATCAAGAAAACATAAAAAAAAAAAAGTAAAATTTTAATATTTCATCATAATAACAAAGGTAGTCTCGAGAGCTGACAAATATAGACAAAAAATATCGAAATTAACAAATTTACTGCTGCGGGCACTGGCGCTGGTATATGCTCTTCACTGTAAATGTAAATAGAAAGGCATGTGGAGTACAAAGGATTTCAATTGTTGACTCATTCTAGTCCCATAAATTGAGATGTTTATTGCGGTATATGCAAACATTCATACATTCAAAACACACAAGTGCTTAAAAAAATTCACTGATTAGTTACGTAACCACAAACACATTGCTAAATTCATCCTTTTTTTCAAACAACGTGCATATTCAAGATCGCAATTCATTAATGCGTCTCATAATCGCTATGGAAAAAATCAATCAGAATATATTTGAATTAAAAAATATTTATTTTCAGGCACGAATAATCCGCAAACCGGATAATCGAGAGTACACTGTAGTTGGTATATTTTCAAACATATCACATTCGGTACATTTATTATAAATAATATTTATTTTTCAATGAAATACTACTCTTGGTGTATTTTGTCTATTTGAGACGCAACAAAATTTTGTTTTACTCTAAAACAGTGGTTCCTTGACTGAGGGTACGGGAAGGTATTTCTGGGGGTACAGGTAAAGCCTCTAACTATATAAATTATCTTTGCGATATTTGAAAGCTATTTAAATTTCCTTTTTTTTACGTCATCGGCCAATTGTTTCTTTGTTTGAGCATCGCTTCACAAGTATAATAAACAAGCAACAACGGCCAAGAAATTAATAAAAGTAATTTTTTTTTGTATTTGATAATGAAACAATATATTTTGCAAAAAATGTATTTTTCCATATCTTTCCATTTTTCCATGGGGTACGGAGACCTATATTCAGATTCAAAGGGGTGTGGCTCACTTTAAATGTTAAGAAACGCTGCTCTAAATGAATAAATTTGAATGAAATTGTAGTTTTCTCGTGACCGCAGTATTATTTTTAGTTTACCTATATTTCTCGTTAAGAGTTTCCGACTGTATATTGAATAATAATTTTCAAATATTTCCAACAGGCTATCAGACGATTGAAGGAACGTAATGGTTTATCAGAGACCGCTGCCAAAGAACGTTTGGATTCCCAACCGAGCAACCTCGAACAGGTTGCAGCTGCAAATGTTGTGTTTTCTTCATTCGGAAGCTTCGAGTATACATCGGCGCAAGTTCAGAAAGCCTGGGATAATCTGCAACTGTATTTAGACGGCAATAACATGAGGTCCAAAATGTAATTTTAGCTTAATCACTTAGTTGCCAGCGCGAAATATTCTATCTAGCACGCCTAGTCAGTGATTTGGAATTTAAAAGGTTGGATTCTTGCAATGTTACCCAGAAAATCGCCATAATATGCTGGAATCAATATTTAATCAATTTCAAGGGACCAACCGATTGTGTAACCAAACCTTAAATTCTGTAGGTTATTGTTATTGCAATACTGTATGTCACACACACACGCAAGGTTGGTTCCTTCAATGTTACCCAGAAAGTTGTCATAATATGCTGGAATCAATATTTAATCAATTCCAAGGGACTGGTCGATTTTGTGATACACAAGCGGACTCACCAGCGAGTCGTTGGCGTATGGAGTGTATAAGTGTGCGATTCACCGGTGAGTGCTAGTGGTTAATGTAAATTCTATTAGTTATTGTTATTGCAATACTATGTATGTCACACCGTCCCTAGAAAAGTGTCGAAATTCGAAAATCTAGAAAGAGCTAGTTTAAATATATCAAACCTATCTTCTAACAAAATGTCATTTCTATAGTTTGTCACATCACCGCTAGAAAGTTGAAATGAAACTAAAGTTGCTTGGCCGTTTTTCGTCAAGGCTTGAACTGGAATGGTTGTCAAAATCATCTCATCTGCAATCAATACGAAGCGTAACTAAAAAAAAACTTTCCCTTATAGGTTGTAAAATTGAATATTACATTGAGTAATTAATGATATTGACTGAAGATGCTTGATGGAATTTCAATATCAAACTTGAATTGTTGAAACTTTATCATTATTATTAAATTAATTATTGAAAGTTATTTCAGTTGTGTGTTTGGATACTAGCTTTGAGGGTCTGTGTTTTTCCTTTGTAATTGTTTTTTTTTTTATATAACCAATGCTAATTGTTTATTAGTTGTGTTGCATGTGTTTGATAGAATGCATGAGGATGCTGAAAGGTGAAACTGGGTCGTAAATGATAACCCATGTGGAAACGTACAAGGTTTGAACAATTAAAATTTTATTACATTAAAGTTATTGATTGAATTGGCATTTACTTGGTAGAACTCCATTTTAACACGGTTAACCAAAATACATTGCTATTTTTTCACCGTGTTATTATACATTGAAGTTGTTTGCACTAAATTGTTAATATCTCAAAATTTTCATTTTTGAGTTCCGATACTTTTCTTGCTGGGGTGCAATATTATGAGCAATTTTATTATATAAATAAAAAGAGATTTTATCAGATAAGGGATTGAATATTCATTTTTTTAAAGCTATGAAGCCTTCTCTTGAAAAAATTACTTTTGTACATTTTTGATCATGGGAAAAATAATGGTTTTAATTCTGGTTTATTCTTGAAATTTTGTGATTAAGGAATATATATCATCTTCCTGTTATACCGAAATTCATATGCTGTCTTTCAAATTGGTCTCAACAGTCGTTGTTTTATCAAAAGTGTTTTGACTTTGCTTTCTTTAAAATAATTAATTAAAACTATTGTTTTTTTTTATTTTTGGCAAGAAATACTTGAGACTTTTTGTGCGTACTAGGTAAAATACTCTAGCTAGGATTGATAAGATTAAACAGCCCCAATAACCTCCATAGGGGCAAAGAGATAAAATTTTTGAAAACGGATGGAAATGTCCCGTAAATATGGGACTTTTGGCTACCCTGTTAATGTACAAAGATAACAAGATATCAAGAAACACAGGTGATATGAATAAAGTTATTATTTTATTCTTCATTAACAATTCAACAAACCATTACAGTAATTTGTGTAAGCGATCGAAAAAGCCTCAATCCACAGGTTGTTGATATTGTAAGTGCCGCCGCAGAAACATATATCTCCAAGTAATATTATAATTTTATGGTATCAACTGAGGGTGCTTGAAGTAATTTCAATATCAAATTTCTAACATTTGAACTCTGCACACATTTAAAATAACTAAGCATATCCTTCATAGATGAATTTCTCAAATACATTTTAATGAAAAGCCTCATTAGAAATCCATTAGATTATCTTTACTGAATTTAAATGTTATTAAAATCAAATTAATAGCTATTTAACTTATTTTTCACATATATGTATGTTAGCTTTTGTATATAAGGGATATTATTTATTTGATATACACTACAAAAATTACAAATTATAAATTTATCACTTGTAGAATGTAGAAAAGGTTCCTTTTAATGTGTCACTTCTTGATTGAAAGGCATGATGTTTTAAGTATTAAAAACACATTTTTTTGTATTCATTTCTACAACGTATTTTCTGATCAGGAATGGTTTCGCTCATCGTGAGTATTATCAACTGATTATAATGCTGTCATGTAATGATTATCATTATATGAATTGGATTTCATGATAGACCCTGTCGAATGCTTTCGAGAAATTATTGTATAGACTGTCAACTTGCAGGACTTTATTCAATATTGTCAATACATAGTCAATGAACACCACCATGTTTGTATCGGTTGATCATGCGGATCGAAATCCGTGATGTTAAATTAACTATTAATATTACGCACATATTTCATATTGTTTAACATATTACACATAAATAATTTTTACTAGCAAACAATTAAATCTGTAAATTTTTACTTGTTTCACATTTTAAAACATTCACTGTGATAAAAAAAAGTGTGGCAACCCTACATGACAAAATTTGTGATTGACAACCCTTTCGTATGCTACTCAGAGCATATTAAAATGAAAGAGCAGAATTACTATAATGATATAAAAAATTACATATATAATTCAGAAAATAATCCTATTTTAAAAGGACTTGTGATATCCTCATTTGTTGTTAATTCTTTAATATTTATAAGTAAAAAAATACACTACCGTATATATAAAGAATTGGAATAATCCATTTGTGTTTTGATGTAGTAAACGATTTGTTGCTTTGTCAATATGATGCTGTTGAAAGTGATGGTTGTAATTTCTTTGGTTGGTCATATAAAATGTGTGCTCAAAATGGACGACGAGGAAAGTAAAATGAGATCGGATTTGACATCTACAATGGTAAGAAGTTTTAGAAATTAGTATTTTTGCAGTGATACCCACTTATTTAATCCACTTATTTAGTCTTTCTCATTCATTTTTAAAAAATCTGCATTTTCACAAATGTTCTTGTGGTTGTTTTCGCGCATCAACTAAAATTGTTGAAATTTTGATGTGACGATGGTGAAAATCAAAATGGCTATTAAACACCAATTAAACCAAATAAATACCATTTCAATAAATAAATCGCAACGAGTTTGTTTCAGATGGAAATTATCGAAAATTATTCCCCCCATTTCAACAGAAGTACAATAATTGTATACGGACACCCTCCAGATGAGCTTATGAACTTTTTGATGGATCGCAGTATGGCTTTGATCGTAATGAACAACTTGAAAAAGAATCCAAACGACTTTGTAATACCGCCACCGATCAATTCGGCAGAAAACTACATCCAATATAGAGTCGGAGTGATAATATTCTTTGTGGATAAAGAGGCGGTCATTTCAGAGGGCCTAGTTGAGGTGACGCAATCGATATTCTTCGCCAGTGATGCTAAAATTATCGCGTATTCAGAACAAGGTGTCGATGGAGCTAAGTTTTTCTTTTTGTGTTGGTGGTACCAGATGTTGTATGCATTGCTTCTTGATTTCAATGACTCGAAACAGGTCCAAGTGCACGAATATAATCCATATGTCGTATCCAGACAAGCTCATAGCGACAGCCAATTTCATTGCTTTGCGACGGTACAAGTTCAAGACATGTTTGAGGGCGATATGGGCGAAAATATTAATTGTACAAATACTTGCACTGACTTAATAATCGATGAAGAAATGGATTCAAAAAATGTTTTGACTTGTATAGACATCCACACGCGCGTCTACAGTTCGAATGTAGATTTATTTATCGATGTAACATTGAACTTAAATGGGTATGAATTGACAATATTCGGCGTAAGAGTGCCATTTATCCTGAGCATCGATGATAACAAAGAAGGCATAGCGAAGTTTGGTGAAAAGGATGGACACATTCTGAACATATTGTCCAAAAAGATAAACTTTACTGGTCGGTTGACTGACGACCAGGAACAGTCTCGTGACAATCCAAAGTTTCAAACGTTTTTAGGAGGCTTGATGGCTGTCGCTAACCGAAAGAAAGACATATATGCATCATCAATCTATCTTCTTCCCATATCTTATCCGTCTCTCGATTTGACATATCCCATAGAAAAGAGCGGACTCTGTTTCATAGTGCAGAAATCAGGACTAATACCTAACTGGATGAACATGATAAATATCTTCGAGCCGATGGCAATAGCTTTGCTGCTCGGAGCGTTCCACGCAATGGTGCTTATTTACATCATATCGATGAAATCAAGCAACAGGAGCTTTTCTGAGTCCATAATCTTGGCGTACATTTACACTCTTCAACTTTTTCTGTCGTTGCCGGTGAATTGGGTCGGAAATAAAAATTCTCTGCGTTCGATTATTTTTCTTTTTTTCTGGATAGTGTTCGTGGTGAATTATTTATTCCAGGGATCGATTGTATCCCTTCTGACAGTTCCGAGGTATAAAGGAAATATCAATACCTTCCAGGAACTCTATGATTCGGGGACATTAATTGAAGGTGTTCCGTCACCGGATGCCCAATTGCCCCCAACGTCAGACCTTTTTATCGGATTGAATAAGAGATTCAAACCTAATTTCGAATTATATAGCTGTGTTAATGACCTGAAGTATACGGCCAGTAAGGCGTGTTGGTTTGACTGCCTCATGGCTAAACTAAAGTACAATACTATGCGAGATGACAAAGGAGCGCCGCTTCTGCATATCGGTACCGATAAGATTCACAGTCACTTTCTGGCTTACCCGGTGCAAAAGAACTTTCCATTGAAGAAGAGGTTCGATTATTACCTTTCAAATATAATGGAGAGCGGTTTGATGCAGAAATGGCGAAGTTCAATAGAGATCATTCCTGATGAGACGGTCGTCAACATCAAAGTATTGCAGATGGCCGACTGTTTTCCTTATTTTATTTTGCTCGGAGGCGGTCTTGGACTGTCACTTATTGTATTTATAATGGAATTAATGCATTATAGATTGACCGTATGTTTCAGAAACATTGTAAAAATCAGAAAAAATATTAAAAACAAACATTCTAAAAGAATTTCTGACAACAGTAGGTAAATCAACCATTTTAGTTGAATATCATCATGTTTATAATGGTAACTGAACCAAACTGAGCATAAAATAACGAAACATGTCAACATAAATAAAGAAATATTGTAGCTATTTATTAATTTATATATTTTATCAAGAATATCGTCAGTAATTTGTTAATTTTTGACGTACAACTGTTTTATTCAATGTATTGTATAATTAACACTTTTAATCCTAACCTACTGAGCATTGTATATGCAAAAAAACACAGTTATAAACCTATACCTAGATTTACATGTTTTCGCTTTTACACGGATTAAAAAAAAAATGTTGAAAATAACATGCCATGATCAACAGAAACAATGTTCTCGAAGGAGAAATTTTAGAATTGGTGGCTGATAAAGAACTAAGTGAAGATGATCTAATTAACTTAATTGATGAAACTAGTGATTGTGACAATGATTTTGATGAAAAATAATTTGAACCAGTTACATTTACAGCTAAAATCATCCACAAAGGACTCAAATTGGGAAGAAAATTAAGTAATCATTTTGTATAAAATGACTCAAATGTATGGGCCCTTCGATTCCAACGTGATATTAATCAATGCTTGGCTCCAACAAGAAATTCGAACACATTTTATTACCAATTCCCCTCGAGGTTTAAATTTTTCTACTT